>LNAC01000021.1:6052516-6369367 GCA_002007465.1 Ailurus styani | reverse complement strand
AGAGAGCCCGATGTGGGCCTCGATCCCAGGACCCTGGGATCATGACCTGAGCCGAAGGCAGTGGCTTTAACCCACTGAGCCACCCAGGCGCCCGTAAATAAGAATTATGATTGAGGTGAGAAACCCTATTCCAATTTGTACAGATGAATTTCTTTTGGGACAAAGACTGTCATAGTCATCACAGTATCTTCAGTACCTAGTTTTTCACCATATAATAGGTGCTCTATATGTATTTGTTGAATGCTAACTGAAGAGCCAGTCAGACACATGCTTAAAACCTACGGGTTCCTGGAAAATTTTGACCTGCTTATTTCAGATGAACACCGATGACCTTCCAGAAATCCCATATTCAAGATTGTAATAGCAGTGGAGGAGTCTCTTAAAGTTACTAAGAAGATGCAAAAAACTACTGACTCACTCCAGTATTAGGACATTTAAAAATGATTATTATGACATGTTTTTTCATACCTTTAAAATGGGTAAGAATTTCCAGAACTAAGTAAAAAGCTGTATTCAAACTAAACAAAAATTAGTAACATGGTAATAAATGAATTAAAGAAGATGATTATAGATTTTGGTGACTCTTATTTGAAACATTGCTGGTTCTCTAATGTTTGCTCTTCCAGATTAAAGAAACTTTCTCTTAAGATATTTATAACTTACAAAATTATGATAAAACATTCCTCTGTGAACAAATTAAAGCATTTAACTTTTCTATCTGAACCCTCCAAAATTCAAAATCTCTGTGAGTGTTCTTTCTTTCATGGCAGTTACAGCTGTTTGCATAAGTTCAATAAGCATCTGTTCTCCCTGTAACCATTGGAAACGGTTATTNTCCTTTAAAAAAAAATAAATAAATAAAGAAACTTTCTCTTAAGATATTTATAACTTACAAAATTATGATAAAACATTCCTCTGTGAACAAATTAAAGCATTTAACTTTTCTATCTGAACCCTCCAAAATTCAAAATCTCTGTGAGTGTTCTTTCTTTCATGGCAGTTACAGCTGTTTGCATAAGTTCAATAAGCATCTGTTCTCCCTGTAACCATTGGAAACGGTTATTTTACCAAGGCTTGGACTGGAACGTCATACTTGAAAGACATCCATAGACTCAGATATAGATTTTTAGGTGAGTAAAAAAATGTCACTTCCTAGAAGTACGTCAGGATGCTTTGGGGTCCTCCAGAGGAGGAATTCCCCCAAATCTACAGGTATTGCAGGCATGTCTGATGGCAAGTATTTGGCTTGCTTCTGGCCCAGAGAAGCTACTAAAAGTTCAATCTAGAGATACCTTTAAAAAGTTCCAGCAAAGCAAATTTTAAAAGGTCTATATGGCCAATTACTTTCTTACTGAGCTTATGTAAATAATTAGGCAAAGTTTGTTAAAACTGGACTTGATTTTCAAATAAATTAATCTTGAGTTGGCTATCTCTGATTAAAAATGGGGGTTATTATAGAGGAAACATTTCAGTAACACATCTTTGTAAATATTAAATTTTAATACTATTTATTATAAACTAGACCAGATCCTGAACTCTTCTGGTTTCCTCAAACATTTGGCTACAGCTTTCCAACTAAGGTTTCCAATCTTCTTCCATTCTCTTGACTTAAAGTCATTAAAAACTAAAACTGTCCTTTTCCCTAATCCTAAAAACTGATGCTGGAGAACTTGAGGTAAACTTCAGAGAAACTGCCACAACAGCTCATGTATAGACAATCTTAGTGCTTGTTTTCTATGCATAATAGATGACCCCCCACTTACCCTGTGATTGGACTGGATGACGCATTGGGGATGCCCTTATCTTCTGAGACAAGTCTTCTCCCACTTGCCAGTGATTCCTCAAAATTAGAACATTGTTCAGGCTAGACCTCAAAAAAGAGGGCTTCTTGATGGTTTTATTCCTTAATCATATTTATTCTGGAAGCCACCGCTACTGATGTAAAATTGAACGTAAATGCTTTAGCCAAGCATACAGTGACCACCTTTAACTAAGCTTGACATGCAGTCACCCACAAATTCAAAAGGTCACCCTCCAAACTGAATAGCCCTTGATATCCTGACTGCAGTTCAAGAAGGTCTAGAATTAGATGCTTGTGTCCACAGCATCCCCAGGGCTGGATAGGCTGCTATACTCCGGGTTTTGCCTGGATGCATAGACACGTCATTAAAACCATTACCAACCCAGCCAACCTTACAAATTTAAAACAATGGTGGACACGTTTTGTGTTTCATTGGTAGACCACCTAACACCCATCTTTGTTGCCTCTTTGGGAGTGGAGGATGCAGTTTGGCACATGGAAGCTCTTATTAAGTACACAGTCAAAGCCCTAAATGACACTCAAAATAGCATTTCTCTATTAAATACTTAAGTAACACAAAGTGTAAATTGGTTCTATAAAACAGAATGGCATTAGATGTTTTAACTGCTACACAATGTGGAACATATGTTAACATAAAAACAAAATGTTATGTACATATTCCAGATATCACCAAAATGTAACAAGACTACTAAAAATTCCAGAAATCCAGTTACTCAATTTGGTGCTTTAAACGATCTCTCTTTCCTTTAGTGATTGGTTAAGACTCTTGTTGGACTGGATAAAAATTATGATCAACTACCAAGGGGCTTTTATTCAGGCTTCTCTTTCTCATAATAACATTTACCCTATTTTGTTGTTAATTCCGGTATCCCCCTGCCTGTTGCCAAGACTTCTTCAATGCCATAACTTCCAGTTGACAGATGGTCCTACTCAGGGAGGCTCATATATATCATCTACCTTGGATTAGCTACCTCTGCCTTTGGTAACTAATATATATATATATTATATATTATATATATATATTATATATATAAATATATATATATAATATATATATATATATATATATATATAAATTCCCCTACCGACCAATGTTGACCCATAGGGAAAGACATCTCTACATCCTTAGAAGGAAGGAAGGAAGAAGTTACAAAATATAAGACCTTCCATCTTCAACAACCTTAAAGATTTAGGGTCAAAATTGTTCGGGGGGGGGGAATGATGAGGCAGCAGAAGAAAAGCAAGGACAAAGAACAAGCTGACACCCCACCATCCCCACTCTCGCTCCATGGGATATGTGTGACAGTCCTCAGCACTCCTGGCTGCCCTAAAAGAAAGGCAGAAGGGAATGTAAATAAAATTAAATTTCCTTCTAACCTGCAGTCCATTGACAAATACTTGAGATAGGCAGAGTATATATCTTATATCTTAATGTTAATGCTTTGCTAGAGGGAAAAACAACCTTAGCTTGACAATAATAAGGCCACCAGTATCCCAAGAGTCTTCTTTAGTATATGAAAGTCCTTTTGGACACCACCCTTTTTCCTTACCTCCCCCAAATCCCAAGTATCTAATCAGCCATTCCTCCATTACCCCAGTGCAGCAGCTCTTTCTGCCCATAGGTCTTGTCCCCATGCTTTAATAAAATCACCTTTTGCACCAAAGGAAAAAAAAAAAAAAAGATTATTATGGTCTTCAACTGAAGTGATTCCAGGGCCAAAAAAGGATACAGATTTATTGTTCAAAAGAGAACAGAGCATTGCCAGAAAATATTACTAAATCATTAACCCTTGAGTCCACCATTAGGAAATGGTGGGCCACAAAACGAGGACCATGATTTGAACATGAAGGTTCTTTATTACTAAGAGTCACACAAGAAATTATAACCGAACTTCGCTGATCTTGATTCTATTTCTCATTAAAGAGTCACCAATCAAGGTTCAGGAAGTCCCACAAGATAATTTCTCTCTATGGATATTTCTCTTATAAGACCTCATTTTTTGGTCTAGTTTTAATATATAGCAATTGTTACATAAATAACAGAAGGAAAAACTTAAAAGTTTCATTTTCTCTAAGGCTTATAGATGAATGAGGTATTCCATTTTAAAAAATCACTTGCAGATATCTTTTTAATGTCCTTGGTCTTTCTAATTTAAATCCTATTATCTCAAAGTCATTAAAATTCTTAGCATGCATATTTAGTCTATGTAAAGTAAAGTAGGATGTGGGACAAGTCTTTTGTGGCACAATTAAATTGTTCCCTTCAAGGACAATGTAGCAAAAGGTGAACACTAATTTAGTTAATACAGTAAAGAAAGATAAATGGCTCTTTTAAAAAGTGAAAACAAGCAATGCCTGTTCTTGTATTTCATTTTCACTTTTGACATAGGTTAATACAGGATAGTAATTTGCAAATAAGGAATACTAAATATTATGTAAGATTGCTTCACCGCTTTAAAGTGGTATCAGAGATAAGTCTCATCAAGGTGTCGAATGAATTTTACAGAACTAATCAAATATATTTCACAACAGTATAAAACACAGACAAGCCGAATAAAAGTGCACCAGAAATATTTTCCATTTGTACTTAAAAACCGTGACAAAGTTTGCTAAGAGCATGATAACCACATGAAAAAGTAACTTTTAGTATGAAACCATAGAAGAAGAAAATGAAAATGTGGAAAATAAACCATTGTACAAATGGAACTGAAACAGAACATATCTTATTTCCAAAGGGATCTCATTTATAAGCCTCAACCATGCTTCACTCTGGAAACAGTAAAATTTAAATTTCTATATTGTTCTAAAATAGAATATAAAGTCTTGGTTATAATATTTTTTCATATATTTCATCAAGCATTTATTAAATGTCCAGGTTATCTTAAAAATATCAAATATTTATTGAATTATGCATCAGACACTGAGATGCATAAAAATGAATAAAGATAGCCTTTTTGGTCTCAAGGGGCTTATTAGCTAATGGGGATCTCAGACAAAACTAACAATAGCTGACTGAATAAAGTAAGTACTGTAACTACTGCAAAGTTCACCGTGAGCACAGGGGAAGAGGGTATCTTTATGGAATACTTTATGAATATCTATGCCTTATAAAGTTGACAAATAATGAAAATGGAAATTGCATATCATTATCGGAGGTTTTCTACCTCAGAGGTTTTTGTGGGCCGCAGGCTATGGGGCCAGCGAGAGGAGAGGAGAGTAGTTGTAAAGAAGAGGGGTGATGTGGCTGAAGAGATCAGCCAGCCTGGAGGCGGGCAGCACCCTCTTCTCCTGGTGTCTTTCTACCTCTTAACCAACTCACCTCATCTACTCCTTACCTTACCACTCCTTGCCCCTTCCATTCTACTGACCCCTTCTTTCCTGCTTCAATTGTAGAAGTACCAACGTAATGAATACTCTCTGTCAGAGTGCCTTTGTCTCTTCCTTGGTAGAGACTTCTTGCTTTCACTACCTTAGTCCATTTAGAATATCAAATAGGTTCCTCAGTAAGTTCAAGATTTGAAAAGTAAGACATTAAAAGAGATGGTGATTCTCCATTAAATTATTTAGCACTGATAATTTCCAAAATAAAATAAATTATTGGGAACATGTTGTGGGCTTTTTTTGTATAGGTAAAGTGTGAATGAAAACAAAATTCAGCAATACCCCATTCCATGGTAAGATTTTTTTTTCTTTTTTTACTCATTGTGTGGATTCTCCACAAACTTAGCTAAATGTTCAATTGTTCAGATATACAATTAAGGTGAGATATTTCTAAATGTCAAAGGTGTAATCTTTTGGTATTTTGGAACTGTTCAAACTTTTTAATATACTTGATGCTAATTTTATTAATATTTTAATCATAAATCTGGATCCTAGAGAGTCTTACTCTTCTATTCAGCAAAAACTAAAAATAGAGAAAAAATTCTGATGCAGAATGTTTTATATTAAGTTATATTTTATATTATGCCTTTGACTATTAAAGGACACTGAAAGCAACAACCAACAAAATCTCTTCCTAAACTTTTACAGAAATATTGTTAAAGACATTGTTATATCTAAAATCCCAAGACAGAAATTTCCTTTGGAACTTACCGGCACTAAAACTTCGCTTTAAACAAATTAATATCCTTCCTCCTCTCTGACCAAGAAGTAAGTTAACTTTTTTTTCTATAATAGTTTATACCTAAATTTTGAGCTCAACACGGAAATTATTAAAGGTCTTTAAGAGCCTGCATTTTGTATTTTATTTACTGTTGTTAAATGTCCACCATTACTTATTTTTTTCACTGGTACTAATAATTTGTTTCTATTTCTATTTTAACGTTTTTCACTGTAACATATTTGTTTATGGCTATACACATTCTTTCTGAAACATGGTAAAATGAAAACTGATTTGTTCTTTAAATGTCCCAATAAATGCTTTAAATTCTTCAAGCAATTAAAAAGGTAGACAGCCTTCAACATTTTAATGGGGTATGTGGTATCACCAACTATACTTTAGATCTGCTTAGTTCACATTTACCCCTTGCTTATATATCTGCAAGGGAATGACATTTTCCATAAATTCCAATCTTGGTATTCAACGATCTAAAAAAAATCTGACTTTAGCTAAAACTTTTGAGATTACTCACCTTTCTAAATCATCTACTTCTGTCAAACTGATCTTGACTTCCTTAAAACACATCCCATATTGTGAATTATTCCCTTGCCATTATTTCCCCCATTTTAGATTATTCCCTTACTATAACCACTAAAAAATTTCCCTACTCCTTCTGCCTATCCTTAAGAATCTACTTCAAAGTCCATCTTCCTGCATGAACCATTTCCAGCCCATTTGTTCTTCTTCCAAATTGGTACATACTGGTACCTTAAAAATCAATTTTATTGGTTTTTTAAAAACCTTTTATGAATATTTTTAAAATGAGTTTCATAAACTTCTTTTTGGGATGTAGACTTTTAAAGAAGATAATAGAGTGCATCACATATAAGAAACATAAAAAAGTTGTTTTATAAAATTTGTTTCAGCATAGACCCACACTTAAAATTGTGTGTCTTGGGTCTCAATATAAAATACAATTTCTTTCTATGCATTGTGGGGGGAAAAAAAGTCTTAAAAACATTGCTTTAGTCTTCTACTAAATATTATTATGTAATATTATTTCAGAAAAATTTTAATGTTACCAAAAGAGTAACATGTTTGATGAAAAAAAATCTAACAACCAAACTTAAGCCAAAACAAAACAAAACAAAACAAAACAAAACAAAACAAAACCCATAACTCCTGTAACTGGAGATAATCATAATATTCTGGAGTAGTCTTTCAACTTTTTTGTATATGCATATACATACATTTTCTATGTGTATGTCTATTTGAAAATGGGATAATACCATAACACTATTTTATAAATTGTTTTTTCTACTTTAGCAATATATATAACATGAGTATTTTATCCTTTTAACAATAATTTCTCAATAAAGCATCTCTCTGAAAAATTATAACTGAGGGCAGGTAGCATACTTTCAAATATTTTTTAATTTAAGTTTTGAATGGATAAAACATTCACAATGTTTTCAAAAAATAAAATATAAACAGGAAAATGAAATAAATGTAAACAGTAAAAAGTTTCCCTTAAACCTCTGCTGATTTCAAACCCACCAAAACATGTATCCTCTGTTAGACATCATCATCATTAGTATTAGCATCTTGAGTATATTTTAAAAAAGCAAACTGAGACATATAATCTTATACTCCCTGAACTTTTTATACAAAAGATAACACAATATAAACTCTGCCTTATAGTTTAGTTTCTTTTATTAACAGTGCTTGGAGCTGTCTCCAGTGAGTACACAGAAAACTTCCTCATTTATAGCACTCCATTGGATACGATACCATAGTTGACTTAACTAGACACTTACTGAAGAACATTTCAATTATTTCCCATCTCCTAATATTACAAATAATGCTGCAGTGACTAACCTTGTATTGATACCGGTTCATATGCACATGAGTATAATTAAAGAATAAATTATAGAATTGTTAATGCTAAGTCAAAGACATATACATTTTATAATTTTGATGGATTTTTGCCAATTTGCCGTCTACAGAGAGTTTTCTAATTTACACTCTCATTAGCAACGTATCTAAGAGCCTTTTCTGCAGATCTTTGCCAAGAAAGTGAATTATTAAACTGTGAATTCATGCCAATGTAATAGGTGAAAAAGTGATATCTCATTATAGTTTTAATTTCTATTTATTCCACCAAGTGAAGAAATTTTTTGCCATATCTTTAAAAGCCATTTGTATATTTATTTTTTTAACTTATCGCCTCATGCCCATTGCCAATTTTTCTATTTGATTGTCTCTCTCTCTCTTTTTAAACAACTTTTAGAGGGTCTTTGTATATTAAAGAGATTGGTGCTTTTGCGGTACAGGTTTTTCCTGATTAAACTGACAAGTGTTTTTTAATTATGTATTGATCTTTTTAAAAGCAATTATTATATATAGATATATTGTTTTCTCTTTTTCTCAGTCATCCCTTTACGCTTTTATCTTTACTAATTCCTTCCTTCTGTTTTTCTTTTATTTAATTGTGCATTTGTTTTTCAAAATTTTTTGAGTTATAGGCTTCACTCAATTATTTCACTTTTTATCTTATGATGCAAGTAATTAAGGCTCTAAATTTTCTTCTGAGTGCAGCTTTGGCTGCATCACTTAAGTTATATGTAAAATTTTATTTTCCCCACCCATTTCCCAGATTCATTGATCCAAGCAATGAATATAGCCCAAGAACTTCCGGGTAAATTCCTCTTTCAAAACATATTTTTGCTGGAGCTTGGTAAGATCTATGGCAGCTGGGCCATCTGATCACGTTTTACTTTGTGCTATACAACTTCTGCCCAATCTAAGATTGGCTATCATGACATGTACTTTGAAGTTGGTAAATCGTTCTTAGTTTCATGAAAAATGCAGTTTATGGATATTTTACTTTTGTTGTTCTCTTTGCTATGGTTTCCAGCAGGCAACATGGTAAAAAACACTAAGTCATACAACCATGTTCATGACAGAAATCCTCTTAAAACATTTTCTTATATGTTTCTACATGCTTCTCTGAGTCCGTGCACATAGAAACGTTTCACAAGTACTTTAAAATGATGAAATGACACACTTCAGGCAATGTTTGTGCTATAAATACTAAATCCTGCCTTTCTACCTGCATTTAAAAAATTCTAATAAGTTATTCTTTTAACCTATTGGGACTCATCTATCTATTCCCATTATTCCTAAAATATCTACAAGGTAAATAAGAAACATATGGAATGATTACTGAAAAACCTAGCTCCTTAGACTGAAAAAAATCATAATATTTAAGAAAGTATGAGGTAGGCTTATGGATAAAATACTCTTGAGAGGTCATTTAAAGAACATTAGTGGTCTCCAGGGCCTATTAATTTTGAGTCTGACATTGCTCTTCCTCAGAATAACTGCTGGTAGAGTTTGAAAGTCAGTCTACGTGTTACATGTGCTATGACAGGGTTCTTTTATTTTATTAAATGGATCAAACTTAAAAGCCAAGTTTAATTGACTTCCCAGACTATGTTAAATGAAGGCTGAATATTTCAATATTACCCGGTAATTCCCTTAGCACAACATGCTATATAGTTCCTGCTGGACTAATTTTCATAAAGGATGACACCATAACTGCCAAGTTCACTGTTAATTCCTAGTGTTAGAATATTGGACTATAGAAAAAAAAAAACTATTGTTAAACTACTGACATGACTGTGACCGTAGATTATAATTTATGTTGGGGAGGTTACAGTTGAAAGATGATAAATAGAACTGAATAAGTTTCAGGATACACCTCGAAAATTTATAAAAACTATGATTTAGGGTAAATTATAATCTCTGACTTTTCTCATCTAATAATGGGGATAATAATACTCAATTCACAGGTGTTGAAAATATTTAATAAAATAATAGAAGTAGAGTGTTGTCAACAGACTATGCATTTAATAAATGTCTTTTTTCTTCCTTCATAATTTAAAATCTTCCAAATTTGCCCTCTGTTGTGATTTGTCACGTGAAAAAGTTTTTAAAGAAATAAAAACATGGTATTTTACGATTTCCAACATATATCCACAGAGATCTTCTTATATGACGTTTACAACAACCATGTAGGGTTACTATAGGCAGCTGACTTGCCCCAGATCACATGGTTGGGACTGGCAAAAAATTAGTATTTAAAATTGGATTCCTTCTGCTCAATTCAGAAATCCACATGGAGATTTATGTATTCTTGGTGAATTTATCCTGAGGAGGATATTTTGTAATTTTTGTTCTTCCACTCTTGATAGACCTAATAATTAATTGATCTAAAAGAGGCAATTAGGGCGCCTGGGTGGCTCAGTGGGTTAAAGCCTCTGCCTTCGGCTCAGGTCATGATCTCAGGGTCCTGCGATCGAGGCCCGCGTCGGGCTCCCTGCTCAGCGGGGAGCCTGCTTCCCCCTCTCTCTCTCTGCCTGCCTCTCTGCCTCCTTGTGATCTCTCTCCCTCTGTGAAATAAATAAATAAAATCTTAAAAAAAATAATAATAAAAAAAATAAAAAAATAAAAGAGGCAATTAAATAGGAATCTTAACACCAAGCATTCTATATCAGAACTTTTTTTCTTCCAAATTGTGGTTTCCATAGTTGGAAATCTAATTTAACATGCTATATCTCATTTTGAAGAGAAAAAAAATCATTTATTTATCTTTAAATTTTAAAAAACCCATACAAATTAACAGCATAAGAGGATTAACTGCAAAAACACAGCTAGCTAGATGCCTCCTAAAATACTATTACTGAGTGTGATAGTATGATTTACAGTAAGAAACTGTATTTTGTCTGTCTCCATTTCTGGCACAAAGGTCCTAAAACCCTTGAAAATTTCTAAGTGTAGAGGGCCATAAAGGTGTCTTTTGTTATGTTAATGATGAGAGCTGGCTAGCCTCTAGGTAACCTAAGGATAGGGCCAGTTGTCAGAAAACTAACTGAATGATTTGAGAGTTGGAGTTTTCAGTCCAACCCCTTTGACCTCCAGGGAGAGAAGAGAGGCTGGAGGTTGAGTTCAAGCCCCAGTGCTCAATGATTTAATTAATCATGCCTATGTAATAAACCCTCCATATAAACCCAGAAAGACAGGGCAGGGAGACAAGTTGGTAACAGTGTGGAAATTTGGGAACAGTTGTACCCTTAGAAATCAAGAAAGTACTGNAGAACTTCCAAGTTGGTAACAGTGTGGAAATTTGGGAACAGTTGTACCCTTAGAAATCAAGAAAGTACTGTTCCCTTTCCCTCATACCTTGTCCTATGCACCTCTGACATCTGGCTGTTCCAGAGCTATGTCCTTTCATATTAATCTGGTCATCTACTAAGTAGAATATGAGGCACTTCAGCAAATGAACTGAACCTAAAGAAGGGGTTGTTGGAACTTCCCACCTACCTATCACCAGTACGTCAGCACAGGTGACAACCTGGATTTAAGACTGGCATCTGAAGTTGGGCAGAGAAGGGGGGCAGTCTTGTAGAATTGAGCCCTGAACCTATGGGATCTGACTGTATCTCCAGGTAGTGTCAGAACTGAATTAACTGCTTGGTGGCGTGGGGGAAAAAAAACCCTAAACCAAGCAAAACAAAAATTTAAAATACAGCAATGGGCTGGACAGAAAAGTTCTTAGAAATCAAAAACACGGGTTTTATTCTCATTTATTTAGATTAATTAGCGCAAAAATACTGCAAAAATATTGCCTTGAAATTCACTAGCACTACTGAACATAAATCTTTTGTTTTAAAGAGACTCACTATAAAAAATTGTAAAATTTTATACTGAGCTTCTACTTGAATGAAGTGAATTTCTTAAATTTTATAATAAGCAACTGACCTTTTAAGATAATATACATTAGTTATTAAATTAATCCAAATCTGTGTTCACCTGCAATCACTCTTCCATTCAGCCATGTTGTTCCTGCCACACTAGCTTCTGCAGCTCCTCAGTTATACCAAGGAACACTCTTTCCCCAGACACTCATGGAAGCTACTCAGTCAATGAACACAAGCATGGCTCTAGAAGTTTAGAGAGTTGACATCTGTTCCCATAGGCCAGTAATCATGCTGTGCTGTTAAAGGTTTTTACTATTACTCCTACATATAACCATACAGAAAAGTTTTGGTTCACAGTTCTCTTCAAAATTCATTAGGAGGTCTTCTTGGATCACACTGTTTTAAAAAAGCAGCTGCTCCTACATACACACACACATACACACACAGAGACACACACAGAGACACACACACATATGCACGTATACACACCACTTAACCCCTGACCTCATCATCACACTCAGGTCATTATCTTCTTGACAGGCTACACTTCCGTAGCATTTATTGCATTCTGACATAATACAGATCACTGCCCAACAGAGACTGTGTGTTAAGTAAATATTTCCTCAATGAATAAATGCTGAATTACGTATATTTTCCAGTCTTCTCTTTATTAAATTTTAAATTATTTTAATAATTTAATTATATAATTAACAAACATGGGTATAGATTTAAGGAAAAAGAAGTCTCTTTAATTTTAATTCCATAAAATGTTAAGTTGAAAAAGACTTCAACATGTCAAAAACTGTATCACAAGCCTCTATAAGAGGAAAATCATTAAACACTAATACTGGACAAAGCAAGCTATGTTATTTAAGAAGTTATGTGAAATAAAAGTCTTTAAGTGATCTGAAACTGCATGAAGAGAAAGACCTAGTTAAGAGGGTAACTTTCTCTTGTATGAAGTGTCCTTGGTTGCATGTGTCCAACACGAAAGCTGTTGCCTCAGACCTGTCTGTCACAGAAAGACTTACTCACTGTAAAAATCTGTCTCTACCGTTCTGGCATCCTGCACCAAATTCTGATGAAAAGACACAAGAACTCAATTCAAGCTCGCAGGCAAGTCATTTGCCTAAAGTTCAACTTAATGGCTCATTGCCTAATTCACCTGAATTTATTCATGAACTTTAATTTCCATTCTGAAAGAAATTTCTTTTTAAAAAAACAGTTAAATCTGAAGAAATATCAAACTTAACAAGGCAAATAAACTTTCAAGTCACTATTTAAATGATAAAGTTGAACTAGGTGTCTTTCTTAACTAAATTTTCTCAAGCCCTATATTTTACCTCAAATCCTAGTTCTGCCACCCAATACTACTGCTTATTGATTTTCCTTTCATAAAGACTCATGGTACATTTTTTAATATGTTATAATCTTTTTCAATTTAACATTTTATGGAATCAAAGATACTTCCTTTTCCTTAAACCCACAGCCTTGTTTCTTAAAATAAGCAGTTTATTCTAGTCTCTGAAGTCTAGGCTCTACAGTCCAGACAGATAGTAGGTAAGAACAGAGGCTCCCATCTCAGCCCTGCATCTTATCTGTTTTGTTATCTTGTGTGAATTATTTATGATTTTAAGCTTCAGCTCCCCATTTATAACATTGTATGAGGTTAAAAACAATACTAATCTTGTACGGGGTAATTATAATACACCATAAGAATATGTAAAGGTTAAATGAGATAATTCATATAAAAAGCTCAGCAAGTAGCTGGTTTCTAGCAATTGCTCAATGAATTCAGTGCTTCAACAAACATTTCCTGAAAGCCTACTATGGGCAAGCACTGTTCTAGGCACTGGCGCTACAGCTCCACTAATTGTTGAATGTAATTCTGGCACTTATGGAATTTACATTCCACTTGAGGAAGACAGACAAGTAAAAATACATCATATGAAATAATTTCACGTAAACACAACTGTAGCAAAGAGATAGTAAGAGGAGAAGAGGGGAGTATGAGGGGGTACAAGGTAGTCAGAAAAGGCCTCTGTGATGAAGTGTCATTGGCACAGAAACTGACTCAGTGAAGAAGAGACTCTGTGTGAATCCAGTGTGCTTGCTAACATAAGAAGGATGGTGCTGGGTGATGGATAACCCCTGTTGACAACAACGCCTTGCATCTTCCAAACCTCTTCACAAGCTCTGGGAAGCAGCACAGGAGAAATCAGCCATGGAGGGTGAGGGAGGGATGACTTGGGCACCCACTAGCTTTATTATCATGGGAAAGTTAAATAAATCCTAATTCTAGATTGTCTAGTTCTCTGTACTTCTGAAGATAGGAAAGAGAATCCTTTGGCCAGTGTGTCCTCCAGTTAGGCACCATGATGATATACTTATATTTTCATGGGTAAGAAAGAAATAAATAGAAAGTGAGCAGTGAGTTGCTAGAAACAGAAATTATATTGAGACCAAAATTGCATTCTTTATGTAGGCTGAAAACGAAGTCTGGCAAGATGGAAATGAGATGTTTTACAGCACATTATATGGTCAAAGACATTAACTTCTTAAACAAATCAAATCAAGAAATAGATTCCCGTTATAAGAGTATAAATAATTTCTCAAAGGAAGATATATAACAGATAATACCACCATAATAAAATCCGTATCAATTTTTTCTTCACTCATAATTGAAAACTGTCTAACTTCTATAACCTCTGCTTCGTGATTTTCTTTTAAAAGCATAATATGATTCATTAAATAATATGCATAACAATATTTACAACAAACAGATAATGATCTGCATATTTCAAATACCAGTACTTTACAACAGGTTAATAGTCAGCTAGATAAACTTCAAATTTCTACCTCATAAAACAATCATACATAGCTCCTTAATCTTCTATAGCTTTCAGTCTACAGTTATTTTCATAACTAGTGCTATATAAAATGATGAGATAATCAGCTCCACAGCCAGCATTAGGGGTTTGGAGAAAGAGAATAATTGACCATTTAACAGTCCACAGAATCTATTCCATTTATCTAGACTTGTTTCATGGAAAACTTTATACAGAGAAGGATGTAGCTTTATTTGAGATTATATATTCTTATTCAAGCCCAGATCTGCATTTTTATGTGCCTCTTTTATGACTTTGGTCTCTCAATTTAGACCTGGCTCAGCAAGTAGAAAATGCAAATATTTGGTCGGCTGTAAAATGGGATATCAATATCTCTGAAAACCCAGTTGCATATCTTGTTGACCTAACATGGGTAAAAAGTCTCTTCACTGCACTGAATTTTATTTCATGTTGGAATTATACTGGAATTAAAGTTCATACTTTCACATGTACAGGTAAAGATACAAAACTCCTGTCACAGTGATAGAGGGAGGGCAGTGGTAGAGGAGAGGCTGAAGACAACCCCTACGTTTATGGTTTGAGCAGTTAAGCATTTGGTTTGGAAACTTGGATAATGGTTCCCCCATTACCTAAAAGTTTGCTTTATGCCACTCTGCTCTTACAAAAGACTTACATTAGTACCTGTTTTTGCTAACCGAGACATTCAAAGAGGATTTTTCACTTTTGTGAAATGGTAATGCTTCTGTGTTTTATGTCATTTTGGCTTATAAAAGGTTTCCTAGGAACCTCTACTTTTGAATAGTGGGGAAAACTTGCACCATTTATTAAAAAAGGAAGAACAAATTTTGGAATTAAAGGTGATAAACTCAGTTTTATGTAAAGAGTAGAAAAATCTCATGTCTTTTGGGAAAGACATAAACGTAAGCTAGAAATATAAATTTGTAAGCCTCTGGTATATAAATAGCAAATGAAGCTGCAGGAATAGATCACCTTAATCAAAGAAAAGAACTCCTAAAATTCTGCAGAACAACAGTTATTCATTGATGGAAGAGGAAACATTAACAGACTTCTGTTTTTCTAGAGAAAAATGTGACAACCTGTTTCAAACTAAGGAGAAACTTTATAAGGGTTTTCTGAAGTTAAAATGGGGGAATAGCAAATGGAAAAATATAAACGAAGAATGAGCCAATCTTATAATTCTAGAAAATTGTACAAGAAGGCCAATTTCTTAGCCACAGAACTGGTGTTTAGCAACTGTCAAAATCTTCTATGAAAGCAATGTTAAGGCTCAGCCCCTCAGGAATGACTGAGTAATATAATGTAAGTACAAATATAGACATTATGTTCCTGACTAACAAAGGACAGTATAACAGTTGTTTTGATGTTTTTTTTTTTAATTTCTTTAGCAGAATCTGGATTACACATTAGCATTCTTTGGAATAACACTTGCTTCATATTAAAGTCATCCCTACATATACAAAAATTAAATTAGCAGACATTAACCTGCCAGGTTTTCTGGCTATTTAAAGCTATGCTGCTCTTCATAGTAGATGGCCTCAAAGAAAAGGAGTCTTAACTATCCTAGTCAAAAGTACTCAGAAGCCAAGCCAGCTCCATTGCTCTACTTTTGCCCAGGCCCCACAAGCTGTACCTTAAAACACAAGCCATTTTCATACCCATTCTTTACCTCATAAATCTCCTAAATGAAAGCAATATGTTCTGTGCTAGATCTCAGAGGTAAAAATTACTTAGAACAATCTCTCACCTAGCTAGCTACCTGCTGGCTCCATGTAAGAAACTTATGATTGACTGTATTTGAGAAAAGTAATGTAATTTTTAAAACTTCGAAAGTCATATAATATATTCTAAATTTAATACCCCAAATTAAAATTCTAATTTACTCATAATTGCTGGACATAGTCTTTGATTTCTACATCTTAAAATTTTCTATAAACTGAACTCAAAATCTGAACCTTATAAAGTAAAAAAAAGTCTCAAATCTTTTAAGGAAAACTGGGAAATGAAAAAAAAAAAAGAATAGGCCATTTGTAACCCAGCCAACACTGAATAAAAAGGCTTAATAATAATAAGTAATAAAACCAAGGAAGTGCTATGTTTTAACATTAGTACCAGTGGTAACCACAAAGACCTTTTGTTTCCAAACTTTTAGAAATAATCTAAGAATTTTATTTGTTGTGGTAAATGTTAACTCACATTTTAAAAAGAATATGTGTGTGTGTGTGTGAGTGTATACATAAATGCACTTACCTTAGGAATAGGATTCAGCAGAACTACACCTGATTTCTTAGTAATGACCTGTTTTGTTGTATAGTGATGATCTATAAGTTGAGGAATGTTTGAAAAACCAGTGCCTTCAAATCGATATAGATTCTGGAGAAAGAATAAAGTAGAATAAATATGAAGTCACTGCTTCAGCAAGACTACATTCAGCACTAAATAAAGTTCCACTAAGAAAAGCTATTATATGAATGTACATAATACTACCGAAAGGATAAGATGGTCAAAGTAAAAATAAATAGGGAAATAAAACTTCAACATGCTGAAAAATTTTAACTTTCCATCAAGAAACTAATTTTTATAATGACTAAATATAATCCAAACTGTTAAAAAAGAGAAAGAAAGGAAGGAAGAAAATGAAAAACTAACAAAGACTTGGAATGAATTTTACTAAATGATAACCATAGGAAACAAAGCATGAGAAACATTTGACTTAATAAACAGGAAATGCATTTAAATAATGTTTTCATATATGTCCCATCTGATAAAATTTCCAAGATCAAAAAATAATGTCAAAAGTTTGAGGCTATTATATTATATCCAATAGAATAATAAATATTTGAAGAATACCTCAGATGATCACTATTTCCTACTTATCAATATAGTAGTAATTGGTATTTCTCTTATGGAGTTATTCATGTTTTATTCTTTCACCAAAAGCACCTAGTCATTTACACACCATTGACAAAGAAATAAAATGCATGTGACAAAACTGCAAATATTGGCATGCTCAAATCTTGCACTTTGTCGTTTTATAACATTTCTCAAACTCTGCCACAACCCCTTTTCTCTGCCTTCATATTTCAAATAGGCATGCAGGTCGGTTATCATATGAATAAACTGACACCAATAAATTCAGCAAATAAAAATATCTTATTGGCCATACTTTTCAATGCAGGGAGCACTGGAATGCAATGTAATGTAATAAAAGCTTCTATCGATTGTTCACAAAGTGCTTGCCCAAACATATACAGGTGATATGTACAGATACCAACATGAATGTCCTCTAAGAAAACTCAATGTTAAGAAATAAGAACATTGAAAATTACCTAAATTTGGATATTATTTATATTACTGGAAGATTATTTTCATAGTTAAAAGATAAAAAAATTAAAGCTCCTTTTCCATAGTATAAAATAAGATTCAATTTACCAGAATTCAACTTACACACCACGTTTAAATGGATACTTGCTTTATCAAGTGAGGGTCAAACAGGAGTTAGCTTACCATAAAACTAATCATAGAATATAATTCAACTCAATGCAGTTTGTGTAAGATTCAATTGAGGGCAAATTGTTAATAAACTGCCTAAAGAATTTTTGTATATTGCAGCCAGACCTGCTATGATAAATTAACAATGATGCTTAAGAATATTTCATACTAAAGACACAAATCTATTATTAGGCATCCAATGCAAAGCAAGTTCTCACAATGTCTCAGTTTATTCATAGGTGAAACAGATATTTGGATCTTATCAAAGAGTAAGTATGAGGCTTGACCAGGTATCAACAAGCAAACCCCTGTGCCCAGTATATGGCACATGGTACACATTCAATTATTAAATCACCAAAGCAATATAATCCTTGGGTTACAAAAATAATTCCAAACCCAGATATAGGAAAAGAAACATTTTCAAAGACTACTTCAAAGTATAAATCTTTTCCTATATCTATCTATCTATCTATAGATATAGATATAGATATATTTCCTTTATATAGTTAAAAATCTATATACTGTTGTCTGATTCTTTCAGTCCACTCTTAACATAGCATACCCCGCCCCCTACCTCCCTCCAGCCACACTCTTTTCCTTCTTGTAAAACACACCATATATACTCCTTAGTCAGGGAGTTTACATTTGCTGCTTGAATAGTTCCTCAGATGGCCATGTGGGTAATGGTTCCCTTACTTGCTCCAATCTTTCAGCATAAGTCACCTTTTCAGTGAGGTCTTCTTTGACCACCCTATACCATATTCAATTCCCCATTTCCTCACCCCAACCAAATTTCTTATCTTCTTTTCCTTATTGAATTTTTCTCCTCAGAACTTATCACTATCTAATATCATATATATTTTATTTTTCCTGTTTAGTGTCTATCTCCTTCTCTAGAATGTAAGCTCATGTGGTGATAAATTTTTACATTTGTTTTGTTCATCACATTGTCCCCATGGTCTAGAACAGTGCCTAGCATGTATTGCCTGGATCAATAAACATGTATGAATAAATG
This sequence comes from Ailurus styani, assembly GCA_002007465.1. Lineage (NCBI taxonomy): Eukaryota > Metazoa > Chordata > Mammalia > Carnivora > Ailuridae > Ailurus > Ailurus styani. The sequence goes on along the minus strand of LNAC01000021.1, from coordinate 6,350,310 downwards.
AAATATTATACATATAAAATGAGTGTGAATCTAAAGAGACAAATAAGATAACTTGGAAATGAATAGTGAAAACACACATTCATGCAAACTTAATACACTGGAGTACAATGTTTAATAAAAAGTAGGTAACATGACTCTCTGCTTCTCTGCCTACTTGTGAACTCTCTCTCTGCCATAAATAAAGAAAATCTTTTTTAAAAAAAGTAGGTAACATGACAAAATTTACACAGAATCAAATTTCAAATCAGCCACCAGTGTCATAATATAAGGTCTTATATAAAATTCTAACACACCTCTATAACTAGAGAAACAGTGAATGGAATAATGGGAATTTTCATTTAAGAACATATCTAACTTTTAAGTTAAAGAGAGGTTTCATGCCAATCATGATGGATGAAGACAGTGAGTGATACAAGCAGCAGTACTTACTTCATGGGATAAAATAAGGAACTGATTTCTTGCTACTAATATGATCTCTTAAGTGAATTCTAACATAAGCAACAAAATATAGCAATATGGAATAAATTTCTGCAAATTTCTACAAAGATCATTTTGTTGATTGTCATTTGTGTTTCATGATTAAGTATCATGTAATATGTCATTAAAATAAAAAGTATGAATAAAAGTACGATACAACACAAATTTCATAAAATAAAAATTATATAGATACCTATAATTAGAATATATAAAAAAAGTCTCAAAGAATACACACTGAACCCAGAAGGTGGTGTTATGAAAACATTTGCTACATCTAGAATTTGTTTCTGAGTTATCACTGTGCTACTTAAGAAGTAATCATGCATATGGATGAAAAACATAAAAAACAGAATCAGATTTTGTTGCTATACACACTTGCAGAGTACTGTTATACAAAGAAGTCAGAGAGGACAGAATACACACATAAAAATGAGAAGGGGATTCAATGAATGTATAATCTGAAATAATATGCCTGAGTAGAACTGAGAACAAGCAGGCTTAAGGAAAAGCAAGCAAGCAAGCAAGATGATTTCTGAAAGAGACGGCTGAGATGAATACGCTAACTAAAAAACATTCCTTTTTTTGGTAAAATACCTAAAAATGAAAATATAAAACATAAGCACTAGCTTTCTCAAATAAAAACGGCACATGGTATACTTATAAATAACTCATTAAACCGGTACACAGGAAGGATTCCTGGAGAGTTTGGGAAATAGCATTAATAAGGTTTCTGTATGTCTTTTCCTAGTTAACTTTTATTCATTCTTCAGATGTTGTCTCAAACTTAACTTCCTTAAGTTTTCCAGTTAAAAGCTTTTATAGCAATGTGTATCTACAGCTTTATAATTATTACTTTACAGTTTATAATTATATATAACATGTGTGATTTACCTGACCCTATGAGCCTCCCTCCTAGACTATAAGCTCCACAATTATATCCCTGGGCCTTAAAAGTACTCACTCAATCAGTATTTCCTGGAAGTTAATATTAATGAGGTTTTGGAAAGGCTTTGTTTAATTGTTAAGAAGAAAATCTCCTAAGTCTTTAATCATGTGTCAGGGACACAGAAAATGATATCTTATGAGTTTATTTAGACTTCAAGTTACTTATTGCCTTCTCTTGGGTCCTTGAAGGATAGAAGTAGAGTGATTAAAATAACTCTAAATATACAACAATAAGGCACAAACTTGGAATCAACTGTCATTCAAACAAACAAGTTTGGATTTACTCGCTTTCACTTAAGCGAGAAGTCTTCTTTAAGACCCATGCATGAATTTAAAAATATATGTAGTTCAAAGAGCCTAGAGATTGTGACAACAACAGAACAAAGTAAACCTGTCTGGTACATGCAGAGACTAAACCAACTCGAAGTGGAACTTAGCACATAATAGACATCCAATAAATACCTGGTGAATGAATCACTGATTTAATACATTAAGCTACCCAATTTCAAACAATAATTACAGCCTCCACTTTGGGATTATTTTTGTCTTATTGATTCATATCCCTGGGCCTTATACATTACTCACTCAATTAGTATTTCCTATATAAATGGATAAAGAAATAAAAGATGATGATATGCTATTAGAGGATTTATTGTTTTATTTTAAAATATTTATTATATTGTTATTTTTAATTCATCACCATATATTATTTCAAATTTTCTTAGCTCAATCATACCTAATTCTGCATCTTTAATATTTCTCTGCTCATGAATTCCATCAATGTCTCACCTACTGGGTTTTAAGTTCACTGAGAAGTAGGCCATACATTTTTTAGTTTCATCTCCTTACACTGAATAACATGGTACATTGCAAAAATGGGTTTTTAGGAAATGCCTGTCATAAAAATAAATTAGAGAAATATAACTGGGTACTTCCCCATTCATAGGAAGATCTTTCTGAAGCACTATTGTCTTACTACATGTATTTTTGTTTTATCATACACAAAATTAAGGATTTGCATCTATATTTACTTATCAGATGGAACAAGCCTATCTGAATCTCTATGAAAATCTATCAACATTTACGACACAAAATAAACAACTTTAGGAATAAACTCTAAATATGTTTAGGCACAAACTCTTTTATATCAAATATCCTAACCAGGCTGGTAACTACAGAACAGGTCAGTGACTAATGCCAGAATTACACTTAGATTCAGATCCTCCTAGATATGCTTAATATTATCTGGCTTTATGATTTTAATATATTTAGTGTCTAATAAGAAGTACAACCCTTCTTGCTTGAAGAGATAAGACAAAAGATAGATATTCTCTGCTAGAATAGTAAAATGTAAAAATTGAAAGTATCTTTGTCTAGGGGTACAGGTCTGTGAATTATCAGTCTTACACAATTCACAGCACTCACCATAGCACATACCTTCCCCAATGTCCATAACCCTAGCCATCCGATCCCTATCCTTCACCCCCCAGCAACCCTCAGTTTGTTTCATGAGATTAAGAGTCTCCTATGGTTTGTCTCCCTCCTGATCCCATCTTGTCTCTTTTCCCCCTCTCTACTGCCCATGACTCCCCTGCCCTGCCTCTCAAATACCTCATATCAGAGAGATCATATGATAATTGTCTTTCTCTGATTGACTTATTTAGCTTAGCATAATACCCTCTAGTTCCATCCACATCGTTGCAAATGGCAAGATTTCTCTTTTTGATGGCTGCATAGTACTCCATTGTGTGTGTGTGTGTGTGTGTGTGTATGTGTGTACACACACACACACACACCACACCACACCACATCTTCTTTATCCATCTGTTGATTGACATCTAGGTTCCTTCCATAGTTTGGCTATTGTGGACATTGCTGCTATAAACATTCAGGTGCATATGCCCCTGAGAATCATTACCTTTGTATCTTTAGGGTAAATACCCAATAGTGCGATTGCTGGGTTGTAGGGTAGCTCTATTTTCAACTTTTTGAGGAACCTCCATACTGTTTTCCAGAGTGGCTGCCCCAGCTTGCATTCCCACCAACAGTGTAGAAGGGTTCCCCTTTCTCCACATCCTCGCCAACATCTGTCATTTCCTGATTGATTAATTTTAGCCATTTTGACTGGTGTGAGGTGGTATCTCACTGTGGTTTTGATTTGTATTTCCCTGATGCCAAGTGATGTTGAGCACATTTTCATATGTCTGTTGGCCATTTGCATGTCTTCCTTGAAGAAATGTCTGTTCATGTTTTCTGCCCATTTTTTGATTGGATTATTTGTTCTTCGGATATTGAGTTTGATAAATTCTTTATAGATTTTAGATACTAGCCTTCTATCTGATATGTCATTTGAAAATGTCTTTTCCCATTCTGTCAGATGTCTTCTGGTTTTGTTTACTGTTTCCTTTGCTGTGAAAACCTTTTTATCTTGATGAAGTCCCAATAGTTCATTTTTGCCCTTGCTTCCTTTGCCATTGCCGATGTTTCTAGGAAGAAGTTGCTGTGGCCGAGGTCAAAGAGGTTGCTGCCTGTGTTCTCTTCTAGGATTTTGATGGATTCCTGACTTATATTGAGGTCTTTCATCCATTTTGAGTCTATTTTTGTGTGTGGTGTAAGGAAATGGTCCAGTTTCATTCTTCTGCATGTGGCTGGCCAATTTTCCCAACACCGTTTGTTGAAGAAATTCTTTNNTATTTTTTTCCATTGGACATTCTTTCCTGCTTTGTCAAAGATTAGTTGACCATAGAGTTGAGGGTCCATTTCTAGGTTCTCTATTCTGTTCCATTGATCCATGTGTCTGGTTTTGTGCCAATACCATACTGTCTTGATGATGACAGCTTTGTAATAGAGCTTGAAGTCTGGAATTGTGATGCTGCCAACTTTGGTTTTCTTTTTCAACATTCCTTTGGCTATTCGGGGTCTTTTCTGGTTCCATATAAATTTTAGGATTATTTGTTTCATTTCTTTGAAAAAATTAATGGTATTTTGATAGGAATTGCATTAAATGTATAGATTGCTTTGGGTAGCATAGACATTTTCACAATATTTGTTCTTCCAATCCACGAGCATGGAATGTTTTTCTATTTCTTTGTGTCTTCCTCAATTTCATTCATGAGTACTCTGTAATTTGTGAGTACAGATTCTTTGCCTCTTTGATGGGGTTTATTCCTAGGTACCTTATGGTTTTGGGTGCAGCTGTAAATGGGATCAACTCCTCAATTTCTCTTTCTTCTATCTTGCTATTGGTGTATAAAAATGCAACTGATTTCTGTGCATTGATTTTATATCCTGACACTTTACTGAATTCCTGTATGAGTGCTAGCAGTTTGGGGGTTAGTCTTTTGGGTTTTCCATATAAAATATCATATCATCTGCAAAGAATGAGAGTTTGACTTCTTCTTTGCCAATTCCGATGCCTTNGGTTAGTCTTTTGGGTTTTCCATATGAAATATCATATCATCTGCAAAGAATGAGAGTTTGACTTCTTCTTTGCCAATTCCGATGCCTTTTTTTTTAAAGATTTTATTTATTTATTTGATACACAGAGAGAGATCACAAGTAGGCAGAGAGGCAGGCAGAGAGAGGAGGAAGCAGGCTCCCTGCTGAGCAGAGAGCCCGATGCGGGCCTCGATCCCAGGACCCTGGGATCATGACCTGAGCCGAAGGCAGAAGCTTTAACCCACTGAGCCACCCAGGCACCCTCCGATGCCTTTTATTTCTTTTTGTTGTCTGATTGCTGAGGCTAGGACTTCTAGTACTATGTTGAATAGCAGTGGTGATAGTAGACATCCTTGCCGTGTTCCTGACCTTAGAGAAAAGCTCTCAGTTTTTCCCCCCTTTGAGGATGATATTCTCTGTGGGTTTTTCAAAGATGGCTTTACTGATATTGAGGTNGTGTTCCTAACCTTAGAGGAAAAGCTCTCAGTTTTTCCCCCCCTTTGAGGATGATATTCTCTGTGGGTTTTTCAAAGATGGCTTTACTGATATTGAGGTATGTATCCTCTATCCCAACGCTGTGAAGAATTTTGATCAAGAAAGGATGCTGTACTTTGTCAAATGCTTTTTTGCAACTATTGAGAGTATCATATGGTTCTTGTTCTTTCGTTTAGTAATGTATTATATCACATTGATTTGTGGATGTTGAACCAACCTTGCAGTCCAGGAATAAATCTGACTTGGTCATGGTGAATAAGCCTTTTCATGTACTGTTGGATCCTATTGGCTAGTATTTTGGTGAGAATTTTTGCATCCGTGTTCATCAGAGACACTGGCCCGTAATTCTCCTTTTTGATGGGGTCTTTGTCTGGTTTTGGGATCAAGGTAATGCTGGCCTCATGAAATGAGTTTGGAAGTTTTCCTTCCATTTCTATTTTTTGGAACAGTTTCAGGAGAATAGGTATTAATTCTTTAAATGTTTGGTAGAATTCCCCTGGGAAGCTGTCTGGCCCTGGACTCTTGTTCTTTGGGAGATTTTTGATGACTTCTTCAATTTCCTTACTTGTTATAGGTCTGTTCAGGTTTTCTATTTCTTCCTGGTTCAGGTTTGGTACTTTATGTTTCTAGGAATACATCCATTTCTTCCAGATTATCAAATTTGCTGGTGTACAGTTCATAATATGTTCTTATAATTGTTTGAATTTCGTTGGTGTTGGTTGTGATCTCTCCTCTTTCATTCATGATTTTATTAATTTGGGTCCTTTCTCTTTTCTTTTTGATAAGTCTGGCCAAGTGTTTATCAATCTTATTAACTTATCTGTGTCCATCTTGACCATTCATAATGTTCACATAATGTTCACAGTATGGAGTTTCACCACGTGTTAAAAAGTAACTTTGTGATGCATATAAAGAAAACCCAGCTTCAAAATAATTGCCATCCTGCATGGCAGGTGAGGGACAATGTTGCTAAAAATACCATTATCTGTGATTAATGAATACCTCAAACTTAAATATATAAATTCTAAAACAACACTTTCATTATTATTTAAATTTCACAAATAAATCCCATGGAAACCAAAAAGACATTTTTAAAGTAACCTTTCTAATTACATGGATTTTTTTAGAAAACGCATTTGTATTTTTTCTCAAATAAAGTCATCAAACAGTGGTAAAAATGCCTAATATTTGCATAGCATTTTATACCTTACAAAATAAGTATTTACTGATTTGATTCCCACAATTGTGATATAGGGTATTAACTCCATTACTTTCCAAACCATGGACTTTCTAAAGAACTGAACTGGGATGGAATCCCAAGTCTTATGATAACATGTTCAATGCTTTTTCATGTTATTTGATATTTTTCTCATTTTCTAAAATCTCATCTTTCTTTATTTCTTCCTTTCTTAGGACACCCATCCCCTCATTTATGTACAGCCTTTATAATCTACTATTAGATTATAAACTCCTTGATTGGACTACAATAGGCAAACATTAAATGTTTGATAATGAATTCCCTGATTTATTGGCCCCTTTTAGGCAACACGAATATGAGGAAGGAAATGGGATAATTACAACTCATTGAATGAAGATTTACCCACACAAAATGAAAAAGAATTAAAAACTCTCCAAAAAGTCTAGATCACCTCAAAACTCCTATTTTCAACTGACTGAAGAGCACAACATTATATAATAAGAATTAACTAAATAAAATCAGGCAGTGGAAAATCTGAGGCCTTCACAGACATACAAGCACTCTCATCCTTAATAGAAATCTTTGCCAAATTTCAATGACAGAAAGAAGCTGAATAAAATCTTCAAATGTGAACCTGAACAATTTCTTATTTTCAGAACATATTATGCTATTCATTTTAGTCACTTACAAAATGAAAATATTAAAGACAAGTGTTAATTTGCAAGTAGACCCTTTCCTTTTTGTCTCTCAGAATAGTAATTTAAACTCCTACAGTTACATTTTAAACTATAAGTGGTAATAAGGGAAATATTTCAGTCTTATTTAATGTATGACATATTTTTAAAATAGTAACTTTTAGAGCTTAGAAAATAGAGGGAGACATTCACATAAATTTTAGTTTATACTTCACCTATGACCTTTCCTTCTATAATTTGCATACCATTTTATAAATATTGCCAGCATGGTCACAGGTTGGAATAGGGAAGCTTATCTACACCCATAACTTAAAGGCACATACAAATTATAAGAGTTTGCTTGGAGCGCCTGGGTGGCTCAGTGGGTTAAGCCTCTGCCTTCAGCTCAGGTCATGATCTCAGGATCCTGAGATTGAGCCCGGGATTGGGCTCTCTGCTCAGCGGGGAGCCTGCTTCCTCCTCTCTCTCTGCCTGCCTCTCTGCCTACTTGTAATCTCTCTCTCTCTCTGTCAAATAAATAAACAAAATCTTAAAAAAAAAAATTAAAAAAAAAAAAAGAGTTTGCCAAGGAAATGAGGAATGACATATTACTAGAAATAGCAGGTTGGATGTACAAATGTAGGAAAATATGATTTTGAAGTTGAGGTCTGAATATTACACAAAATTAACAATGCTATAAAAATGATAAACTTTAATGGATTTATTCTTTTTAACTCATTTAAAAGGCATCTATTTTCACTTAAATACAATTTCTAGATGTGAATGAATGAAATGCTACTGTATACTCTGAAATGGTTACTTTCATGGTATGTGAATTTCACCTCAGAATTATATATATATATATATAAAGAGAGAGAGAAAGATATGTAGATACATATCTACCTAAAATCCTCTGGCCTTTATCTAACAATAATGGTTCGATCTTTTTGTAAGATAACTAGTAGCATTGCAGTGCCTGGACATAAACTGAAATCTTAGACAGCCAGCTTAAAAATGCATGCTATTTGAAATGCTGGAGTAAAAAAATGACAATTAGAGGGCTTCATATGTCAAAAATACTAAAAATTTCTCAGTGGGTAAAGTTAAACAAAACTTTGAGATTACTTTTCATCTGTTCAATGCTTAATAAAAAATATAACAAATATAAGTAGTTTAGCAGTACTCAATAAACTTCAGTAAATAAATTATTAGAAGAAGCAATGTGAATAAATCACTTTAAAATTTTTTCATCAATTTCTATTTATTATTAATGCCAGTAAGGAACAGCTTACACATAAAGGGGAAAAAAGAGCCTTAAACCTAAATTAATATTAAAGCTAATTCAACTATCATTGTCCTATTTATTAAGGAATTTCATGGGCATCTGGGTGGCTCAGTGGGTTAAAGCCTCTGCCTTCGGCTCACGTCATGATCTCAGCGTCCTGGGATCAGGCCCGCATCGGGCTCCCTGCTCAGTGGGGAGCCTGTTTCCTCCTCTCTCTCTTCGTGCCTCTCTGCCTACTTGTGATCTCTCTCTCTGTCAAATAAATAAAAAAATTTTTAAAAATCTTTTAAAAAAGGAATTTCATTATCCCTATTTAATAACAAATATCTTGGACGCCTGGGTGGCTCAGTGGGTTAAAGCCTCTGCTTTCGGCTCAGGTCATGATCTNCGAGCCCGGGATTGGGCTCTCTGCTCAGCGGGGAGCCTGCTTCCTCCTCTCTCTCTGCCTGCCTCTCTGCNTGAGCCCGGGATTGGGCTCTCTGCTCAGCGGGGAGCCTGCTTCCTCCTCACCCTGTACTCTGCCTGCCTCTCTGCCGACTTGTAATCTCTCTCTCTGTGTCAAATTAAAAAAAAAAATCTTTAGTAACAAATATCTTAAAAATCTCTCATGGTACATTTTTTTTAAAGATTTTATTTATTTATTTGAGAGACAGAGTGAGAAAGAGAGAGCACAAGCTGGGGAGAGGTAGAGGAAGAGCAAAGAGCAGGCTCTCCACTGAGCAGGGAGCCCAATGAAGGACTCGATCCCACAGCCCTGTGATCATGACCTAAGCTGAAGGCAGATGCTTAACTGACTGAATCACCCAGGATCCCCTGTCATGGTACATTTTTGACAGCAATTTCAAGGGCCACTTTTAGGAGCATAAACTTCATTATTAAATTTATCCAGGAAAAAAAAAAGTAAAAATTATAATAATCATATTTTTAATTTTTAATTTAAAATAGTTTTAATATTCACATTTAACTTAAACTATTCTAATGTTTAGCTTAAAATATTTTAAATGTTTAACTTGTAACATTTTAAATGTTTGGAGCACCTGGGTGGCTGTCTGTTAAGCTTCCGACTTTCATTTCAGCTCAGGTCATGATCTCAGGGTTGTGAGATCGAGCCCTGCATCAGCTCTGCGCTCAGCTTGGAGTCAGCTTGAGATTCTCTCTCTCCCTCTCCCTCTGCTTCCCCCCCAACTTGTCCTCTCTAAATAAATAAATAAAATCTTTAAAAATATGTATCTTTTAAATGTTTGCACATTTAAATTTAACTTAAATTTATAACAACTATTTGTGATTTATAATATCTTAAAATACATATGTCCTTAATAAGATTAACATTTTAGTGAATTTTGGCACACTGTATTGAAGAAATTCAGAAAAAAATAAAATTAAGTACTAAACATAAAATGTTATGGGCGTTTATCACAAACTATTCATCATTTTATTATAATTATAGCATAATGAACTACATCAAAATATAAACTAAATTGAAAACGTACATCAACAAATTGTATGATAAAGTGTCTCCTTTGTCCATCAGAATATACAGAAAGGACATATTCACCAGGTTTCCCATGACTCTCTCGCACCAAGAAGTCTCCTTGTTGTTTTAATAGATCTTGCGCTTCTATTCTGGGAATTGCTCCATGGTACCAGTCCTGTTCTGCCAGGGGCTTCTCACTTACAGGGATCGTATCAGAGAACTTGCGTAAACATTGAGGAAAAATAAATAAATAATAAATTAGAGAAAATAGGAATTCTTCCTGGTAAAACTCACAGCAATTGTAAATACTTCTTACAAATGTTCCTCTTTTTAACCAACCAATTAAAAGTTCCATGATGAATCTGAATTTTTCATAATTTTAAATAAAATATCTCTTGGTACTGGTGCTGAAGTTCAGCTCAAACACATATCTTTCAATACTTTGAGTTTATTTGTTTATTCTATCATACATAGATGCACACAATAATAGCCTTTAGTGTTAGAATTTATAGTCTTATTCACCATATTATAAAAGAACTCCATATATTTAAAATTTGCCAACCAGAGAATTACAATAAAAGGGAGTATTATCAGAGAAATTTGCCACAAAACAATTTCACTTTTATTTAAATTAAAAGTTCATTATTTTTATGGAAAAAACTTTCAACGACACAGGCTGTAGACTGCCCATGTCATATGTTCCAGAAGCAGTCTCTAAGGCTTCATTTGATGCAGCCTTGCTGCTGTGCCTTCCCATTCTTACCCTCATTCCCCTGACTGGCTTAGCCACTCCCACTCCCACATGGCTGGTCCTCATCTTGTAAAGCAACAGTCAATAAAGCCTTAGGAGAAATAGCATCACCTGAAATCACCAACATGAAATAATAAACACGTGGCAAAAACAAAAGAGGACTATAAGGCACAACCATGGCAAGAAGAGCAGATTATCTGTCATTTTAGGAGACCACATGCTAATATCAAAAAACAGAAAACTAAGGACCGAGTATATGTCCTTGAAATGTTTCTGATTGATAATAAACATTTTCTAGTTACAAGTAAAAAGCTTTTTTGTTTTTATCATCCAAAGAACTAAATTACCCCAGATGGTTAAGAGTACTGTATGGGTAAGGTACTAAAATGTGCACTAACTCTTAAGATACTTAGAATACAATATGCATGAGGTCTCATGGGAAAGTAATTTATAAATTGGAGAAATTATGATTAATAATATATGAAAGGCAAATATTCACACTAAAAATCCCAAATGGAGATCAAAGAAGAGCTCACATTTTGGTTTCTACTTCTTCCGCTTATTGTACACTTAATTCCTTAAATATGTACATGGTGTGACTTACACAGAAGCTTTTTGTAAGCTAAATAAGACTTTCCCTTTAGTACTAATTATGATAAATATAATATTTATATATATAATATTTACAAAAAATTTTAATCAGTGTTTCCAAAACTGGATTTAAAGAACAGATTATATAGAGAACCAGCCACAAGTATGAGGCAAAAACAAATGCATAATCCACATAAAATTAAATTTTTCTGTATACTGGTACTAATAGTTTATAATTCTTAAAATATGTAGTCAAAATTATTAATGTCTTTTCCAAAATTTATCACATTGTATCTCACTATAACAAACACCAAATTTTTTACTATGATAGAAGTATTTCCAAGTGTTGCCAATGGCGAAAGTGTTTTATTGATTTTTTTTCCTGAGGAAAAACAAATCAATGAAATAAGAAATTCAATGTCACCTCCTTGCAAAGAACTTGTTTTCATCATTATCTTTCAAGAATGTCTACATATTAGAAAGGTATCACAAACAAGAATGTCATGTGCGTGATTTCTTGTCCTATTCAACCTACCCTCCCAAATGTTGATTTATTTAGAACAGTAAAATGCAGAGCCTGGAGAATTCATTAAGTAAGAAGGGCATCTGAAGTACAAAAGCTCAGCTAACACCAAGAAATTCATTTAAGGATTTGAATGTGAAGAATCTGTTTGGGGGGAAAATCATCTTGAAAGAACATCTATATTTGTTTATTTGTTTGCTTTAAAAAAAGAAGTGAATGGGAAGGAACTTACATTATATATCACAGAGATTACACACCAGTTCTTTGGTCTTATAGTTTCTTTGAAATAGAGATCTGATTCCGTTATAAAGTGTAAGCTGGGGGCACCTGGGTGGCTCAGTCAGTTAAGCTTCTGACTCTCAATTTAGGCTCAGGTCATGATCTCAGGGTTGTGAGATGATGCTCGTGTTGGGCTCTGCACTCAGTGCAAGTCAGCTTGACCCTCTCCTTCTGCTCCTCACTCCCCCTGCTCCCCGACTCCCCCTGTGCCATGCCCCTCCCCCAGCATGTATGCGCACTCTGTCAAATAAATAATAATCTTTAAGAAAAAAAGTGTAAGTTTAACAGTTCGTGAGTGCATGCATGTGTACATGCATGTGGATACACATACACAGGGAAATGCCCTACATTTGCCCGGTCTGGATCTATCAGGTTTTACAGGGACTTCTCTACAAGCATTGGAAGGAACATTTTCATTAACATGATTTCAATTAAAGTTCAACACAATTCTGCGAGCTTGTTAGTAATAGAATGTAGAATGCATCAGCAACAAAATCCAACATCCCAAGAGCCGTCATAATTACATCAAAAAGGAAATAAAGGTTTTTACTTCAAATATCATACCTTTCTTTTTTTTTAAATTGTGTTATGTTAGTCACCATTCAGGAATCATTAGTTTTTGAATTAGTGTTCCATGAAATATCATTATCTTTCTAATCCTGAGTAGGAAAAGATTTTTCCTTGTCAGTAAGTTATCTAAGATTTTTGCCCAAGATATGGGGGAGGGGTTCCTTTTTTGAAGTTAGAGTTAATCTAACACAGTTAATAAGTTATACTTAATTAGACAAGTTTTCCTGATTCACTGGGCTAGGTGTTTATTTATTTTCCCTGGGATTTATTCTTAAAGAACATTCCAGCAAAAATATATTGGGCTTGGGGTGCATGGGTGGCTCAGTCGTTAAGTGTCTGCCTTTGACTCAGGTTATGGTCCCAAGGTCTTGGGATCCAGCCCCGCATTGGGCTCCCTGCTCAGCAGGAAGCCTGCTTTTTCTTCTCCCATTCCCCCTGCTTGTGTTCCCTCTCTAACTGTGTCTCTCTTTGTCAAATAAATAAATAAAATCTTTAAAAAACAAAACAAAACATATTGGGCTTAGTGAATAAAAAGATTTGTTTAAGTGAGGAGGCAATGAGGAATCAGTACTAGAAAATGAAAATATTTTGTAGGGGGTGGAATAAAGGCCTATTTTCTTTCTTTTCCTATTCATCCTAATTTCCAAGTATGTAATGAAAATCTGTAGGCCTTTACTTATTTCTTTAAAGATATTATTTACTTATTTATTTATTTGAGAGAGAGAAAGAGAGAGTACACACTCAAGGTGGGGGGCAGAGGAAGGAGAGAGAGAATCTCAAACAGCCTCTCTGCTGAGAGGGGAAACCAAAGTGGGGCTCCATCTCACAACCCTGATATCATGGTGTGAGCCGAAACCAAGAATCAGAAGCTTAACCCACTGAGCCACCCAGGTGCCACAATTTGTATGCCTTTATTGCAAACATGTCAGTGCAAGAAGAGCTCCTTTTTGAGAGGAAAAAAAAAAGTTGAAAAAATCAGGGGCATCTGGCTGTCTCAGATGGAAGAGCCTGACACTCTTGATCTCAGGGTTGTAGATTCCAGCCCCACATCAGGTACAGAGAGTACTTTAAAAAATAAAATCTTGGGGCACCTGGGTGGCTCACCAGGTTGAGCAGCTGACTCTTGATTTTGGCTCAGGTCATGATCTCAGCGTCAGGGATTGAGCGCCCCCCACATTGGGCTGCATGCTCAGCGTGAAGTCTACTTGAAATTCTCTCTTTCCCTCTCCCTCCCCCTCTCCCTACTCATACACATCTAACTCTAAAATAAGTAAATAAATAAAATCTTTTTAAAATAATAAAATAAAATCTTCAAAAAAATCAAACTCTGGATTCTATTAAAATCAGGCACCCAAATAACAAACAATAAAAAAAAAATAAATAAATAAAATAGCATGGAAAACATATAAGTAAACCTCCCAAGGAACTTGAACAAGCTAAATAAAACTTCACCACAAACATAAAAATTTTTAATAACCATAAAAATGACATTTAATTCTCTTTTCTATTCTTATATAAATTCAGTCATTAATTTAATGATCTAAGTAAAGAACTATTTAAAATCTAGTTTAATATTATACTGGGGTGAGAACAAGTAATTTGGGATTTTGAACAATTCCAAGAAATTTCATAAAGACCACTTTAATTTTAAAGCTATATATCACTGGAAATTTTTAGATTAGGAATCAAATGTCATGCAGAAGTAGGAGAATGATTTACTTGCAAAAGGTGGGAATAGGTCTATTGAATAGGAATCTGGCTGGTGGTAGTAAGAGCTATTTTCAATGAACGGAAAATGTAACCACAGGTAGAAAGTATATTTTATACGATTTAGAGTGTGATAGTTGAACAAATGCTTAACGTAAAATGAGAACATGACTAATAATGTTCTTCCTGCTTCATTTTTCCAAATTTCTAAATAACTCCAAATGAGTTAATTCTTAAAACAATGAAAAATAAAAAATATTCTAGGTATTTGATCTTCATGATCATTGCCTCAGGCTAGACAAACAGAATGTAAATTAATTAGAGCAGTGTTCTGTCTTTAAGAGGCACTAAGGCCTATCTGTAATTCTATAAATTCGAATATTTTTAGCAATAAAGTACAACTGATCTTTTTTTCATGTACTGATACCTTTAACCAAAACAAAGATACTTCACCTACTGTTTATTTTCCATAATGAAACTAGCAACAAAACTCTTATTCACAAATGTCTTGATTAACGATTTATTGTACTTCTTGAGAACCTGAGTTTGTTTAGTCTTTAACCAGTATTATAGCTGTTGTCCAGCATAATAACTAGTCAGAATTACATGCTGATCAGAGATTTGCATTTTCATACGATTGTTTCCAAAACTTTACCTAAAAAGATAGACAAAAAAGTCAAACTCAAATATTACCTTACTTCTACAACTTCCCATCTCCTTGATGGCTTTTTTGTGTACCTTTTTGGATATCTCATAAGTGACACTATCTCAAGGAAACTAATTTTCTTCAAGGTCTTTTGTTTTTGGTTTAATGCCTCGGTTTCTTCCAATACCTTCTGATTTCCTCTGGCTTTGTTTTTCTTTTTCTTTCTCTTTTCTTTTCTTTTTTTTTTCCCCCTTGTTACTTTAGTTCCCTTACTCTTCTCTTTATTCATAAACATCTTCTTTTTTCACTTTATTATTTTTATCCACTTACTTTTTCCAGTTGTACTTGTGACTCTCATTCATGCTCTCTCATCTGATCATTTCACTGCTTATTTCCTACACTTTTATTTTTTTCAGTAGCAAATATTTTCTTAAGCTCATACAATATTATATATAAAATGTGCCACAATATCAATAATAACACATTTTAGTCAACTAAATGTATTCAGTGCTAATTTCAAGTTACATGTATCAACTAAAACTATTACCAGATCATTCCAAGAGTCTCAATAAATTTAAACATTTATCAGTAAGTTGAGATTTCTGGTGAAGAATACAGTATCAGTTGGACATGATCAGATCATTTGTTTAAAGCATTTGATCAAACATATAAAAGAACAGATGTGCTCTCTATAGTAAAATTACAGGTTACAGAAAATAAATCCAATAAGCCTTTCTTAAAAATTATATGTGATAATGCTAATGATTCAAAGCTAGCAATTCTGAGAATAATATTTAGTTTTCTTAAACATGACTAACTAGGCAGGAGAATTCTATGTATGTATGATACTGAGATGCTGCAAGAATTTTTATTTTCATTTTCCCTTATTTCTCATTGTTCTACATCTTAGTATCTAGGGAGTGGGAATGGCTAGAAGGAGGGGAGGTAAATTAAAACTTTAGGAATAAACAAAGAGAACTAAGGTTTAAAATATATAGTATTTAACCTGAATTTAACAACATGTCTTGTTAAAGGAGGTACAAGGTTGCTTTGCTAGGCTTGAAGGAAGACACTAAAAACCACAAGCAGGTTATTACGTTATGCGTGAAAAGTACTTCCCTATGGCAATGGTGGAAGCCAAGCATTATAATACTAACATTACAATGATGTACAACTTATACATACCTGAATTACAATTTTCTAATTTTCTAAAAAGAAGCAAGCCAGCAAATCTTATTTACTATATTAGTCTACATAATGGAAGCACATCTTTATCTTCCAATATTTTTATTTTCTAAATTCTAGTACAAAGTAATTCTAAAATTGAAATAACATATATGGTATAAAAATAAGAATTTTAAAGAAGCAAGAGTTGAATAATTTTTTTAAGTAGGCTCCATGCCCAATGTAGGGCTTGAACTCATGACCCTGATATCAAGACCTGAGCTGAGATCAAGAGTCGGACGCTTAACCAACTGTGCCATCCGGGTGCCCCAAGAGTTGAATAATAATTTTTCTGAGGTCTTAAGAACAGTTATTTAGCCCAAGATGTGCTTTATTCTGGTTTTAAAGAACACTTTTCAAAGAGTGCTACTCTTAGAAAGGTATTATCATTCCACAGAGCAGTGATACAAGTAGTACTCACAAGGGGCTGTAAGACAGAACAAGTTGTTTGCTCAGCCACTTACTATAGAATTTCTGCAGTAAAAAATGGCTCTGAGAAAGGGAAGTATTCTTGATATGACTAGAAGAGATCTCATTAAATAGAATATGGCTTGAAAGACTTCCAGTGGAAATGGATATGCATGATTACCAGTAGGTTTCCAGATTATGCAATTAATCCTAACAGCTCTGGCCATGCCTTCAGAAGCAGTCTCTGAGAAATGGTTCTCAGAGCAAAATTACCACTTCCTGCAGCACAGGAAGATGCTGGATGTGGAGTAATTCTCAGAGCCTAGAGGTACTAATGATTCATGTATCATCTAATTATCTCACATTCTCCCTTCCATCAAGACTGTTGATAGAAGTATTCTGTGAGACTGTCTTCAAATAAGCACTACATTTTAGCCACACTATTAAAAATGATGAAATAAATAGCTATGACAAGTCCAATGGGAATATTAGTTTTAGTTTTATTTCTTTATGTACAATACAATTAATTTCCTTATTTTATTTAAAAATATGTTTTAAAGTTGCAATTTTTACATGTTTGTTTGAATAAAGAAACAGTGATTTTATAGTTTTTGCTTTTTTTTTTTTTTTTTAAAGATTTTATTTATTTATTTGACACAGAGAGAGAGATGACAAGTAGGCAGAGAGGCAGGNTGTTTTAAAGTTGCAATTTTTACGTTTGTTTGAATAAAGAAACAGTGATTTTATAGTTTTTGCTTTTTTAAGATTTTAAATTAAATATGCTTCCACATACCAAAGAATGGATCTGAACGTCTGCTGTGTACCATATACAAAAATTAACTAATAATGGATAAAAGACCTACATTTATAAGCTAAAACTATAAGACATTCAGAAGGAAATAAAGGTGAAAATTTGTATGATCTTGGATTAGATGATTTTTTTTTAAGATATGACACCAAAAAACGTGTGCCATCAAAGAAAACTAGATAAATTGGATTTTGTCAAAAACTTTTGTCAAATGATACTGTCAAGAAAGTGAAAAGACAATCCACAAAATGAGAAAAAAAACAAAAAGAACACGTGCAAAGCATATATCTGTTAAGGGGCTTGTATCCAAAAAGTATAAAGAACTCTTATAACTCAAGAATTAAAAAGCAACCCAATTAAAAAGTCTTCAAAGAAAAGGAACAGTCATATCTGTGAAGGATATATACAAGTGGCTAATAAGTACATGAAAAGATGCTCAATATCAGTAGTCATTAGGAATATGCAAATAAAAGATATATCATTTCACATCCACTAGTAATACTGTAATTTTAAAAAACAGAAAATAAGCATTGATGACATTTAAAAAAATTAGAATGTTCATATTCTGCTAGTGGAAATGTAAAACAGTGCAACTACTGTGGAAAAATGTTTGGCAGTTCCTCAAAAATTTAAACATAGAATGACCATATGACCCAGCAATTCCCAGGTATGTAACAGAGAGCACTGAAAATACATGTTCACATAAAAACTTGTACATCAATGTTCACTGCAGCATTATTCATAAGAGCCAAAAAGTGGAAACAACCCAAATGGCCATCAGCTAATGAATGGGTAAACAAATATGTGATAAATTCATAAATGGAACATTATTCAGTCATAAAAAGGAATGAAGGATGTCACGTGCTACAACACAGATGAACCTTGAAAACATTATACCAATTGGAAAAAATTAGACACAAAAGGTCACATATTACAGGATTCTAGTTATGTGAAATGTCCAGAATAGGCAAATCCTTAGGGATCAAAAGTGTATTAGTTATTGCCAGAAATGGGAAAAGGAGGGAATTAAGACCAACTACTACTAGGTATGGAGTGTCTTACTAGGGAGATTGAAATGTTCTGAAAGCAGACAGTAGAGATGGTTCAACAACATAGTGAGTGGGGTGCCTGGGTGGCTCAGTGGGTTAAAGCCTCTGCCTTCGGCTCAGGTCATGATCTCAGGGTCCTGGGATAGAGCCCCACATCGGGCTGCCTGATCGGCAGGGAGCCTACTTCCACCTCTTTCTCTGCCTGCCTCTCTGCCTACTTGTAATCTCTCTCTGTGTCAAATAAATAAATAAAATCTTAAAAAAAAACGTAGTGAGTATACTAAACACTAAGTATATAATTTAAAATGGTGAGTTTCATATTATGTGAGGTATATCACCATAAAATATTTTAAATATGCTTAACTATGCTATTTTGACAAGATTTTTAAGTTTTTATAGAAAAAAATGTTGAGAGCAATAAAAAAATTCTATTTTACTTTTATCAAATTAGAATACTCTAAAAATACTATACTGTGTCAGAAAAAATATTTAATTATGATTAAGTAGTCTCTAATTTGTTATGCTTCTTTGATTATCATATTTAACACCTGAAACCTCTATATTCATATTAACACCCAAGATCTCAGTTACCTGTGTGTTTAGGGGGGGAGACCCCTTCTTCAAATAAGTAGGATACCTAATGATTTAGAGGAAAAGCTGTGTGTATTTATTCATAGTGAACAACAGCGTCATAAACCGCAGACTGCCTCAGTGTTTTTGGTTCATGAGATTTCTGAATAAATCAAGAAATACCAAAGAGACTAAATGGGCCTTGAGGAAGTGAACATTCTCTAGAATTCTCAATTACAGAGGGAACAATTTCTTAGAAGAAATGGCCATTTCACAGCTTCGAGGATATTGATAATCTATGAAAAATAGATCACAATGTATATTTGAATGAGATACATGCTTTGTGGGAAAGACACTTCAATTCGTTTCAATTAAAAGCGGTTTGTTAACACCAAACTTACCTGTATCAATCACTGTCAATTTGGTAATTTTATTTAAGAATAAAGTAAAGACCATTTTTAAATGGAGAAGATAACATGTAAATAACTTCAAATTTTAAAAAGTTAAGAGTTTGTACCATTAATTCATTAAGAGTGTACATATTATACCTGACATAATTTTAGGATAGCCAACCACATGTAACTTCATCATACTGAACTAACTGGATTTCTTTTGTTTCTATATGTAAATGAGTGTGTCTTTATATACATAAAAGAAAAAAACTCGCTCACCTTTTGATCAACCCTGATTTATCAAAACAGGCTCCATTAGAGCCAATAGCTGAAGTTCTCCTAACTATGAGCTTCAAAGTGATGTATGTGACATGAAGTCTCAGAAGCCACTGTTGTACTCCGAGATACCTGTCTTGAAGGCACAACATTCTT
This sequence comes from Ailurus styani, assembly GCA_002007465.1. Lineage (NCBI taxonomy): Eukaryota > Metazoa > Chordata > Mammalia > Carnivora > Ailuridae > Ailurus > Ailurus styani. The sequence continues at coordinate 6,330,374 of LNAC01000021.1, read as the reverse complement.
AGGCATCCCAGGTTGTCAGGAAAACAAACAGATATTGGGAGTGTTATCCCATTTCTACTATCTTCGAATTCTTATTTTTCTGTCACTAGCTAACACCTAAAGCTCTAAATTCCACTCTCCTAATTTTATATCAAAGAATAAAGCTGAAGATAACCTTGAATTTCTAATAGGCATTCATTCTCACATATTTAAAATAGTTGACTAGAGGAAAATTGGGCAGGAGAAGCACCTTTCATAAATCAGCTCACTAATAAACTGCTTCTATTGCTGGCACAAAGACCTCTGACTAAGTGAAATAAAGGTGGGTTAATGACAACTTAACCATGTCATGTGTTTTGCTGACTTATTTCAATGCTAAATAATTTTATGAAGTGCTGAGGTATTCGAACTTTTCTTTGTATGAGCTGATTTTCTTGGGGTGCCTGGGTGGCTCAGTCAGTCGAGTATCTGCCTTCCACTGGGGTCAGGCTCCAAGGGTTCTTGGATTGAGCCCCGCATCGGGCTCCCTGCCAAGCGGGGAGTCTGCTTCTCCCTCTGCCCCATCCCCCCACAATGATCTCACTCTCTCTCTCAAATAAATAAATAAATAAAATCTTTTTTTAAAAACCTGATTTTTTCTTTTTGAAGAACACACTTAAACTTTCCAGAACTACTTTTTCTTTTTTAAAAAAACTTTTTAAGTATTTCAAGAACCCTTTTTCTTTTCTTCTAAGTCATCAAAACCTGTCCTCATATTCTCTAGAACATATCATAGATTCCTAATCAAGCCTCTTATACTTTATTTTTAATGTCAAATCATAATAAACCAAGTCCTCTGAACTATTTATCTATGAAGTTATAAGTCATTAACTTAAGAAAACAAGATTAGGATATGAGCCTTAAAAGAGCCTTACTCTACCAAGGAGTTTTCGCCTAAAATTATTTTTATTTTTGTATTTGCTATTTAATGCCAGGGTGGGTGGTCTGCATTAGTTCACAGCCCCTCCCTATACCCATAGAATGCTTCTGGAGGTAGGAAGTGATAATAGCAGCATCAAAGACTAACACTGAAGTAGAAAATCTTTTATATAAAAATATAATTTCCTTCTTTTTTGTTAATTAAAATACTTGATGCTTTGCCTCAATTGTGTATAAGAGAGTGTTGTTTGAGTGGAATAAATATGGAACATGTGTTACATATTAAAAAGGAACTATAACAAATAAATCCAAAATTCATCCATGTGAATGGACATTTAACTGATCTATAGTTAGGAAACACCTTGTTTTTCTAAATAAGACTAGGTCACGTTATTTTAAATGGCTGAACTTTTAAAGAGTTAAGAAATAACATTAAGATATTATGTAGAAACTTGGAAAGATGGGGGGCAGAGCACATAATTAATTCGTACTGAATATTGTTGTTTTGACAAGCATTCATTATCATTCTAAAGCTCTACTGTGCATGAGGGATAGCTAGGAAAAAAGTTTGTTAATTTAGTCTTAAAGGTAATGGAAGTAAGAAAAATACTTTAAAATTTTACTATATAAAGGGGAAAAAGTATACTTTATCTTGCTTGGCTATAGCTGTTGTTATTCGGAATTTGTATATTTTATGCACCGTCATGATATGCCAAACCCAAATTTAAGACAGACTTCAATTTAATAATTAAAATGTTCTCAAAAATATGAACACATATATAAACTGATACATTTTAAAAATACATATACAATAGTCCCTATTATAAAAATATATTTCACTGAAAAAAAATTTGTCTATATGCTCTTCTTCTAATAAAGCCTCAAAATACCTAAAATATTTCCTGTAATTATTTATATGTAGTACAGGAAGTCTAGAATACAAATTTATTTCCTTCCTCCCTATATCAGTGTTACATGGAATTTATTATATACATGTATGAACAGATTCATATGCATACAAAAATTATATTATATACTTAGTTTTCTATTTATAAGGACAAATTTATATATGATATTCATTGTTTATCAGAAAGAAACTAGAAAAGGATTATTTTCAGTAGCACATAGAGTTCATCCTACTTACTGTTGAAGAGCCCAGTGCAGATTTTGGAGACCTAATTATTCCAGCAATTGAATGACGAATAGACTCAAATTTGGATAGCCTCTCCTTTCTTTCCTGGAGAGATTAAGAAAGAAGCTTTCAGCAAGAATAAACTAGTTTATACACAGTTATGCTGGGCATTTAGGTATTTATCCACAGCTAATCACATATTCCAACTAAATAAAATGCAACCTTCCTGACGTTAAAGATGATAAATAATCAAATGCATGTAAACTCTATAGTATTTTGGTTTCTTAATAAATGTCTTGATTTGGGGAAAATAAGAAAGAAATAAAAATTCACAAGATGAGAGAAAAGAAGAAATGCAAAGGAAATCCAGGGAAACCAAATATTAACATGCAGGAGAAAAAAAAAAGACACAAGCTATAAGGAACCAGTTTAACACAGATTTCAGATAGCACTGTAGTTGTGAGGGATTTTCAAGGAAAAAAATAATAGGAAAAATCAGAAGGAGAATGATACTGAATACATTTTTCAAATAGTGAATTCCATAAAGATTCACAGGATCACAATGACGATGATGATGACACCACCACCAGAGGAGGACCACAGAAAGGTAAAAGAAGGGGGTGGTGGTAGAAGTCCACTAAGTAAAGTCAATCCAGATTGCTACTAGCTTCAGGATGTATATGTCCAAGTATCATATATCACAACTGAAGGAAATCTTTCCTTAAAATTTCATATCTTTAGATTCATGTAACAAATGCAAATGAAGGAGGGTAAGAGGGTAGAAAACAAGAGAAAGTAGAACAAAAATGAGACCTAGAAGGTAATAAGGAAGGTCACATGAGGGTTTGTAATGGAAGCACTGGTCAATTTTCCAATAATGACTACATTTCAACTGTTCATCAGCAGCAGACAAAAGAACTTGAGATCCTATTGCCATGTGCTGTATTTCCATATGTCTTCCCTCAGTAGTGATGCTCAATTTTATTTATCAGTGGAAAATAAGTAAAGCAGGCCACAAAAAACATCATTTGTTTCCTCTGTCTCTAATACGTAGGGTTTGTGTCTCTATTCAGTAAATGCAGACATTTTTGGCCATATGCTCTCTGAAAAACACTGTAGTTTCCAAAATTCAACTCCTGTCTCTCCAAGTGCCAACTCCCACTTTATTTTTCATTGTAATGGTTGCAGTACTAATACTCTTATCATTCTACAAACATTTGCACATTAATAAAGTTATCTTACAATAACCTAACAGAACAAATGACCTCAACTTCTTTTTCATCATCACTACATTAATAACTTGTTTATGAGTCCATGTAAATCACTATCTATTTTGGTCCTTTATAAAATGAAAAAAAAAATAATACAAACCTGCTTCAGAGCACACTTAAAAGTTATGCACATGATTAAAAATTAACATGGTAAAAGCATGTACATATTTAATAAAATTTACTTAAAAAATAAATCTTTACTGTAGTAAAAATGGTTATCACTGTACTGAGTCACAAGAAGCGCTGAAGGAAAAACACCCTTGAAGTACTAAAAGAATATAGTGACCTTTCTTTAATGCATGTCCATCTTCAACTTGGGTGTTTAAGGTTTTTTTAAATAATTATTTTATTATTATTTGCCCCAGGGGTACAGGTCCGTGAATCATCAGGCTTACACCTTTCACAGCACTCACCATAGCACAAACCCTCTCCAATGTCCATAACCCATCCACCCTATCCCTACCCTCCCACCCCCCAGTAACCTTCAGTTTGTTTCATGAGATTAAGAGTCTCTCATGGTTTGTCTCCTTCCCGATCTCATCTTGTTTCATTTTTACCCTCCCTACCCGCCATGACCCCCTGCCCTGCCACTCAAATTCCTCAAATCAGAGAGATCATATGATAATTGTCTTTCTCTGATTGACTTATTTTGCTTAGCATAATACCCTCTAGTTCCATCCATGTCATTGCAAATGGCAAGATTTCGTTTCTTTTGATGGCTGCATAGTATTCCATTGTGTATATATACCACATCTTCTTTTGGTGTTTAGGGTTTTTTAAAAATCTAATTTGGCAGGGGAGGAGGGTAGAGGGTGCTGGGTGGCTCAGCCCATTAAGCATCTCTCTGTCTTCAGCTCCATTCATGATCTCAGAGTCCGGGATTGAGACCTCCCTCCCCCCAGTCATATGGGTCTCCCTGCTCAGTAGGGAGCCTGCTTCTCCCACTCCTTCTGCTCCTCTCTCTCAAATAAATAAATAAATCTTTTAAAAAATAAAAATCTAAATCTGGTTCTTGAGAAGTCTTCTGAAAAAAAATGGGAAGGTAAAACTTGACAAAAGGTACAGCCAGAATATAGAGAACAGAAGAGTGGGGAGTAAGGCATACGCAGCAGTTGTATATTACACTATAAAATAGATTATAATGGTAACACATATATATACAGCCATATATTTATATACAGCATACGTATAATATGTAAGATGTTTACACATCTTTATGTTACTTATAATATATGTAGTAAAATGTTTTTATATAATAATAAAATTATATATAGCACACATACTGGAAAACACTGCAGGGGCTATAGTTTTCTACTTCCCAGCCCAATTTACCCTTTTCTTTCCCTGGGGAATTTCTCCTCCGGACTCTGAGTGGCCGTGGAGGTGCAGGTGGCAGCCACATTAGCAGAAGTAGTGATACCCTGCTGATCTTGTGGCTGCTACTACTGACAGGAAGATGAGAGGAAAGGGCTAACTTCACTTGTTTGGCAACGGAAGCTTCACAAGAGAGCACTGAGAACCTCTACTGTGAATTTACGCTTCTTCTCCGAGTTAATGCTCTTAAAATACTGGAGAGAGTGTGGTGCCAACGTAAGAGCACTATGAGAACTGAAAAGCACTGAGGTGATGCAGGAAAGCAGAAAAATCAGGCCAGGGTTTTATGTGTTAGAAAGTGTTTTAGTAGTGTATGACTTAATAATATGCACTGAAATGACAACAGTAATTCTCTTCAAGCTACATTTTGGGCATCAAACCTTATGATGGGAAAAAGAACCATTTCCCCCAAACCTTTTGATAATATTAAAAAAAAAAAATTCTTAAGAAACCAACACCAGATAAGTCTAATGGGCAGGTCTGGGTGTGGGGTAAAGAAGACTTTAAAAAGTGCTTCCTTTATATTAAGTGATGAAGCATAATACACTGTGTGTTTGAGGGGATACAATTAGTAAAAAAGCACCCTTTCATTTAAAGGACTCTTTAAATAGGCTGATCTAAAAAATGTATTATCATAAATACTAAGTAGACCTTAAGTTTCATACAGGAATAATCAAATTAAATAAAGTTCATTAAAAAATTTTAACCAGTATCAGCTCCATTGGAATCCAGATTTTCACAGAGAACATGAAACTCACTTGCTACAGCTGGTCTATGTAGTATTATATGTCAGCTTTAAATTATGGTGTCATAATACTTCAGACTGTGCTGAATTCACTGACAGGTCGACTTTTACATCAATGAATTAAATGGCTACTTTTAGAAATTAAAATTTTAAAAGTTGCCTTTAATCGCCATGAATACAATGATTAATCCTGCCTGTAGGCCTGCTAAGGCTGGTTATGACGCGCTCATTTCACCCCATTCAAGTAATGACAAGGTAAAGAGCTTTCTCCAGATAACAAACACAGGGATTGGTTTGGGCAACAGGATGGCCCCTCATGGTGGAGGGAGTAGGGTGCCAGAGAAGGGGGGGAAAGAGGGATGATGTTATGGAATAATAATCTGATGAGATGCCCAGAAAAATGTTGTAAGTGTAGCTGGAAATCTATCTTGAAGGAAAAGGTCTAGATATACTATCACTTTCGCATCTCATCCAAGAATAGCTTTTCATTGTCCTTATTTTTAAATTAACTAAAGTGTGGGGGCACCTGGGTGGCTCACTTGGTTAAGCGTCCGATTCTTGGTTTCAGCTCAGGTCATGATCTCAGGATGGTAGGATCCAGCCTACATTGGGCTCCATGCTCAGTGGGGAGTCTACTTGATGATTCTCTCCCTCTGCCCCCTCCTCCTACTCTCTCTCATTCAAAAAATAAACTTAAAAAAAATGAAATGAAAAATAAAATTGAAGGGTCTCACAATTTCTGTCTCTCTCCCTCTCTCTTTCCATATATATATATATATGCATATATATATATGAAGATGTTTCATAATATATACAAAACTGTTTCATAGTAATTAGAAGTTTTCTTATTATCAATTGATAAAAAAAAGAACGCTAAGAAATAATACCTAAACTACTTACAGTTCAAGTAAAACCATACCTATCAGGTTTTTAAATTACTCTTCAATAAAACTCCCATATTGCAGTAAAACAGGCTATCGGGTTATCTCCATCCTCTGCTCACTGAAGCACAGGCAAAGATATAAAAGGCAAGAAGCAAAGCTTTGCTGATTGGAATAAGTGACAAAAATCAGCAGCTTTTCCAAGTGACAGCATAACTAGATGGCGAAGTAAGTTACAAATTAATGACTTTAACCACAAAGCACATAATGGTTCTCAGAGCAAGCCCCCTAAAGGAGACAAGGTACTATGGTAGAAAGATTAAGATTCTTGATGTCAGAAGGCATAGCAAGTATGAATCTGGGCAAATTAAATTATTCACTAGCATGGCTCTCAGTTCCTGTATCAGTACACAGAAGGATACCGAACTGGACAAAATCTTCATCTCAAAATTTTTGTGACCATCATCCAGCTCCCCAGTCATTTCATTGCACTGATTACTGGCAAAACTCCCACAGAAGAGTTCCATGTAGCAGGCTGGTCACCAGAGTTATTTCCCTTTGAGTGTCAGTCACATTCTGCCTGAGGTGTCCTCAGAACTTGACCTCCAACAGAAAGGAAACTACAGTGAAAAGTGCTACAGGGACACTTTTTATGCTAATAATGAGTCATTAAAACAACAACCAAATATTATTTCTCACAGACTTCAGTAAATAATCCCAATCTAAGAACATTCTTACAGGGAACAATGAAAGTGATGATTTGGCCCTGTGGGAACAGTCAGATACATATTCAGATCAGAAGGCAATAAGGATCAAGGAAAAGATAACAATATTCATGTTGAAGCTCCAGGCTGAGTGCCAAATATCTTTGAGACTACTTATGCAAAGCAGCTATGAAATTTGGAGGGATTTTGTGAGAAATAACTACAGGAAAATTATAACCTCAGAGAAGATTGTCTCCTGAAAAAATTCTCGTCTGTTGATAAATGACTGCATAATGTAAATGAAATACTGCAAATATCGAAATGTCCTTCATAAAAGGAATGCGTTTATAAATAAACAACTAACTTAGTCTTTTGCAGATGTTGATTTGCTGGGGAGAATGAAGAATACAGATTTTATTTCCATCAGGATACAGAATTTAAGTATTGAAAGAGTTTGTAAGTGATTTATTTTAGCAATTGGGTTCTGACTGAAGACAAATCATTTTAGAAGTATTCACTGCCTAGTAACCTAGTTTGTCATGCTGTTTTTCTTTGATGCTTGCATATTAAGAATATTTATTAAAAGAAAGACAGCTTGCTTGCTAAGTCAACCATTTTCATATTCTGAAATAATGAAACTGGAAACCAAATGTGCAAAAGAAACATTTGAATGATTATTCAGATTTTGTCTTAAAATAACAGTGCTAAGAAAATTTACAGTACAACAGAGTTCGCTGGAACCCAGGTTGTAAAATGTCATATTGTTCCTCCTGCTTTCTTGACTATATATCTCTTAACTAAGATGATGTCTCTAGGGGAATAAGACCCAAGCAGGAGGCTATAATCAGCTCCTTTCCTCTTCAAAATCTAAGTACAATTCACTTTCCATGGTGTTTTTCTCAAATGGGTGAGCAAAATGGTTATCGGTATTCTTTTTATAAATTATCCAATAGTGCAAAATGCATGCCAGTCAGTTTCCTTATGAGCACCTCATTGACTCTACAATTTAAGGCTCTGCTCAGTAAACAACTGTGTATCTCAGTTTAAAAAAAAACACAAAAAACTATACTATTCTGAGTTAAATTATCAAGACCCATCTTAACTGAGATTCTGCCTTTTTTTAAAAAAGATTATTTATTTATTTATTTATTCATTTATTTATCTCACAGACAGAGACACAGGAAGAGAGGGAACACAAGCAGGGGGAGTGGGAGAGAGAGAAGCAGGCTTCCCACTGAGCAGGGAGCCCAATGTGGGTCTCGATCCCAGGACCCTGGGATCATAACCTGAACTGAAGGCAGATGCTTGACTGAGCCACCCAGGCACCCCAGCCTTTATTTTTTTTTTTAAGATTTGTTTATTTATTTGAGAGGGAGAGAGTGAGTGAGCATAGGGGGAAGGCCAGAGGGAGAGGGAGAGAGAATCTCAAGCAGACTTCCTGCTGAGCATGGAGCCCAACATGGGCCTTGATCTCACGACACATGACCCATGATCTGAGCCAGTTATCATGAGTCAGACTCTCAACCAACTAAGCCACCCATGTGCCCCTGAGAGTCTGCATTTAAAACAACTAAGGGACATAATAATAAGGCATGAAATTTATCTTCTTTGCTTAAACTAATAATTTATAATACAAAAAATGCATTATAATGAGAGCAAAAGTACTATTTCATTAGAGGTCCCTATGTCTAATAATGGAGGCATTTTGCCAACTCCAGCCACATCGAAACAAATGCCAAGCTCACCACTCTATTTAACAACTTACTTTGATCAGGTCAAAATAACCCTTTTGCCAATTCCTGAATAAGCTGCTCATGTCTTTCCAATAGCAGCTTCCTCACCTCTCCTCTCTTTCTGGCTTCTGACTCCCATTTTCCTTTCTTTTCTTCTCCTTCTCTCCCCTTACCATAATAAATACTTAAAAATATTAGCCACTGTTATTGACAAAAAGCCATTGTCAGTTTTACTAATACTGACAAAAACATCTCTGACACACTTGTGTGTCACACAACTTGTGACTAGTACTGCTAGAACCGCAGATAACACATGTACTTGAGTACCTGTTTTCAACTCTTGGGGATACATGTAGGAGTGGAATTGCTGGGTCATTTGCCAATTCTGTGTTTAGCTTTTTGAGGAACAGCCAAACTATTTTCCACAGTAGCTGAGCCATTTTACATTCCCACCAGCAATGTATGAGGCTTCCAATTTCTGCACATCCTTGTTGAAACTTGTTACTTTCCATCTTTCTGATTATAGCTATCCTAGTGGGTGTGAAGTATCCTTGAAGTATCTTGCCTTCATTTTTAAAGGATTTTTTTTTTACCAGTTATAGAATTCAAAGTTGTTTTCCTTTTTCTTTTTTTCTCTTTCAGCACTTTGTCTTGTGGTCTCTAGTATTTCTGGTGTGAAGTCAGCTATAATTCATATCATTATTCTACTATACATAATAAATATTTTTCCATGATTACTTTTATAATAAACAAGGATATAAGTAAATGTTATTTTATTTTAATTATCCTGCTTGGAGTCTGTTAAATTTCATGGACCTGTGGGTTGAAAGTGTTAGAAAACACTTGACCATTGTCCCTTCAGATAGGTTTTCTACTCCCATCTCTTTCTCCTCCCCTCCTTAGATTCTAATTACATGTATGTTCATCTATTTGAGATCACCCTGTGATCTCAAATAGTATCTCGTGATACTTGGTTTGTCTTTCCCCTTTTTGTTTCCATTTTGATACTTTCTATCAACCTATAATCACATCTCACTGATCTACTACTAACAATGCCATTTAATGAATTCCTTAGTTTTGATACTATATTTTTCATTTCCAGAATTTCCATTTTTTATGCATCCATATCACTGGTAAATCCCCCATCTCTCATACCCATTATCATCTTTTCTACTAGATCCCTTAGCATTTTTGTAATAGCTATATTAATGACATTGATAATTCTAATAACTAGGTTACCTGTGTCTATTTTCTTAGCAGTAATTCACATTTTTCATTTCTCCATTTCTCTTCTTAGTGTGTCGTATGTTTTTGAATGTGTGCCAAATGATTTGTATAAAAGAACAGCAGAATCTGAATTCAGTAAAGAGGGATACATACTCCTTTTTCTGTCAGGCTGCTAGGTTGGGACTATAGGTAATAAGCTGGGTCTGGTCTTTGCTACAGCTTTAGTTTGAATCAGTTCACCACCAGCTTCAAACATTGAGAGCTCTATCAGGAATTTTCCTTCAGCTAAGAATGGAATCTGAGCCCTGGCAAGATTCCAGTATCCTGCCTAAGCTTCAAAGTCAATCCACCAGCTTTAAGAAGTACAGGAGATCTCTCCAAGCTCTGCGGCCTCTTTGGGGGAGGTGGAGGAGTGTGCTAGGGAGTTTTCTCTGCTTTCCATTCACATCCACTACTTTATGCTTCCAAGAAGATAACTTTCTGCCCGTACTTATGGTCTCTTGTAACTTTTCATATACAAACTAGATACAGAAATTTGTTTGCATTTTTATTGACAAGTAACCTGCCAGTCATCATTTTATTGACCTTTAGTCACAAACCAAGAAAATACAAAGACACAATTTAAGGATCTTCAGTATGACAAAAGAAAATGCCATTAATTTCTCAAAAGTTACGGACTTGCATTTGACTACTGCATCCTAAGGCAGTCAAGTACTCCAAAAGGCCTTCACAGTTCAAGTCTATATTCCTCAGAAGATCATTTAAAGGGTTAAATTCCAAATATCTAAAAAGTCTTCATTCTTATTATTTTGGTTTGATTTGGTTTTCTTTTGTTGATTGCTTTTGAGGGATAGGGAAGATAAGTTTTACTGGTTTTGTATTTGGGACAAAGGACCTTAAAGGATACTATAAAGTCTAGTATGTACATACTTCAGTTTTGTATAAACTATATTTTAAGTTTCCAACTTCATCTAAAAAGTTATCTGAATGGTTTGACTTTTTAGTATTCTCATAGTGCACATGCATCAACAATCTTGCTATCTGTTCAGAGTTCCTTTTGTTACTAGAACTGGTAATTGGGAATGTTTGGAGTTTCAAGGCCTCAGGCAAGATTTTACTTATTAGAATGGAATCAGAAACTGCAGCACCTAAAGGAATATCCTAAAACTTAATTTTAAAAATAAAAATAAATGTTAAAGACAGGAATGTGATGCTTATAATATTGCACTTCCATTATGAGCAAATAAAATCCAAATCAGAGACCTGTTAGGAAGAAGTCCGTCAGGTTCCAAGCATTTATCTGACCCTCACTCTTCCAAGAGAAGCTGCCATACTATGGGACTACCAGTACTGGCTGCCTGAGAATAAAAATACAACAGAGGGTAGAGCTGAGAAATGATGACAAACAACTTCTTGATGACATGGTTTAAATCTCTGGATATATCTAGTTACAAGAGTAAATAAACTCTCTTATGTACTTTACCTCTACTGCTTTGTTGACTCTTAACAGGGAACTAATAGAGCAGAGTTTCCTAGACTATCCACAAGTTACTGAAGATCTCCAATAAGCAATTATGAAAGTCACAATTTTCATTAACAAAATAATACACTAATTTACATTTTTTTTGTTTTGGACATATATTTACTTTTAATAGGAAAAGAAATCTAATATTGAAATACATCAATATAAATGGAAAACTTCTTTGTAAAAGAACACTTCTTATGTTGTGTCATATTATGTTATGATAATTGCTTTTATTTATTCCTATTAATTTAACAGTTTCAGTGGCCTGGGTGGCTCAGTTAGTTGGGCAGCCAACTCTCTCTTTATCTAACTGAGATGCCTTAATATTTCATTCCAATGATGCTCTTGCCAATATTCTAAACTCCCTTGCTATCCTACCTCTTAGTTGCACCCATGTAGCAAACCCCAACCCTGGGTAGTTGGATAGATCCAACCATCTGCTCTCTCTGAGCATACACTCAAGCAATTCATCACTGCTGGAGAGCATCACATGATTCTTATCTTCAAATGGCCCCCAAATATCTGACAGTACTTCTCCATTTCTCTGACCAAATCACTTCTTATTCTCCCAGTTATTATCAACCATTTCAAACATTTCCCATTTCTCTTGTGCCTAAAACTGCCTCATTCTACCCCCTCCAGTACAAAGAAACTATAAGCCAGGAACCCTTTCATCTTGCCTTTTCAAACCTAAAAATCCATTATTTCTCTTCCCTTCTAATTTTTTCCCCATTTGGAAATATGTATCTGTCTCCCATCTAATGCTGACCTCTCCAGCAGTACTTTGTATTGCATCCCCCTCCTGCTTTCCCAAGAACTTCAAATCTTGCAAGAACTTGATAGATCTCTGTTTGAAAACTTGTTTTTCCTACCCCATCATTTATACATGTTGCTCTTATAGGGTAAAAAAGGAGAAGTAGTAAGAGAGAAAGGATATAAAAGGACAGGGAGGGAGGAATGAAGAGAGGAAGGGATGCATCTCTCCCCTCACCACACGTCCTCCTCCTTCTTTTGCTCATTCTCCATAAACAAAATTCCTAAGAGAGTTATCTATGCTTCCTGTCTCCACTTTCCTCTCCTCTTACTCACGACTCAATCTGCTCCCATTTGGCTTTCATCTCATCACTCAAGCAAAGCAGATGCTTTTAATTAACCAACAAAGTCCATTTTACTAACCGATAGAGACATTTCTTACTTATTATACTTGACCTCTTGGGAGAATTCCCCTCTACTGATCATATACTCCTACGTGAAACATGTATTCCCTGACCCACTCTCCCCCAACAAGCATAACATGGTCATGTGCTTCTAAGATCCATTAGCTCAGGTCTCCTCTTTCCTCACTCTATCTTTCCTCCCTGGGTAACATTTTACATGTCCCAACTTCAATTACCACCTAAGCCAAGCCCACTCAGAATTTAAATCTCCAAATCACTTTATCATTGAGATATAAACATGCACATATCAAAACATCCATGTGACTTCTCTACTAGAGAAAACAGAAAAAGTCAACATATTTCATGCTGAACTCCTAACTCCCAAACAGCCCCTTTTTGGGAGTTTCTCATTTCAGTGTATGGTACTAATCATCCTGTTATACAAACCAGATATCTGAAAGTCCAAACTCGCACTCACAATATATATTCCAAGAGGTCAGAGGGCTTTATCAGCTTTTATTCAAATTATCTAAACATTAAATAAGTGCTACACAATATTTTTAAGTTTTACTTATTTAATTTAGAAAGAAAGAGAAAGAGAGAGCATAAGTGGAGTGGGGGGGGAGGCTCAGAAGGAGAGGAGTAAGGGAATCTCACACAGACTCCCCACTGAGTGTGGAGCCCAACTTGGGGCTCAATCCTATGACCTATGAAATCAAGAATCAGACACTTAACCAACAGAACCACCCAGGTATCCTACATGAATGCTACATATTAATGACATATTGAAGCAAGATAGCAGCTATCAGATATCATGTAATAAATAAAGGGTACATTTATTCGAACTACTCTTTTATACTAAAGAATCCCAAAGGACTCTTCGAAACAAACAAAACTGACAGCTTCAAATTTAACCAGTCATTCCAATTACACATAACATTCTTTTTTTTTTTTTTAAGATTTTATTTATTTATTTGACACAGAGAGAGAGATCACAAGTAGGCAGAGAGGCAGGCAGAGACAGAGGAGGAAGCAGGCTCCCTGCTGAGCAGAGAGCCCGATATGGGGCTCTATCCCAGGATCCTGAGATCATGACCTGAGCCGAAAGCAGAGGCTTTAACCCACTGAGCCATCCAGGCACCCCTACACGTAACATTCTAACTCAGATTGACTTTAGGAAATCTGCAGTTACCTTTATTTAAATTTTAAGAAACCCTCAAAAACAATAGAAGAGGGCGCCTGGGTGGCTCAGTGGGTTAAAGCCTCTGCCTTCGGCTCAGGTCATGATCTCAGGGTCCTGGGATCAAGGCCCGCATCGGGCTCCCTGCTCAGCGGGGAACCTGCTTCCTCCTCTCTCTCTGCCTGCCTCTCTGCCTACTTGTAATCTCTCTCTGTCAAATAAATAAATAAAATCTTAAAAAAAAAAAAACAACAATAGAAGAGTATCTTGGGAGTTAAAATATTTTTTCCTCTAGCATTTTTCAAAAAGATTGATTCTTAAATAAGAGAGCTAACCTGACAAAGGACTGAAGATAGTGAAGAACAATTATGGTTCCTTTAAAAGTTATACTTTGTAAGATATGTAGGTCATCTGAACGTAGGGAAATTTAATCAAGACATGCATAAGAATATATACACCTTCTGGCTATTTATCAATGATTTTGATTTGTAAACTATCTAATTGTGTTTATAAATTGTTCAAAATTTTGGTACAAAGAGCATTTAGCTTATTAAAAACAGGTTCAGGAATGGCATAATATGTGTCCAAAAATAAAAATGTATTATTGAATCAAAATTTGCCAATTAAAGTTAAATACTACTTCCAGGACTTACTTTTTAACAATATGAATGCTAGAAATCTCAGAACCAGGTCTCTATTCCTTTTATAATAGGTTCTAATCTGCTTAAGTTAATGAAGCGCCCACTGGATGTACTGGTATTTTCAGAAGTTTATTAACTATTTCATCAATAGGCAATAAGTAGTGTAGAGTCCACAAAAATGAATAGCATACTAAACTACTGGCCTAGAGCAGTCAGGCATAACTCCAAATATCAGACTTGAAATCAACAATATCTTTGATTAGGTGTCAGCATTAAACCACAATTTTTCATCTGAAAATTAAAACTGGGTATTCACCACATAACCAGATCAAAGGTTTCATAAAATTATTAAAGGTAAAACAATGGCCATTATTATATAAAATGGTATTTTTATAAGAAGCATTATATCAAAGAAAAAGTTTAAAGACTGATAATTTGAACATTTACCAAATCCCTTTGCTCCTACTGAATGCCCCAGCAATTTTTTAACTAGCCTTGGTCATCCCTGTCCTTAAAGAAAAGAATACTGCAATCTATACCTATTTGAAATGCTCATAGAAAAAAAAAATCTCATTTCACCCATGAGCTTGAGGCAAAGGTTCTATATAGGTCTGACCACAGAGCTCACTAAACCCCTAAATAAGGCCTCTCTAGAAAGGTTTCTTGTGGCTAACTCATTTAGAGCAAAAGCTTGTGAAGATTCTAATAAAGTGCCTGAGAAGTTATGAATGGTACTTACATTTTTATTCCTGATGAGTTTTCTACCCCACAACGTTCTTTTTGGCTGATTATATATTTTCTGACTTAAGATGTAATTAAAGTAAAAAACTGATTTGTTGAATTAGAAGTGGCAGCACTGAATATGGAGAGGCTCTATTTTATTAAAAGAATGGCCAGAGGGAGTATATATTCTTACGCATGTCTTGATTAAATCTCCCCATGCTCACAAGACCTACATATCTTATAGAGTATAACTTTTAAAGGAAACATAACTGTTCACTATCTTCAGTCCTTTGTCAAGCTAGCTCTATTTCAAGATTATACTGTAAATAGTCTCTCCGTGCCAAGCATTATGAGCAGCTGCAATGTGTTTTGTCTGAGATTCAGAAAAGGTTAGGGAGAGAAAGCTTTCCTGTAAAGGAGAAATGCTGCTACAAATATTTGTAATGTCTTGTCATAATCAGATGGATTCACAATTTCTAGGAAGGGCAAGAAAAAGAGAGAGTTGCTCAGAGTCCATCTAGGCCTATCTAACACTAGCTGTTGTGCCCAAAAGCCCACAGCAAGCTCAGCAGATTTTTTAAAAATATATCCAGGGAAATTGGAATAATATTCTATAGGTATAGGGCATTAGATTCTAATACATACTTTTGTGGCCTTAGACCCTACAAAAATTCTTCTGAAGCCCCAAAATACCATTTAGCCATAATCAACCAGAGCTTTTCAGAAGTCAAAATTCACTCCTCAGGGAGTATTTTAAACTTCCTGAACTCCTGATAAACTCACAATTAGCATTTAAAATGCAAAGTGTGCTGGGGCACCTGAGTGGCTCAGTGGGTTAAAGCCTCTGCCTTCAGCTCAGATCATGATCTCAGGGTCCTGGGATCGAGCCCCAAATCCGGCTCCCTGCTCAGTGGGGAGCCTGCTTCCCTCCACCACCCCCCCCACCGCCTGCCTCTCTGCCTACTTGTGATATCTCTCTCTCTCTCTCTCTCTGTCAAATAAATAAAATGCAAAGTGTAAAGGACTTTATCACTAACTGATGTGATGCTGAAAGAAGAGGCATTACTTTTTCTAATTTTCAGTGTAAGGAAAAAATATCAATGATTTCCTTAGCCTTAGTCTCTGTCACTGAAATTATAAACTGTATTATTTTTGCATTATTTGTATTATTTCTAACCAGAAAACCTTTGCATAGCTATACTTTATTCCAAGTAAAGTCCTGATCTTTCATTAGTACTACTCAAACTATAGTATAATAGCTATATAATTCACTGACAGAGGCATGATATTTTCATTTGAAATAATACCAAGAGAAACAACAATAAAGGATGAATCTTAATTAAACAATAATCCTAAACAAAGAATAAAGAAAAGAGGTGACCTCACCAAAAAAAAAAATTTTAAGAAAGAAATCTGTAATTCCTTCTCATTAAGAAACAAAACAAAACAAAAGCATACATACATCAGATGCAATATAAAAGTATTATCAAAAAGCACTCTAGGGCGCCTGGGTGGCTCAGTGGGTTAAAGTCGCTGCCTTCGGCTCAGGTCATGATCCCAGGGTCCTGGGATGGAGGCCCGCATTGGGCTCTCTGCTCAGCAGGGAGCCTGCTTCCTCCTCTCTCTCTCTGCCTGCCTCTCTGCCTACTTGTAATCTCTCTCTCTGTGTCAAATGAATAAATAAAATGTTAAAAAAAAAAAAGCACTCTAGCCTACTTCTTCTGCTTCATCTGATAAAACAAAGCAGTTAACTGAGGAAAATTATATAAGAACAGCACACAATTAGGGCATACTCTGTCAGTGGGTGAAAGGCCAGCACCTCTAATGATCAATCTCAACACTGGTATAGTAGTCCAACTAAATGAGACTATTTTCCACACAGAGTTCTAAAATCAAAATAATTCAGCAATTGAAATAATCTCCCAAATTAAGGACAGTCAAGCCCTTTTCAGACTGAAAAATTATTAGAGCAAATACAATCTTTTACTCCACAGGCTGTGAAATTTTCTCATTAGCGACAATTTTCCCCCAAAACTTTATCTTTTTTCTAAGCACCTGATCCCCCACCATCTTTATTTCCCACTAATGGCCTCACCTCTCTTCACAGAAAATAGAAATGATGAGGTGGGAATTCCTAGGACTTTCTGTTCCTTCCCCATCCTCCCACTGACAAATGTAACCCCCACCCCACCTGCCTGGGTAGGGGGGCCTCCATCCTCCAGGCAGCATTCTCTGGCCCACTCTGCTCTTTCCCTGCTGGGGGAAAGAATTCGGGTCCACCAGGGAGTCCTCACTCTCCTGGAGGCTACCTCTGCTTTTTACTAGTTTTTGGCCTCTATATTATTATTAAAACAAAACAAAACAAATCAAAAAACTAAACTTAAAATCTTATTTAACTCTCTCTGCCCATAGATCATTATTCTAACTTTCCCTTTCCTCCAAAATTCAGCTACCTCAAAGTGCTACTAGAGAAATCATAAAAAACAATTATATAATCATGTCAGCTTTTTAAATCCACTTCCATCTCATCTCACTGGCTCTACCTACCACGCCCCATATAACCATGACATCACGAAATTTTTTAGGTACTTTATTTGGCTTTTTCCCCAGAACATTTTCCTGTTGGCTCCTTCCCTATTTTCCCTAGGCTTCAGTGACATCACTGTCTCTTGGTTTTTCTCCTATCTATCCAAATGCTCTACTTCATTCTCTTTAAAAACATCCTCCTTCATTGCCTGCCTCTTAAATGCTGATGATTCAACATGCCTATCCTTGGCCCTCTTCTCTTCTTCCTCCCTACATGAACAGATTTATCTCCATCACTTCAATTACCATCTACCTGATGATCATTCCCAAAAGCTACATCTCAAAGCCAGACCTCCAACTAGGACTCATCCTTCCCCACATCAAGTCTACTTCTATTCCTACGATCCTTACTTTTCTGAGCAGCACAAACAAATACAAAATTCCCAAGCAGAAATTTGAAGGTCAGTCTTAATATTTCTTCTCCCTCATATCTATATCCATTCAGTCACCAAAGTTTGTATTTGTAAAGTTACTCTAAAACCATTCCTCTATTTTGGTACTCCCTGGAGTGACTAGCTTAGGCATCAGCAAACCCTCTGGATTGCTCTTTGCCACTGTTCCCTACACAGCCCTCACAGAGCTCTTTGTAGAAAGGTAAACCAGATCCTTTTACTCTGCTGTTTAACATCTTTGAATGGCTCCACCATTGAGTTCACCAAAAAAATCCCAATTCACACAAAGATTTTTCCATAATATAGCCCCTACATACTTAATTCAATCCCCTCTCTCATCATTTCAACTTCCTTGCCTATAATCTAGTTATATATATAAATACTGAAGATTTAGAATGCACAATATTACTTCCTTAAGCAATATATGATACTTCTAACCTTTGCTGAAATGCTATCCCACTTTCTTTTTGTTTTTGGTGGTAGGGGGCAAGGTGTGTGGCTAGACACCTCTTACCCAACTTTAAGACCCAAAGTAGACATCCACAATTCTACCCTGAGATCAGGCACCCTAAATCTAGAGTACCCTGCTTATGTACTCTGAGAGCACCTCGCATTTACTCTTATAGAACTCATCACATTCTTATAATTATCTCTTGTCTTTCCCTAAACTGTGAACTCTTCCAGGATAGGACTTTATCTCATCTGGCTTTGTATAGAAAGCTAAGACAGTGAAGATGGCATATGTCAGTTTCTAAAATGGCCACAATATTTCCATCACACATGTTCTTACAATAAAGACTCTGACACTCCTTCCATCGAGAATTGGGGTCTGTGTTCCCTCCACTTGAATTTGGGCAGTACTGTGACTGTGATAGAAGTAATATTACATGACTTCCAAAGCTAGGTCATAAAAACAGCTTCCCCCTGGTTCTCTTGGGACACATTCTTAAACCCAGACACTCCAGCTATAAAGAAGCTCAAGCAATTCATGGACAGATGACACAAGGAGATGAACAGAGCTTAGTTGGGCCTCTAGCCACCAGCATCCAAACTGCCAGTCATGTGGGTGAACCATACTGGAAGTAGATCCTAAGGCCTCTAATCCAACCATTCCGGTTGACAACACATGGAGCTAAATAAGCCTTCAACATGGAACTCTTCCCAAATGAAGATTCATGAGCAAATTAAATGATTATTATTATTTTAAGTCTCAAAGTTTTGTAGTGATCTGTTACATAGCAACAGACAGCCAGAACAGTGCCTGTCATAGTACATAAACACATGTATACACTGTACGCACACATACAACACATGTATACACAAGTTCAGTGAATCAATGNGTAGCAACAGACAGCCAGAACAGTGCCTGTCATAGTACATAAACACACATGTATACACTGTACGCACACATACAACACATGTATACACAAGTTCAGTGAATCAATGAATAAATTTCCCAAATCAGACATGCTCCATAAGTTAGATTTGGTGGATACAGCAGAGAACAATTACCAAGTACTCTAATTAGGATATTTTAATTAGCTTAGTCTTTTTCATTACAAAAAAATAAATCTAGAAAATTAAACAAGAAAGGTAAATACTCTATAATTTTACCTAAAAGCAAGCCTGAGATATAGAACTTTGACAAATACTGCAGAAGGCCTCCATGTGACCTGTTCTAACCACAACCACCTATATGTCTTCCTCCAAAGAAACCACTATCATGAATTCTATAGTGATCACTTACTTGCATTATTTTTGGTCTTATTTTTAAGCTGTAGTGTATATCCCTACACACTATAATTTAGATCATTTCAAAATGTTTCTTTATCTTTAAGCATCTTTTAATCTGTAAGTTCCTTCTCCAGCCCTATATTTTCCTTATAATTGAGCTGTTTAAAAACCCAGCCACTTGGGGAACCTGGGTGGCTCCGTGGGTTAAGCCTGTGCCTTCGGCTCAGGTCATGATCTCAGGGCCCTGGGATCAAGGCCCGCATCTGGCTCCCTGCTCGGCAGGGAGCCTGCTTCCTCCTCTCTCTCTGCCTGCCTCTCTGCCTATTTGTGATCTCTGCCTCTCTGTCAATAAATAAAATCTTAAAAAAAAAAAAAAAGATAAAAACCCAGCCACTTGACATAGTTTGCCACATCCTAGATTTTAATGATTTTGTACCATGGGGTAGTCCAACACATCCTCTGTCCTCTTTCCTATGAGCTGGCAGCTGGGATCAGAGGCTAGGTCAGATTCAGATTCAGTACTTTTAGTGAGATCATAGTGGCATATGTCAGGAGATTAAATAATGTCTGGTTGTCTCTCTTTTTGTTATATCTGCAGCTATTGATACTTAATGTCTAGGTCCACTAATTCACTGTGTGTTGTAAAATGGTGATAGTTCAAATTCAACCATTTCTTTTCCATTTATTAGTTGGAATATTTCCATAAAAAGATGCTTTTTCTCATCTATTATTTGATTAACCAGTAATAATTACCTGGTAATATAATTCACATAGAAAAGTAAAGATAAATGTTTGACAGTTTTACATGAAAATATACATATATATACACACACACATAAGATTTTATTTATTTGACAGAGATACACAACGAGAGAGGGAACACAAGCAGGGGGAGTGGGAGAGGGATAAGCAGGCTTCCAACCAAGCAGGAAGCTCAATGTGGGGCTCCATCCCAGGACCCTGGGATCATGACCTAAGCCTAAGGCAGACACTTAAGGACTGAGCCACACAGGTGCCCCATGAATATATATATATTTTAAGATATTATTTATTTGAAAGAGAGAGAGAGCGCGCGCAAGTGTGCATGAATGGGAGAGGGGCAGAGGCAGAGCAGACTCCCTGCTGAGCAGAGAGCCCAGATGTGGGGCTGGATCCCAGGACCCTGAGATCACTACCTGAGCCGAAGGCAGATACTTAACCAACTGGAGCCACCCAGACGCCCCTACATGAATATATTTTTAAAATTCAGAGTCTTTGAAACAGAATTATAAACAAATTAAGACAAATATTAAATATATTCATTGGAAAATGAATAATGACTATTTAAATGGAAAAATAATGAGGGTGATGATGAAGAAGATAAAAACAATCAGAGCTAATACTGTGTAACAAACTATTTAAAAGACCTTTACAAATATTAACTCATGCTATCCACACAACAATATATGAGGTAGGTACTACAATTTTCTCTTTTGTACAGATGAGGACACTGAAGCATAGTTATTAAGTGGTCAAAGCAAGATACAAGCATGGATAATGGACCCTACAAGCATTTAAAGGTAGCCTACAAACCTACAGATATTCTCAAATTCAATGATGTATTTCTATGGAATCTTACAGGATAAACTTCTTTTAGCACCATGATACTTATTTATGTGACAGTGAGTGATGATCCCATAAAAAACTTAGAAAGTGGATAACCAAGTTCTGAATCTACTTTAAGAGTTCTAGTTACCCATGACTCTTTAAAATTCTTTTCCTTGGTTATCTTCCAATTTCCCATCTCTCTTTGGATGAGAAGTTTTAACTCAAATAGATATTTTAACTTTCTTCTCCTTAGTTTGTCCAACTTCCTAATATAAAATTCAATATACCTAAGTTCTTTTACTGACTTAAGAAAAACCTTATTTTCTTTTTCTGACTTAAGAAAATTCATATTCACTTTTCTGACTTGAAGTCATTCCATCTCTGGCTTCAATTAAAACTAGTATTTTATGCTATCTTAATGCATTGATATAATAATAACTGTTATTGTTTTGCAAAAGTAACATGAGAAGTTGTCTCTAAAATCTTTCATTGAACATTTTCTAAATGTCTGACATTGAGATAGAAAGTTCTGGAGCTATTACATAAAGTAATAATCTCCATATCAGAACAAAGTATTTTAACTGGGTCTTTACAATTAAATGTAAACAGATACTTGTCCTACCATTTACTTATGTTTACTTGTAAACATTATCCTCCAGAAGTTCTTTTATTTGAATTACCATAACACCATAATACTGGAAAAGTTTACTTTTAAGTAAAGATATATAAATTAAATGCTGATTGGCACATTATACATACTTTTCATTATTTTAAAGTCTTTACACGAGTGAACAAGTTAAAAGCATAATAAAAACTGTATCAGCCAATGAATTCTTAGCAAAGCAATTCAACCAGCAAAGTACTCAAGCACACTGAATCACTGGACTGGTAAAGACTCTTGAAAAAATAAGTTTAAATAAAACTATATTTTTTAAGAAACCACATTCCAATCAGCTGGAAATAACTCTGACACAATAACTTATTCTTACATTCCCTTAACCTTAACAGAAAGCAATGTTATTTAGATAATATTAGGTCTACAAAAATTAACAAGAACTCATTGTTTTAAAATTCATGTTAAAGATATGAGAAAATGAAGCAAAATACAAGTCATGCAGATATATACTAATCATTTGGACTTCATCGTGTATTATGAAATGGCAATTCCTAATCAGAATGCCTAAGATGGTAAAGAAAATTCTCTCTTAAGCAGTTTTGTTTTTATGTAAATAATGCTTACATAAACCAGGACAGAAAAAAATGTATAAGTACAAAGATTAATGCTCATTGGGTTAGTCTACATGAGATCTATTATAATTTCATAATTAATTCTGCCTTCAACAGGCATATCCCAGTTCATTAGAACCATATGGTAAATTAATGCAAGAATATAATCTCACCAGAAATACAACATGTGGTTTTCTTAAAAAGACATCTGAGTCAGATTTAAATGAGAAATCTGTGTTGAATGGCTATTTGTGATTAGCGAACTGGATTATTAATTTAAATACAGTTATTACATTTACCAAGTAATTAATAATTTTTTCACTTAAGACAAACAATAGTTTCACTCTCTTCATACCAAGGATAAAATATCAATGAAGAATGTAAATCTTGGGCGCCTCGGTGGCTCAGTGGGTTAAAGCCTCTGCCTTCGGCTCAGGTCATGATCCCAGGGTCCTGGGATGGAGGCCCACATCGGGCTCTCTGCTCGGCAGGGATCCTGCTTCCTCCTCTCTCCTCTCTCTCTGCCTGCCTCTCTGCCTACTTGTAATCTCTCTCTCTGTGTCAAATAAATAAATAAAATCTTAAAAAAAAAAAGAATGTAAATCTCAAATATGAATCATTAAATATGAGTCATCAAAAGAAACAAAGGATATTGTACTATATATAAAATTACTTCAAACACAGAAGACATTTAATATACTTTTGGAATGTATGTTATGAAGTTGATATAATAGTCTATGAAAATTTATAAACTGTTAGTAATATGCCCACGCACACATTTTTCATACGCAATCTTCAATAATAAATTTCCTAAATATTTTCATCATTTCTTGAGTTACTGACAAATGTTTATTTCATTGTGCAGTATTAAAAATAAATTCATAAAATGTTATATGTCAATTATATCTCAAAAAAACTTTAAAAAGACAGGAGTGTATAGCCACACACGAAAAAAGAAATTTGAAATAATCTAAAACTTTATTTAAAACATGCTTTTTAAAAAAGATACTGCATTACATAAAAAGAAGTTCTCTTTAATGTTTTTTTATAAGAGCAACACAAAGACAAAAATAACAAATAAATAACCAGTATTATAACATTGGTTGGTAATTTTTTTTTTCCTATAAAGAGCTAGATAGGAAATATTTAGGCCATATGGTCTCTGTCACCACTATTTAACTCTGCCCATAATGGCACTGTAGCATGAAAGCAGCCATAGACAATACATCAACAAATGAGCATGGCTTTGTTCCAATAAAATTTTACTTATGGATGTTAAAATCTCAATTGCACATAATTTTTAAATGTCACAAAATATAGTCTTTTGGGTTTTTTTTTTCAATTACTTAAAAATGTAAAAACAATTCTTAGTTTATAGGCCATAAAAAAATAGGCAGTTGGCCAGATTTGGCCCATGGGTGATAGCTTTTCAACTGCTGTTATATTACATCACTTAAATTATAGAAACTATACAACAGAAGCTATATAAGCAATCGTTAGGAGGATACATAATGGAGTCCGACTGAGAGAGTTTGAATCCTAGCCCTGCCACTTCCAATCTATATCACTTGGAACAAGGTGCTTAGCTCTCTGTACACTGATTTCCTCCTCTATAAATTGGGAACAATAATAATACTGTCTACTAGGAATAGTAATAGTACTACCCAGTAAATCAGCTAAAAGGATTTAATATGGCATGGAAAGGATTTAACAAAGCTCCTGGCACCAATAACTAGCAAATCCTCTCTAAATATGCTACTGGTGCCACCATAATCAAAATACAGGAAAAGTTCTATTTCAAAGAAGTATGTATTATAAATACCATCAGAAAAATCCGTTTTAAAAAACAGTCATAACATTTTAAAACTGGAAGATACTAGAAAAATAATCTTGTTTTATCAGAAGCTCAGAGAGGTTTGTGATCCAACTCTGAGTTAGAGTCAAAGCCAGGACTAGAATCAAGTGTTCCCATCTACATTATGAGCCCAGAAAGTCCTCTACTTACTGTACTTTTGCAGCAATTAAGCAGACATTTATTGACCAAAATTTAAACAACATTTCTTTTTGAGGGATTTGGGAAAGAGTGCTTGAGAGGTATGAGGTGAGGGGCTGGCAAAAGTTATTCCAGGAAGGCAAGATAGCATAGTGGTTAAGAGCAAAAACGTGGTATCAAAGCTGAATTTAAATTTCGGCTGCTTGACCACATGACCTTGGACGAATCCACTTAATATTTCTGGGGCCCACAGAGTAGCTAATAAAAAAGTATTTAAATGAACAGCCAAGGGGCACCTGGGTGGCTCAGTTGTTAAGCATCTGCCTCCGGCTCAGGTCAGGATCCCACAGTCCTGGGATTGAGCCCTGCATCTGGCTCCCTGCTCAGCAGGAAGCCTGCTTCTCCCTCTCCCACTCTCCCTGCTTGTGTTCCCTCTCTTGCTCTCTCTTTCTCTCTGTCAAATAAATAAAATCTTAAAAAAAAAAAAAAAAGAACAGCCAAAAGAACTAACTTCTCTCAAAGTTAAAGTTCTCACCCATAATCAAAGCTTCAACTTCTGAAAACTTCCTTGATAATTAAAGAGAAGACACACACAAACTGTAACAGATTGGAAGGGGCCCCCCAAAAGATATGTAGTTGTGACCTTACTTGGAAAAAGAGATTTTGCAGACTAAATTAAGAATCTCAAAGTGAGGTCATCCTAGATTACCCAGGTAGGTCCTAAATCCATGACGAACATCTTATAAGACTAAGAAGAGAAAAAAACACAGAAGAGAAAGCAATGTGAAGTAACAAACAGAGACTGGAGTGATGTGTCTACTCATCAACACCAAGGATGGCTAGTGGCCCAGGAGTTGGGAGGGAGGCATGGAATGGTTCTTACTCAGAGTCTCCAGAAGAAACCAATTCTGCAGGTACCCTTATTTTGGACTTCTGGCTTCCAGAACTGTGAGAGAATAAATTTACATTGTTGGGTGCCTGGGTGGCTCAGTGGATTAAGCCTCTGCCTTCGGCTCAGGTCATGATCCCAGGGTCCTGGGATGGAGCCCTGCGTCAGGCTCCCTACTCAGCAGGAAGCCTGCTTCCTCCTCTCTGTCTGCCTGCCTCTATGCCTACTTGTAATCTCCCTCTCTTTCTCTCTGTCAAATAAATAAATAAAATCTTTAAAAAAATTTTACATTGTTTTTAAGACACCAATTCTGTGGCAATTTGTTAGGAAACTAATAGCTGACAAAGAAACAACAAATTAATATTTACTTTGTAAAGTAATCATCAGCTACCCTAAACAAACCAAAAATAAAGATGACCCTTAATCAGGAAAACTGGTCAAAATTGCATTATTCTCATAAATTTTCATATGGTAAGACTAAAATGTGCATATCTTTCTCTTTTATTTCCCACTGCAGACTTTAGAAACACCTCTGATTAGAACAACACCATGCCACAAAATGTGTCAGAGGGATCACTGCAGTCCCAAAGACAGTTTTTCTCAGCAGGAGCCCCGGTAATTCCAGAAACTATAAAGCAATATTAGCAGCTCAGCATTATTGAGGTTCCAAGATTTTCTCTCTCTGGGTTTTCATTCACCTACAGAGCAGTAGCGAAACACTGGCTAACTTTTTCATTTGCTTTGCTAGCATCTACTTTCACACTAATTAGCACATGTGGTTTGAAGTTTCTTTTGATATTTTGGGGCCCAATTTTGTTTCTGATAATACGGTGCCAGCAAATAAGAAATTTCAAAGTCAACTCACTTCCAGGACAAAAAATAAGTTGATCAATAAAAGTTTATGCAGACAGGGCATATATTAAAAAGATCAACAATGAAAATAAGTATAAAAATTACTGGGCCATAGCCTTTATTCTATCACATTTTCCCCCAAAATCAGTTATATAACAAAACTATTTTATATAGAATCAGTGGCACAAGGAACCTTCTGAGCTAAGAGATTTTCTATTTCAACCTTTCACTTCATAAGAAATAAGAAAATGGAGGTCAGAGGAGGTGAAATGACTTGCTCCGTAACACACGTATGATGACAAAGTTACCCCTTCCCTTACTCTCCTTTCCACTATAACACATTGCCTACATTTCACCCAGAAAGTCATCCCAATGCAGGGCACTGGTCACTCATTCAGAAATTTAAAGCATGAGGGGGTGGGTTCATTAAACTTGAATTTTTACACTGAAACAGTTATTACATTCAAATTTATAACATTAAGTATAAAACTGTAGTTCATTTACACCTAAAAAATGATGCACTATTTTCAATAACACATCTCAAGATATATAATAAAAACAGAAATGGACCAGTACTACTCAATTAATAATAATTATAAGATGGAGGAATTCTGGTAATATGAAGACAAATGCATGCACACACACAGAGCCATTATGGTGGAATGGTGAAAGGTTAGATATGACTAAAAATGACAAAATATTAATGACAGATAAAGTGATCTATTTTTTATGAAAGATAAAACACTAAAATAGGGGAGAGGGTTTTGAATATAGACACAGGAAAGTCTGGATCCATATTTCAAAAATGCCTTATTCACTGGCTTATAAATTTATTAAATCTCAAAGTAGTTCAGTGAAAAGCCAAATTATTTTTGTGTTAAATACTGTCTAATACATGACAAAAAGTAATAGTAATTCTACTACTGCTAAGTTTTAAGGGTTATGTCAAAGAAGACAGACATCATATGCCACTCTAATTCTCTGCTGAAACAAGAATATTGACCTTCTTAGGAAATGGCTCTAACACTGAGGGTAGCTAACATTTATTGAGCACGAACTATGCTCTGTACGTACATATATTGTTCTGTAGATTTAATTGTCTACTACACTACACAGCAGGTCCTGTTATCCTCATTTTATAGATTAGAAAGCCAAGTTTGGAATGGTTAAATAACTTCCCCAATGACAAAAATAATAAGTGCAAATCTATAATGTAATCTAAATCAAATCATTTCTTCCCTTCCCTACACTGACAGGCAGCAACAAGATAATTTATAGAACCAAAGAATTAATTACTGGAATTTTTAAAAATCAGCTTTACTGCTCTAAGGATTATACATAGATTTTTTTTAAATATCCACAAATTCTCTTGAGGCTTTAAAGGTATAAAAAATCAAGTGGCTAATTATAATATCTTAAAGCTTGAGTAAAAATTCAGAATTTTTGAAAGAATGATTTGGAACTAAATTAGCATTAATGAGATGTTTCATTTGGCCATAGCTTTAAAAAAGGGTTACCCTCACAAAATAAATTATGTATGTCTGTCTTCTTATAGAGTTCAAAATGAACGTACTTTGACTTTATCTTGCTGAGTCAAGGCTATAAGACTCAGTTTTGGAATTTCTTCCATCTATATTTTGTACTTTTTTTTTTTTTCTCCAGATTCCTCCCTTGGTGCTAAAATATGGCTCAGTTGGTAAGTATCTATCTGTCTTTGGCTCAGGCATGACCCCAGGGTCCCAGGATCATGTCTACATCAGGCTTCCTGCTCAGCAGGAAGCCTGTTTCTTTTTCTGCCCCTCCCTCCTGCTCTGCTCTCTCTTGCTATCTCTCTCTTTCTCTCTCAAATAAATAAAATCTTAACTAAAATAAGGGTTATTACTTCTGCTTCTGACAGTGCCTGACTCTACTCCTCCACCTACCTCACATCTTCACTTGATATTGGCCATTTGCTGTTCCTAATATATGGTACTTTCAGAAATCATAAAAGTAAGTTTATTAGAACTATTTCTAAATATGACCAAAAGTTCTTAGATTCTTGCTGAGTAAAGCATATGATTTATGATGTGAACTTAGTTACATTCATCTGTGAAATCTTATTAAGATTACTCTGAGTGAGGAAAAAAAAAAAAAAAGATTACTCTGAGTGTATGTGACATGACCAGGTAACCCCATAAAAGACACTGGTCTCTTCCTAAAGGCTCATTCAAAGAATGAGAGAGATTCGAGGTGACAAAGTTGGCTGGAGAAGGCTACATAGGCAGTATTTTGGTGGCCTCTGAAAGGTGTAAGTGGTCCCCCACTGACAGCCAGCAACGAAATGCGAACCTCAATCCTACAACTGCGAGGAATGAATTCTACCACAACCACAAGAACTTGAAGAAAAACCCAAGCTCCAAATGATAACACAATCCAGCCAATACCTTGACTTTAGTCTCACAAGACCCTGAGCAAAAACTCAGATGCCGTGACTGGACTTCTGACCCACAGAACTGTGAACCAATAAGTGGTTCTTTCAAGCCTTAAAGTTTGTGGTAATTGGTTAGACAGCATAGGAAAACTAATAGAAGGTCTCCTAGCATCTGCCTCTTACTGATTGCTCCTTTCCTGAAATTCTTTATGAGGCATCTGTTCTCTTGGATGTCCTCTTTCCCTTCTCCCAGTCTCCACTGTAAGCCTTACTTGCCCTCCCCACCTGGTGCTCCCTAAGCTTCTGGCCTTAGCCTTTTAGTTACACTACAGTATCTTCCTACATGATCTCTTTTATTTACTTATTTATTTGGAGCAAATATTTGTTGAACAACTACACTGTTCCAGACTGTAATCTAGGCTCTAGGGAGTTATCAGTGAGAAAGGAAAAAAAAAAAAAAACCAAAACCAGAAAAAATATCTATTCCTGTGGAGTGTTCAGAGATGACTCCTTTCTCTATGACAAGCAGGACGGACTTGTCTACTGTGTTCCAGACTCAAATGGCCAGGTGTTTTGCAGATTTCTCCACTGAAATCCCCAAAAGTCCCTTACAGTCACTTACTATTTTCATTGAACTTTATATTTTACCCTGCACTTTCAAATGCATCTACACACACACATATCCCTGCTTTCCTCCCTCCATCTCTTCAGGAGATGGCCTGGATTCTCTTCAAGACCAACTTATCTACCCATCCCACAATGCCCTTCCACTTCCTTTCAATTTCACTGTATTATTTTACTCCCTTTATCCCCTCTTTCATCTGAATTTTCAGTATCCTCCTCTGCTGATTCTTTCTCTCTACTCATTCCTGTAAGCAAAGTCATCTATAATTCTACAATGGAATCTGTAAGTGGAAGTCATCTGTAATTCTATATCTACTGATTCTGTGAGCAGTCAACTCTCCTATCTTTCTAAAACTAAGAAATAACACTTTCTTGACCCTGAGCATCCTTCAAACTACCATGTCATGACTCTCTTTTCCTGCTTATCCAAAATTCTCCTGAGTAGTGTACACTGTCTTCTCTTAATAATTACAATTATGGGGCACCTGGGTAGCTCAGTCAGTTAAGCGTCCACCTTTAGCTCTGGTCATGATCCAGCCCTGTGTCGGGTTCCCTGCTCAAGCAGGGAGCCTGTTTTTCCCACTCCCTCTGCCTCTTCCCACTGCTCATGCTCATGCTCGCTCACGCTCTCTCGCTCTCTTTCTCGGTCTCAAATGAATAAATACAATCTTTTGAAAAATAAAAAAAAATTACAATTTGGTGTGTTACTTTTGTATAAAGCAAACTACAAGGCAACTTTCCTGCTTTATCATTTAATCCTTTAAAAACAATAAAAAAAATTAGGGGCCTATGTGGCTCAGCCAGTTAAGCAGCTACCTTCCGCTCAGGTCATGATCCCAGGGTCCAGGGATCAAGCCCCACATCAAGGCTCCTTGCTCTGCAGGGGTCTGATTCTTCCTCTCCCTCTGTGCTCTCTCTCCCTCAAGTAAATAAATAAATCTTAAAAAAAAAAAAACAATAAAAAATCATTGTTATCCCCGTTTTACAAATGGGAAAGCTGAGACTCAGAAAGGTGAAGTGACTTGTCTAAAGTCCCACATTCTGGACTTAAATGCAAATACACCTTATTCTTAAGGTATATTCTTAAATATTCTGAAATTGTTCCTTCAAGCGAAACCTCACTTCTTCAACCCACTCAAACTCACATCCACTGCAATCTGATCACCACCCTCACTGCTCCACAGAAACTATTCCCACTGAAGTCACTAATAACCTCTTAAAAATTGCCAAAATCAAAGAAAGCTTTTCAGTCCTTATATTTCATATTTCTTTTCTTTCTTTGTCCTCTTTCTGCTTTAATTATACTGATGACTCCTAAGTCTTAACCTCCAGCGTCAGAAGGACATACCAAACTGCCTGGCAGTCATGTCTAGAAGAAAGCTCAGGACACATCAAACTTAGCACCCCAAACTGAAATCATTAGCTCCCATCTGCTCCTCCTACTTCAGTTACTCAGTGAGCAGATCCAGTAGGACTTCCATCACCCAAGAGTCTGGTAGTCCTCGTTACTCATACCTATGTCATTCCTTCTCATTCACTCTGTAGAGCCATGTTATTCACTCTTTCCTGCTCTCTTAACCCCTCAAAATCATACTTGCTTTTTTGGCCTTAGACTTAAAAATCTATAATAACTTGTAAAATACAAACATTAACATCTAACCAAAACCTAAAGCTAAATTTATATGAACTACCAACCAATAGTGGAGTTTAAAGACTTTATGCTTATAATAAGTATTCTATATATACTTCAAAATGAATGATAGCATACATTTATGATTAAGTAGAAAATTGTAATTTTAAAATAATAGTTTGCCTACCATTTTACATGACCATCCTTTAAAAAAAACCAAACAGGGGTGCCTGGGTGGCTCTGTTGTTAAGCATCTCCCTTCAGCTCAGGTCACGATCTCAGGGTCCTCAGATTAAGCCCTGCATTGGGCTCCCTGCTCAGCGGGAAGCCTGCTTCTCCCTCTCCCACTCCCCCAGAGTCCTGGGATCAAGACCCATATCAGGCTCCCTGTTCAGCAGGGAGCCTGCTTCTCTCTCTCCCTCTGCCTCCAACTCTCCCTGCTTGAGCTTGCACGTGCGTGCACTCTCTCTGTTAAATAAATAATTTTTTTTAAATGTTAAAAAAAAAAAAAAGAGGGGCACCTGTGTGGCTCAGTTGGTTTAGCATCGGCCTTCCGCTCAGTTCATGATCCCAGAATACTGGGTTCTAGCCCCGTGTCAGGCTCCCTGCTCAGTGGGGAGCCTGCTTCTCCCTCTTTTTCTCCCTTTGCCTGCCTCTCTCCCTGCTTGTGCTCTCTCTGTCAAATAAATACATAAAATCTTAAAAAAAAAAAAAAAAAAAAGAGGGGGCACCTGGGTGGCTCAGTCGTTAAGCGTCTGCCTTCGGCTCAGGTCATGATCCCAGGCTCCTAGAATTGAGTCCCGCATCAGACTCCCTGCTCAGCAGGAGGTCTGCTTCTCCCTCTCTCACTCCCCCTGCTTATGTTCCCTCTCTTGCTGTCTCTCTCTCTGTGTCAAATAAATAAAATCTTTAAAAATTAATTAATTAATTAATTAAATAAAAAGAAATAAAAGAGCAAAAACAATCTTAGTATATATATATA
Source organism: Ailurus styani (assembly GCA_002007465.1). NCBI lineage: Eukaryota > Metazoa > Chordata > Mammalia > Carnivora > Ailuridae > Ailurus > Ailurus styani. Next base: position 6,298,278 of record LNAC01000021.1, on the reverse strand, counting down.
TCCTTTGAAGAGTATGCCTTATAAAAATTACATCATTCATAACTAGAATAAATCTTTTGCCTGAATTTAATTAGAAATTAAGCATATAAGTAATAATCTAAAACCATACAATTTGCAAGCACAATCTAAAATAATGTATAATTACCTTGTTTTCTCTCAACATATAAAATAGCTCTTAAAATCCTTACAAGTTTTTTTCATTCTTATGAAAAAATTAAGTTCTACAATAAATATCAAGAATGCATCAAGTTATTTTCACAAATTACCAAATCTGTTAGTCACATTACCAAACACTGAAAAATGTATATAACTTTAAAACACCTAATATATTGTCAATTGGCAGAGCCAATTAAGCTTCATAAGAATTTAACCAGAAACTAGGGAGCTGGACAGAAGGAAAATCCCATACCTTCAAAATATAGATATTTACTAAAGACAAAGTGTGGTGGCCAGACTTTTAAATATTATAATCTATCATCATGTCTAGTGATGCACTAAAATCCATCTACCTTAATAAATAGGCTACAACAAGCTCCTGTGGTCAAATACCTTCTAAAACATACAAACAAGCAACAACAATGAAAACAGCAGTAGAATGCGGATAGATATTTTCCTATTTTCACTAAAATTTTGCTTATTCTTTAAGTCAGGATTAAATTCAGCTATATGCAGCAGAAATACATCTAAAATTAACCTATCTGTATAGGATTTTATGTTTCTTATGAAACAAGATGTCTGTACAATAAGCAGTCCAGAGCTGGTACCAGTTACTCAAGAGGGACAACAAGGGCCAAAGAGCTCTCTTCCATTCTTACAAAAGGCCTCTTGACCTAAACTATCAGTTACTATCAGTCTATCAATACTATATTAGATTGATGAACACAGAAACTAAGGTTTGGGATGGGTGTGCCACATGAATGATCAAGTCATCCCAAACGGCTCAGGGTATAAAAAGAGACAGTAAGCCAGAGAACTAATTCTTCGATAAATGAAGGAGAATGAAGAGAAGTAAGAAAGACTTCCTCAGTGAGAAGGAGTAAACCAAACTTCGCAAGCCTTGAAAACACAGAGGCTTTCACATTAGGGTGAAAGAATAATAAAGGAGCATCAAGGACCACTTCTCAGTGCCGAGTGATATGGAATACAGGAGAATGAGGAATCTTCTCCGGAGAAGAAGTTTGCTTACTAGAATAAGATTCCAGAGGGAATAGTAAAAAATCTGGAGAAGATGGAAAGCTGTATGAGGATGCTTTAGGAAAGTGAAAAAACAGTAAAGAATGGATCTGCCATAGACAATACAGAATTAGTATTACATTAATAAGACTACCTGAAGGGGGAAACAGATGGCTAACAACAGCAGCACACTTGGGGTGAACGGAGGTGAAAGCTCACTAAGGGAAGACAAACTAGCCCTGGACAAGGTCGCATTTCCAGGGGAATCCGAGTTTCTGGTAAAATGGAAGGCTCCTGCCTAAAATAAGCCCTCATGAGTTGGTATGCATCCTGTGGTCATAAGGATTCACTGAAACATTATAAAAGAATATCAGAGACTAAAAATCAAAGATGTCAGAACATCCCTATGAAAGAAGGTTAGTGAACTCTTAAGAACTGAAAACCCTCCTTTGAAGAATTCAGTTATGAAATCACCACATAAGCTATTACATGTGAATATGAATATGGTAGTAACATCTGACTAAGCAGATTGACAATGATAAATGTTTAAAAGTATATTTAGATATTTATCATAAGTAATCACATTATATTGAGGTCAATAGTTAATAACCAAAGATAAATCATCAGAGTCATGGGTGGATGCAAAAGAAAAGAAAAATGAATAAAAACTGAGAATTAAAAACAATTTCAAAAACAATAAAGAGCATAAAGTTGTTTCTGAATAGTGAGATAAACAAAAAATAAAAATAGGAATACAGAAAAATATCAAATAAGGGTCATAAAAATATAAATCAGGAAACAAAGGGTAAAAAGGAAGCAAAACATTCCTTCAAAGCTACAGAAAATTAGAGCCGTACAAGTCACTACCAAGTTATGTGAGTCACTAATTATCTTGGGCTTCAGAGACATTATTACATACAAAATGATAGATTGGGGATGATAACACCAATGGATTCTACATCCTCTAATATTTTTATGACTCCATAAATCAAGATAATGCAAAACTTACAGTTGTAAGAAATGATTCTTCTATTTATGAATAGTACTTACAAATGATGGCAGGACACTAATATTCAGAGCACCTAACTTAAATGTGAAATTTGCTTTAAAACAGGAATTATATATCTACTACAACTCTCAACAAATATAAGAAAAACTACATGAAGGTAGATAATCATTGAATACTCTTCTTACATTTTCCATTCTTATTTGAAGGGCCAGAATTTGTTTTTCCTAACATAGTGAATATGGAAGAATGACAGCTTAAAATATAGGGGCATTAAGTAAAGGACTTGGAGGCTGCAGGCAATTAAGTTTAAACTGCAAAATAATGTATAAATATAATTCTTTACTAACACAACAGATTTAAGATAGGACTCCATTCCCATTATTCATAGAAGTTATATGTTCTACATTAAAATATTAAGAAATCAGTGTGTTCCGGGTTACTAAATTAAACCATGAGAATGATTATAAAATTCGTATCCAATTATATAGTTACGTATCATAGTGAAAGGCTTTATCTTGTGCTGTCACCAATTATTTAATACCTAACAAGAAAAATATTATTATTTACCTTTCCTCACAGAAATTGAAAATAGGTAAAATTGGGCTCACCAACTGATAAAAAAATTGAAATTTGGAAAACAAAAATCTTAATACCGTCACAGATTTTAAAGTGAGCAATGCTTCTCCTCAGATATTAAACAAAAGTGTGCTTTTTGCCCCTTTCCCATGTTTCGGCATAGTAGAAAGCATATGTTTCTCACAAATCTGAGCAGTGAATTAAAAATAAAGTAAATGAAATTAAATAGAAATGGAAAACAAGCCACTTTCATTTTTTAATGGGTTCGTTTGGCATCTGAGTGATAGTACTCCCTCAAAAGAGTTTTGTTTACTATCATATTCAGAAGTCAGTCAAGAAAAATTATTCTTCCCATTTGAAGAGGCAGCATAAAGTAGACGCTGTGCTGAACTCTCAGGCGATTTCTGAGTTGTGGCTCAAGGAGGCCTGAGCCAACCTTCCCCCTTACCTTATCTCTTTTGGCTTCTGAGGTAGAAGAAGAGGCAGTCTCAAAGCTATGCCTTAAAGCACAAGTTTTACAGGACTGGGAGTCACACCCAGGCTCCAGCCTACACTCACAATACACACATCTATTTTTCTTCTCCATCTCAAATCTTAGCCAAGAGCTGGTGACGGTGGTCTCACAGAAATCAGTTTGTCCACAGACCTTCCTGTCTGAGCCAAAGGCAAGATAGAAGAGGCACAGATCTGGATCTCCTATTTGATACTATCTCCCCCTGTTGGCATGGAAGTATACCACTCAGTTCTGGATTAAAGGAATCAGTACATCCAACAAGTGTTACTGTTTAGCCAGCAATACAGAGAAAACCTTCAGGCATTAAGTGAAGATCTATTATTTAGGAAACAGATCTATTTTCTAATTGATTTTTTGAAATAAAATAACTTGTTTTCTTCTATGAACCTGTAAAAGTATTTCTGCTTCAGAAACTTGGATCTTGACATCTCTGAGAATAAACCAAATTTTTAAGCACTTCTTGAAACAACACTGTGCAAATAGCTGGCTATAAAGCTTTTCTTAATCAGGTGTCTTTTAATTAATTTTACTAAGGTATAACTGTCCAGTGCTTTATAATTCTTATGATTCAAAAAGAAAGGAATTAAATTATGCATGAATGTTCTTTAAGGTCTCAATAAAAATAAAATTAAAAATTTCCTTGTAGCAAGAATTTTTGAACTTAACAACATTTAATGAGGTGATAGGGCTGGAGAAACATTAGAATGTTTGGGATACTTAAAATCATAAATTTTTAATCTAAACATAAGGCTCCTATTTTGATACTCTGTTCTATAATGATTTGTTAATTGCTATGGAGATCCTTGTTTTATTCATTCATTCTTTAAAAAAGAAGGTACTGTGCAACCACTTGCTGCCAGATACCATACCCAGATACTGAGAAGAACATTCTTTAAAATGGACTAAACTTTAAGGACCTTTATGAAAATAAATAAGAAAAATAGGAAAAGCAAGAGAAACCTACTATACAAAAGTCTGACTCAGTAAAACTTTCCTGGGTTCACAATTCTATCATAACACCTCCTCTACACCTTTAGTCTCCCTTTCCAATTCAGTGCAATTTAAAAATAAATAAATAAAATTTACCTCTTTGTATAATTTCCTCTATTTTTCCATTTTAAATACAGGCACATTTTGATTTTGCTGTCCATAACAACAATTCTTCTTTATATTATGCCCATCAGGGAAAAGTCCTATTTTATATTCTGGGAATAATTTTTATAAAATATTACATTTAATAAATAATAATTGACAGCATGGGATGGGGAGCTTCTTATGAGCCAGGTACTGTTCTAAATATTTTAAGTGGATTATCTCATTTAATCTCCTATAATAATCCTGTGAGAAAGGTTGTATTACAAGCTCTAGTTTACAGATGAAAAAAACTGAGGCACAGAAAGTTTAAATGACTTGCCCAAGGTTACACGGTCAATAAGTGGCTAACCTACAATTCAAGTCCAAGCAACTCTGCTCCAGAATTCATGCAATTAACCATTATACTATGTTACCTGGGCTGGGTCCCTGCTCCACCTCACCAAAAGTATTCTGCTGCCAAAAAAGAGTCTCAGAGGATGTATTAGCAACTTAATCATTTTGTTTTTCTTCAGTAGGTTGGTATACTCAAGAAACAATACATACTGATTCTCGATATTCTCTCCTTGGTCTCATTCTTTCCCCTAGATCATTTTAAACATAACAGTTCATATTTTTACATTTACAAATTTATTTTTGTTTTCCTATGTTTATCTCTTATATTCTGTTTAGTCTTATTCATTTTTTCTTTCAATATTCATTTAGCATTTACTAAGTATCAGGCATATAAATTCATAGCTCATAAAAACTGCAAAATTTAAATCTGGAAACAATCTTGGAGATCAAACAAATCAAAACTAATGTTTACAATCAAGGAATATAGAATCTAGAGTAGTTAGATTTCTTTCTTCTTGGTCTAGCCCACAGAAAAGCTAATTCAGATGTCTCCTATGATCATCTAATACCCAGTGGTTTTGCTTTTCAGAACAACAAAATTTTGATGTCATCTAGATAGCTCACTAGGCAATCTTCCAGATCACTTATAAAGATAATAAACACAACGGATGTTGTATTAGTGTCCTAGGGCTGCTATAACAAAGTACCACAAACTCGGCAGCTTAAGACAACAGAAATTTATTTTCTCACAGATCTGGAGCTCAGTGTCTGAAATCAAAGTGTCAGTAGGGCCAAAACTTCTAGGGAAGGATCCTTCCTTGTATCTTATAGCTTCTGGTAGTCCCAGGCAATCCTTTGCTTATGGCCGCATAACTCCAGTCTCTGCCTGTCTTCACATGGCTGCATTCCCTGTACATCAATCTCTTCTCTTATCGGGACATCAATCGTATTGGATTACAGCCTACTCCAATGACCTCATCTTAACTTCATTACATCTAGAGACCCTATTTCCAAATCAGGTCATATTTATAGGAACTGGGTATTAGGATTTTAACATCTCTTTTTGCAGGATACAATTCAACCCATAATGGATGTGATTATTAATTGCTGAAGCACCTTGATCTTTACACTTTTGCAGTTAAATCAATATCTATAGATTCTTACCTTTTGATTTCTGATTTTAAACCTTTTCTTGGGTCATGCTAAAAGAGTATTTCCCATCCAATGGTGACGGACTATTTAGTAATCTTTGGTAAAGAACATTGTCAAAGTCCTTTCTAAAATCTAAGTTTATACCCTATTATTTTCATAGAAAAGAACTCTTAAGAATAATCAGTCAGACATGGTTTCTTCCCTAAAAATGTTCTCTTTCCCCCAGGAGATTATTTTAATATTCAATGACTCTATCTGTTATTATGGATTCCAAGAGCTGGCCTAGTACTCAAAAAATATTTATGTACCCTCTTCTATGTGCCAAGTACTGCACAAAGCTAAGGAAATAGCAGTAAACAAAATGAAAATAATTGTCTTCTTGGAGCTACAGTTTGGGAAGCTGGCAGGGATTATAGGAAAAGAAAACAGATACTAAATATATATACACATAAACAAATGCCACGATTAAATGAGTTTCCACATATAAATAAACATATTAAAGTATCTAATGCATAGAAATGCTTGGAAGAACCCTACTACATAGTAAATGTTAGCCAACAAAATAATAGGAGGAGGAGGAGAAGGAGAAGCAGTAAAGACACTAGCAGTAAATGCTACGTAAGACGTGAAATGGGGCACCAAGATACATAATGACAGCAGGGGTACACAGATAGTAAGAGAGCCCCTTATAGCTACAGCAGTCAGAGATACCTCAAAGGAATGATATTTGAGCTGAAGTGATGGAAAGAAGGCAGTCAGTCATATGAAAAACTGGTAAAAGTATATTAAAGAGGAAACAAAGGCCTCGAGATGAGAAGTAGCTTGGGTAGTAGTCAAGAGCAATCATATCAGAGCTAGAGTATGGGAGATGAGGAGGGAGGCTTCACTGGGAGGGACAAGATCAGGGAGGGACAGGCAGGGACAAGATCATGTAGTGTAGGCTAGAGTAAGAAATTTGAATTCTATGTTAGTTATATAGATATGCCACAGGAGGGCCGCTAGCAGGAGACTGATCAGATCACACTGAGATCACTCTGGTTACTGTACAGAAAATAAAATGTAGGAAGGGCAAGGGAGCAAGCAGATAGCATGACTGAAGTAGTCCAGGCCACAGTTACGGTGTCTTTTATTAGGATGATCACAGTGGATATGCTGACACGAGGTGGGATATGGGTTATACTTTGGAGGTGGCATCAAGAGAACTTGCCGATGGAGTGAATGGGAGATTTGAGAAAAAGTGAACACAAAAGTGTTTCCCAAGATTTTGGCTTGAGTAGCTGATTATAGGTGATACCATTTACTAAGAATTGGAAAACTCTGAGAGTGGCAGATTTGAGGGTTTTAACAAGTTAAATTTGAGATTATCAGTCCAATTACTGAATGAAATGATCAAATTCTAAGCCAGTCTGTATAAATGAAGTTCATTTAAGCATCTTGGTCATGCACATGAACTGTCATCATGATATAACAAAGAATTCATTATGATACCAATAACTAAGCATTACTTTTACATATTTAAGAAGGATGTTGCAGGGTGATGACTTTTGGTAGGCATGTTAAAAATAGAAAAACTTCACATATAAATTTCAAAACTGTATGCATTTAGTTTTATTTTTAAAATATAAAGTAAAAGATATCTCAATTTCAGAAATGTGGTTTCTCTGACACTGAGCTCCACCTGCTGGTAATTTCTTATCTTTAGGTCTTGGAATTTCTTCTCTTGGCATATTATATTATGAAAAAGAATTAAACTATGTTAAAGTGAAATATAGCCTCCAACCTAAGTATATTGAAAAACCATACTTAGGACATATCATGGTAACTTTTTCTTCCTTTAAAGCTACCATTTATTGAGTTTAGTTACATGCCAGGCACTGGGATAATTTTTACGAACATCACCTCATTAATTTACAAAATAATTCTGTGTGGTTTCTATGACTTGCCACATTTTACCAATATGGAAACTGAGCTCAGAGAGATAATGTAACTTTGTCTACAGTGTCAGAAAATTTTGAATTTGAATCTGCCTCTCTGATTCTGATCAAATTCCTTAACCTCTTCGAGTTTCAGTAGTCTCATATGAAAGATAGGAATAACACCTTCCCTGTAGGATTATTTGCCAGTAATAATATTTTATGTCTACCATGCAGTCTCTTTCTTTTGGTAATTTTCCTTAAATGACATATTAGAGGGAAATGTTAATGACCCAAATCAAGTGTCTTTCAAAGAATGGTCTTTTGGGAAATTTTAAATTTTCAATTGTAATAGATTTTTAAAGTTTTTTAAATTTTAAATTTTGTTTAGAAAACTACTCCCCCCAGGGGCCCCTGGGTGGCTCAGCTGGTTAAGCAGCCAACTCTTGATCTCAGCTTAGGTCATAATCTCAGGATCCTGGGGTCAAGCCCCACTTTAGGCTCCACGCTCAGGGGAAATCTGCTTAAGGATTCTCTCTCTCCCTCTCCATCTTCTCCTCCCCCAGTTCGTGCCCATGTGTGTGATTTCTCTCAAATAAATGAATAAATGTTAAAAAAAAAAAAAAAACCTACTCCCTCCACAATGGAACACGTTTCACACAATAGTTGGATTTACAGTACTCACTAACCATTTATACAAAGAGTGATCTATACAAAGAATGACCACACCTAAACCCAACAACAACAACAAAATCAACAAACTGAAATTAAGAACAAGGTAGAAAACAGTGAGAAATTAATAAGTACAGTATATCATAGAAATTGCAAGCAAAAGTTGAAGTTTAACACTGACAACTTCTCCTTAATCATCAATAATAGTTTTTAATCACACAAGGAACAAGTTTTGAATAATTTTACAGAGGCTATGTTTTCACAAACATATGCGAATTATTTTGATATGTAAAATATTTCCAATAATTTTCAAAGAAAAAACAGGCCTTCAAATTTTTTTTTAAAAATCAGCAAATAAATTCATTAATAAATTCTTTTCATGGATCCACCTTCAAACAAGTAGAGAATACCTGCAATTGAGAACTTTTCCTAGGGAATATATTTATCCACTATATATCCAAACTGCAGCTGAGAAAAACAGGATTAAGAGAGAACTGTTAAAAACATATGTTATTCTAAGTCTAGATTATATTCTTGGATAAAAGCAGTTTAAAGAGAGCTGCATGCATTCTCAGACCCCCGGAGAACTGATTTTGGTGTTATGGTCTCCATTTCACTGAGGGATTCTAGATTCTGTAAGAGATGGATGGCCTTATCAATCTCCTTCCTGCATTAGCTGTAGTGATATTGTCAAGGGCACTGTCACCACAGAAATCAGGGTTAAAGCCTCCAGTAAGAAATTCTATTAGAGCTTAAATGCAATGAAAAGCTTTGCTTCCCCTGCAATGTGACATGCTTTCTTTTATTTAATAGTAAGTGTTATATGACTTTATCTCCTTTTTCATTTTGGCTTTTGGGAAGCTTAGAGACAAAATAACACCTCTAGTGTAGTAACTATACATGCTATGATCTATATAGTTTTCCCCCCAATCTTGATAATCTCTTATAACCCTATTTTTCCTGGTCCTGATTTTAGTTTCTGTTTATATTTTGCTGAATCTTGTTGACATTAGCTACCTCAAATACTCAGGGGACTAAGACAGAAAATGAATGAATGAGTGAATGAACATAAGCATATAAACAAGAATATATAAACATATATAAAAAGCCTTGCAAAATGCAGTTTACATGTTCCCAGAGCTAACAGACTTTTCTCCTAACAATTTAAGACAAAAGCCTGACTACCTATAGTGATGACCTATATATGATGACTTTATGTTCCTTCCATCTTCAGTCCCCTCGACATGGTCATTATACTGCGCTGCCTTTCTTAGAAATGATACAGCTGTACCTTAAAGCATCAGCATGTTTTTTACTTCCTGCCAATCAGATGAAGGACTCTAAGGAAAGCTAGAAAGACACAGGAGGATGCCCTCGTGTTCTTTGGTTTTTATCATTTGAATCCCGAATCTCGTTGTATAGCTTCTAAGCAAGAGGTTAAAGCTGTCTCTGACTTTGATTTTGGGAGATAGCAAGAGGCAACATCCCTAAAGATCACCTGAGAAGCCTATCAGAATGACAAACAAATTAAATTGGGGTTTCAAATTCCTACGGGGAATAAAAGATCAGTATGTTCCTCACTATGTCTAGTCCATGGTGGTTTTACTTCTCATATACCAAGTATCTTAAGTATCTGCACAATTTACTACATCACCTTAAAAGAGGCTTTCTAATTTAAATTAATAAACTAAAACAATTATACAAATAAAAGATGATGTAAAATATTCATTGTATCATACTAAAAAAGACTACCTGATCAAAATATAGAATCCCATGTTCAATTAATTTTTATTAGTCTTAAGTTCCAAAATTAAATCCTTGAGAACATAATCAAATATGATATGAAATTGATTATGGTTACAGAAAACGTCTATATAATTCTATTATGCAGAGAGTGGACAAAAAGGGATTTCAGTAAGAGTTTTCATGATGATTTGAATTTCATCTATGTCATCTAACCGTAAGTGAACGTGATAGAGTTATCTAGCAATTTTCTTTTCTAATCATACACCTGCACTGGAGACTAATAAATGGCAAAGACTATGAATATTTTATAAGTAATAAAACTGAAAAAGGCTCACCCTATCAAACATATAGATATCTATAATAATTAAACACTGCTAACATAAGCTCTAAGTAACAGTGACATAATTAATAGCAAATTGAAGTAACTGTATTATGAGAGTCTATACTCATCCACACCTCCTACTCACGAATGCTATAATAAATTATGATATTTCAGATTTCTGTTTGGAGGGACTACATCTTTATAGTAAACATCAAAATGCTCCACTTTGATATTTTCTTATTAAAAACCACCCAAAAACCATTTGGTAATCAATAATTTAGTGTTAATCGAATAACTACATAGAAACAAATTTTCTTAAAATATTAAAATCTGGGGCACACTGGGGTGGCCTGAGTCAGGCTCCCTGCTCAGCAGGGAGTCTGCTTCTCATTCTCTCCCCCTTCTCTGCCCCTCTACCTGCTCATGCTCTCTCTCTCTCTCTCTCAAATAAATAAAATCTTTAAAACAAAATTATAATTTGGCTCTTGACTTAAAACTTGAAAATATGAGAATGAATTTTACTAAGTATCTGAACCACAAATTTTATCCCTTGATAGATTTTACTGAACTATTTAAAGCAAAAATGTTGACACCCTTAAGTTAGCTTGATTCAATAATATTCTTATTTTATTTTAAATTCACATGCTCTCCTCTGCCGTCTCCTTTTTCCTAATTCTTTTCTCTTTCGACTATGACCTACCTCTTATTTCTGTATTTTCTGTTGTCTCTCCTGTTCTTTATCTTTCATCTTCTCCACCTCTATGTATCTTCTTCCCCTCATCTGTTTCTCTTGTTCCTGTTCTCCGCTCACCACATTTCTCTTTTTACCTTTCTTGATTCTTCCTTACCAGCCTTAGAGACAAAGGATGGGAAGAAAGAAGAGTTCCCTCCAAAAGCAAATTTTAATTAGAAGAGCCTGACTTATCCCCTCATCAAAACCACAAAACACCTCTGTGGGATAAGAACAATGTTCTGGTTCCACAAAGACTATCTAATTGGAAAAAAGAAAAGAAAAAGGGACACAAACCATTTAAACTGCAAGAGTTTCAGTATTTTCTGACTATTTGGAATATCTAAGATTCTAGTGACTCGTAGATGAATGAAACATCTCAAAAAAACAACTAAAGCTTTTCTTACCAACTGGATCCCATTTGACTCCACCTGACCTTCTACCTCTACCAGTCCAGTTCTTGGTCCTTCAGCCACTATTTCAATTACCTCCCAAATTACCTGCCTACCCCACATCCTCCTTGCACTTGCTAGGCCCATTTGTTTCCCCTGTAGCCTTCTCCCATTCCTGGCAATACGACAGAAGTCAGTTCCCCTTCCCAAAATTTCAAGACCTTTTCCTTAGTCTTCTCCTCTATTCTTTTTTTCCAAATACTTGTCTCAATCAAAATTACTTCTGAAAAGGAAAGAGCCAGGTTTAAGCAAAATTGCAAAATAGACTAAATTCATCTTCGGCAATCCAACACCACACCCACTCACAAGGCTGCTGATTTGTGTTAGAACTGCCAAGCTTGCACTACCTCCTTGCAGAGTGACTCGCACTTTCTTCAGCTCTCCTAAGCCCCGTGATTGGAGATACCTATTAATATCTCACAAAGCTTAATATGTTACTTTCCGATGAGGCACTCAGAATTTAAAAGAATTTAAAAGAGCTGTTTAAGGCAACATCCTTTGTGCAACAGTCTTCAAACTTTTTTCAACCCAAGAGACCTGAAAGACACAACACTTTCTCAACAAACATTAGAGCTAACCCTGGCTTGTTAAGAAAAGAGAAAGGAAAGGAGGGAAATATTGAGTCCAAGAAAAAATATCATTTTAAGGGAAGGGAATGGGTGACAGAGATAAAAGGATGGCCTGTGTAATTTAAAAGGGACCCCCCTCCTTCCACATAATTCTGAAAAGACCGCCATAAGCAGCCCAACACACAGACAAAAACTAACACACATACAGAGTTGAGCATGCTTTCAAACTGGTCCCATGCTAAATTAGAATGAATTTTTTTCTAAAAATTTTAGGTGGAGTACAAGATGAATATAGGAGGATATAAATATCAAAAGCATACAGTTTATGAGCTTTTCACAGATTGAAAAGATCCCTGTAACCAGAACACATATCAAAAAACAAGTCATGTTTGTACTCCAGAAGTCGCTGTGTGCCTTTTAGTCACTCCCCCCATCCCAAGATGTAACCACTGCCAAGGCTAATCACTATCCTAATGTCTAATATCATTAATTAGGTTGGCCTCTTTTTTAACTCCATATAGATGGAATCACAAAATATGTAATATCTGGTATCTTTTACTCAGCACTATGTTTGTAAGACTCACCCATACTGCTGTATGTAGTGGTAATATGTTCATTCTCATTAGTACAGAATATTCCACTGGGTAAATATTCTATAATTTATCATTCTACTGTAGACATTTGGCAGTTTTCAGTTTGGGTCTAATATAAATAGTGTGCTCCTGTGAATATTCTTGTACATGTCCTTTGGGAAGTTTATGTATTCATTTCTATTGAATCTATGCCCAGGAGTGGAGGTATTAGGATAAAGGTATGCACATGTCTGTCTTTATAGTAGGTAGTGTCAAATACTTTTTCCAAAGTGGTTGTATCACTGCACTAAGAATCTGAACCACTAAGATATTTTTGAGAACAAAGTGCATCCTGGCCCTGCTTAAATGACACAAAATACTAAATTTTTTACTTTGTCTATCTAGAAGCAATAAATAGGCTAGTTGAGGCTATTTCTCAGCATTCTTTCCTTCCCATCAGTGCTATAAAGGCTTTATTACTTTCTAAAATATATTCTGGAATTTGCTCCTCTACATTAACTGAGTAGGTGTTTGGTTTGGTTTGGTGCTTATATACGGGAGTATGTAGAAACAAGAGCCCAGCTTTTTACTAAATACTGGAATCTAATCACTGATGGTTTCATTTTACAACATCAGGCATATTGAAGAAAAGTTTATTGAGCATCTACTCTTTGCCAGGTACTTTGCTGCCAGATATACAGCAGCATATCTATATTATTATAGGAGAAAATAATTATAAGAGATGAGGTATTTATAAAAGCAGTATAAATGAAGCCAGGGCATTTTCACTCTCAATGCTATAATCTGCTGGCTTCTCAGACACTGGCCTTCATTTACTGAGGTCTTTGCAAGTGCCTTATGATGTAAAAAACCAAAATATAGGAGAAATGGAAGAATTGTATTCATTCATAAATGGAAATTTTTTGCAATTTTTAAAGATTTATTTATTTTGAGAGAGAGAGTGCACACCTGTGAGGGAGTGGGGGGAAGGGTGGAGGGAGAGAATCCTTCAAGCACACTACCGGCTGAGCATGGAGCCTAAGATGGGGTTCCCTCATCCCACCACCCAGATCATGACTTGAGCTGAAATCAAGAGTCAGCTGCTCAACCGACTGAGCCACCCAGGCACCCCAAAAACCTTTAGCAATTTTATTATTCACAATTATTATGACAAATTAGCCATATAACTAAATATTTTTTCTTCACGTAATTAAATTTTCTTGTCTTTTCAGACAATGTATCTGATTAACCTACATTATAATAGTCTAAATTCTGTTGTTTTTTTAATTTTTAATTAACATAGAATGAATGCAGTTGATAGAATGTCTACCAGTTAAGTAAACAGTTAACCTGGAGGAAAATATCACAGGAAGAAAATCTAGTGTGTGAATAATAATGAAATTGTTGCTAATAAATTTAAATGTTTTATTACATTTAACCTTTTTGTATGTGCACTTGCATAACTCACTTAACTTCTCTGCTTTCATTTTTCATCTTTATCTTGACTGGTATTCCAGTATTCCCAATTTCCTTGGAAACGCAGATTTGGGAGTCATCATTTGTTGTTCAAAGAATGACAGGGGGAGGGGGAAGCCCACAGATACTTGATTACAAAGAAAGGATTGAAAACCAAGGGCTGAGGGCTAAAGCCTGAGGAATGTTAATGGTCGATTTCATCACAGCACTTAACTCTAATGTTTTCTTGTTAGTCAGTTGTTTATTACTATTTTCTGCCTGCTAAATGTAGATCTATGAGTACAGAGACTTTGTCTATTATCCCCAGTGTCTCTGAACATGATGCATAATATTCATAGAAGTTTGTTAATTGTGTTTAAGAGGCAGAGGAGGGAAGAGGAGATTTGGGGACAAAGGTGGAAGAGACAGGAGAGAAAAAGAAATGGCGAAAACAGAAGAAAGAAAAGAACAAACACCAAATGCGTACTAAGTACCCTCCTAACTTTGCCTGGAGCTCTAGAACAAACCTCTGCCTTTGCATTCATTCATTTAGTCCTGATATTGATTCTATGAGGTGCATATTACTAACCACATTTTACAGATGAAGAAACTGAGGTTGGGGCTGGGAGAAAAAAATTCACCTAAAGGCAAATAAACTCAGAATGATTTCACTCAAATTCCCAGTTTCTCCACCCTGCCTTGCTGCTACAAAGAGAGTCTTTAAATAATACTAAGAGAAAAGGACAAAAGGAGTATGAAGAAAACCAGATTTCAACTGATGGAGTAAATACAGTATTGCATAAATTTACAAGAGTTATTTTTAAAAGTTGATATGAGTATTAAAAGTTAATTGAATTTTCCGTAACTGCAAACTTAAAAGAAAAATGTTATTTCAGGAATGAATGAATAATCATAAAACAGAATGACATTTAGGGATTTTTTTTCTTTCATTCATATTAAACTATAAAAGGAAACTGGCATTAAAATGTGGCATTAAAATGTGATTATAAGTGATATTTTTATAAAAATTGCTTGTGCTCAATTCAAACACAAATTTCAGTGGCATAAGAGTAGAAAAAAGTGAGCTTCAAGTAGTTAAAGTAATAAAACTAAAATTTTTCTTCAAAAATTTAGGTGGTCAACCCTACTGATGTCAGCAATACATAAATCATAAGTTAATAACATGAGACTTTATTTACAAAATATTTTGTAATCTACTGTGGACAAAAGACAATAATACTTTAAATACACAGTAGATCTCAAACATGTTTATCACCTAAAAATTAATAGCTTACATTTTTAAAAAACAAGATTCACGCTTAGTGAAAAATAATATCAAGACTAAGGAATAAAAACTAGCAGAGAAATAAGCACACACATTAAATCATTATCATTTCTGTGATAATCAAACAATCAAATATCAGCTATCAAAAAGAATAGTAATTTGCTAAGTGGCAGAGACAATTCTATGTGCTTTGAATGTGTAAACTTAACCATTTCTCACAATGTAGCTAAAACTGTAATTCCCATTTTAGTCATTGGGAAATGAGGGCGGGTAAAAGTCCCAACATCACACACTTATTAAGTGGTGGAGCAGGGATACAAACCCAAGCAGCCCAGCTTTGCAGCTGCAGAGCTCTCTATAGTGACGGTTCTATTGCAATCACACGGTAGTCATTATCTCTGTAACCGCTGGAGACTTTGTCATTCTGTTAAAATATCACTGCCATTATTCTTTATAAAATGAGAAATATTTGATAGAAACCAACTTAACATTTAAACCATTTTTTAAAAAACTGAGTGGCATCAATTATAACCTGCCAAAAGATATTTTGAAATTCTGAACTTACTCATTTCATCTATAATCATTTGCTCAGTGTATATCTAGGTACCGCTAGGCACCTGAATTTCTTGAAATGTTTTGATGCAGGGATACTTTATAAAAGTCAAAATGCAGTCAATTTTCCATTAATTATTAATTAATTACTTCTGCTCCATCTCCCCCACCAAACCCTATGGCAAGGTCTAAATCTATTTTATCTTTGACCCACACTTCCAAAAAACCCCATACATAATATTCATGGACTAAGTAATCAGAAAACACTTGATGAATTCCAAATAACTGAATGAATCTGAATGTTTAATTCTTTTATTTGTATTAATCATAATAGATATTTAATTCTTGCCTAACTTTTTTTTTATATCCTTTTAGGGCTAAATAACCCCTGGTTATTAGTCTGTACTAACATATTAAGAAGTTCATAATTTTTTTAAAGATTTTATTTATTTATTTGACACAGAGAGAAAGATCACAAGTAGGCAGAGAGGCAGGAGGCGGGGGGAGGGGAGCAGGCTCCCTGCTGAGCAGGGAGCCCGATGAGGGCCTCGATCCCAGGACCCTGAGATCATGACCTGAGCCGAAGGCAGAGGCTTTAACCCACTGAACCACCCAGGCGCCCTCTATTTTTAATTTTTTGAGAAACCTCCATGTTGTTTTCCATAGTGGCTGCACCAGTTTGCATTCCCACCAATAGTGCACAAGTGTTCTTTTCCTCCACATCCTCACCAACACCTGTTGTTTCTTGTCTTTGTAGTAATAGCCATTCTAACAGGCATGACGTTTTGATTGGCATTTCATTCTGGTTCTTTTGATTGGTCTCATTCTGGTTTTGACTGGCATTTCCCTGATCATTAATGATGCTAAGGAATCTTGACTTGAGTCATTTGGAAAAGTCAACAGGGCTTTTGTAACATCTCTTAACTTCTTTGTTTTATGTATTAGAAATTTATAAACTAAATAAACATAAAGCGTAACATATAGTTGTAAATATAGTTCAGGTATCAGATCCTAGGATAATTTAATAATATTAACGGCCTACAAAGCCACTGAAAGTTCAGCATGGCAAAACTCATGCCATAGGAAAGCTAGAAGAAAAATTAATTAATCTACAAAACTGATATATTAATTCGATATTAATAAAATAATTAACATCTATAATTGACATTGTTATGAGGTTTAAAAACTTTTAACTATTTTGAGAGTAAAATCTAAACCTATAAAGCTGCACAAAACCTTCTAAAACGTGTCTTGCACATAAATTCCTTTTATATACATAGTAGTACTAGAGGATTTTACCAAAGCTATCTTTATAACAAAAGGTTGAAAACCATGTATATATGTCACTCCTTTGCTCAGAATCTTCAGGGGTTCCTAAATTCTCTAACAGTTAGCATCAAAGTCTTTATAATAATCTGCCTAACTGTATGATCTCAATGCCTATTACTTCTCTGACCCCATCTCTTATTCACTCCCTCTCACTCTGTTCTGGAATATTCTCATTTCGGGCAGTCTCAACATTTGCTCCCTTTTTTCTTTCAGATCTCTGCATAAATGCCACTTTGTGAAGTCTTACTTGACAACCCTATATATAAAAACACCTCCCACAACCCTTTTTCTTCCATCTTGATTTATTTCTCTCCAAAGAACTTAACCACCACTTGATACATACATAACTATATATTTACCATTTAATATATTTACCATTTAATATATATATTTAACTGTCTGTCTGTACCCACATAGAGTGAAAGGTCCAGGAGAACAGAAAAAATTATGTTTATTTTGTGCAGTACTATATCCCCCAAATCTAAAATGATACTATGACTCCTGACAATAAATATTTGTTGACTGAACAAATGAAAAAAAAAAGGAAGCAACTGTATATGCACTATTATGAAATTATATGTAAAACATTAAGTTAAAAAGTAAGGTACAGAACAATATTGTTGTACACACTACCATTTATTTGTGTAAGAGCAGGAGGCATATAATGAACACTTATGTTTTTATCTGCATACAATGCTTCTGGAAGTTACCTCTGAGGTAGAAAAATGGGAGACTAAGGAAGGGACACTTAAGACTCCTGTATTTGTATGTGTACCTATCCAGGGAAATTAAGGTTTTGAATAAGAATACGTAAGACAATCCTGCAGAAAAATCTACCATCTATACTTAACTCAATGAGTACTAATTCATTTACATGGGAACTAAGATGTATTATTAGAAAAAACTGAAATAAAATCTTATGTGTCTCAATACTATATCACACACATTATCTTATGTCAGTGTTGTAAAAATCCTGTCAGGCAAAGTAGATTTATATTTGTTCCTTCTTTTTACGGAAAGGAAAAACTCAGAAAGGTTAAGGAACCTGACTATGATTAGAAAGCAGAGGCAAAGCTCAATTCCAGTCTCCTGATTTTTTTTGTCTGGTACCTTTCTCAATGTACTTGATGGCAAGGCTTCAAATTAACATTGATCTTACGTACTGAAAGAAAGAAAGTGGACCTGATAATGAAAATAAAGCTTTGATGATGTTATCAATCTCGATTGGTATCAGTCCATTTTAGAGCTTAACTATAAAATTGAAAATCCATCAGACACTTCTATAAAATGGACTACTACTGAATCATAAAGACAGACAATATTTAGTCAACAAACCAGCTATTTTGTTGGTTGCAAATATGACAAAACAGGATTTTATTGATAGTGCTGTTCAACTAAGCAGAACTTCCTCAATAAGATTTGCAGAGAAGATAAATATATATTGCATATTAGTCTAGCAAAAGAGTTTAAAAATGTGCAATTTCAGAAACATCAAAGTAAAGGCAATTATCTTACAGAATAGCTAACCATATTTAAAAAGTAAGAACTCATTATGAAGAGCCATCGATTCAATACATATCTGACAAATAAGAAAGATTCTTTCAACAAAAACTATTATACTTGCTGCTCAGCACATGCTATTATAAAGTAAAACAACTAGATTACTCTGGAGTAAAAAGGAAGTCCAATTCCTCAATTCAACAGATACTGATTGAAAACTTATCTTCTTACATCTAAACAACTATAAACAAACATGAAGGAAAGTGATGCTTTTAAATTAATTAAGATTAATTAATTTCAAAAATAGGAATATCAATGTTACTCAGGGATTAGAAAATTCTGGTGTTTCCATCATTAACCAAGGACAGCCAACAAAGAGTTCACCTTCCTAAAAAGCTCCAAAAGGCAGATTCATCTGCCCTGCAGAGTTAGAATTGAAGAATAAAATAAAATAATCTTTGGGTGTATAGAACATTTAAACAATTCAAAATGCCTTCAGAATTATCAGCACATTTAATCTGCAAACAACCCAATCAGATAAGAAAGATTTATCTTCTACTTCAGTATTCCCCAAAGTATGTTCTATTGCACTGTGGTACCTTCCGCACACTCTTTGAAAAGGAATTAGGTCAATATTTTCAGAGACACTGCATTCCATGCTATATTTCCCCTCTTAGGCATTGGATATTAAAAGTTTAGAAAATTCTGACAGTCAGTACAAAGGTTTCTTTTATCTTAACTCAGCAGGTCCCAAATTCTGGAACTCATTTCTCCTCAGAACACTTTGAGGACACGAAACTCTCAATTTTCTACTAACTCACTGGTCACTCCTTAGTCTCCTACTAGGTCCTCCTCTTTTAGACCACCTAACTTGAAGTGCCCCAGAGTTCAGTCCTATAGTCAAATGATTTTAAATACCAATGATACCTATGACTTAAATTTTTATCTCCAGTCCAAATCATACTCCTGAATTTGTGGCCCAAATACCAAATTTTGACAATGACTTGTTTTGTTTTGTTCTTAATTTTTTTTATTTTTATTTTTTTTAATTTATTTATTTGACAGAGAGAGAGATCACAAGTAGGCTAGAGGCAGGCAGAGAGAGAGGAGGAAGCAGGGTCCCCGCTGAGCAGGGAGCCCGATGCGGGCCTCGATCCCAGATCATGACCTGAGCTGAAGACAGAGGCTTTAACCCACTGAGCCACCCAGGTGTCCATGACTTGTTTTTTTAGAAAGACAAACTGAAATCGTCCTCTTTCTCTTCAAAGCTGTTCTAGGTATATTCTTTCCATGCACTCAAAACAAATTTTATTCACCTAGTTCTCCTGCTATAAACGTTAAAATCATCCTTGACTATTGTCTCTCATACCTCACGCTTAATCCATAGGAAATCTCCTGGGGTCACCCTTCAAAATATATCCAGAAGCAAAACCCTTCTTGCTACTTCCCCTGCTATGATCATCCTTGCTCAAACTGTAATTTTCTATAATGTGGGTTACTGCAATAATCTAATTCTTCCACCCTTGTTCCCCTCAAGTAATTCTCCATATAGTTGCCACAGTAATCTAATTAAATGAAAAGTCAGAGCACATCATTCCTCTGCAACTACTCTCTAACACCGTGGCTCCACTTCACGAAGAGAAAAGCTATAATCCTTAATTATGGTCCACAAACCTCCAAGGTCTGTTCTCTAATACTTCCCTAATCTCACTTCCTATAGTCTCACCTTCCCCTCCACTCAGATTTCCTTAACCACACCTTGATTAGTCCAACATACTCCTACTCTATAGCCTTTGCAACAGGTGCACTCTCTGACGAAATGCTCTTGCCCCAGAAATTAAGGGATTTAAAGTTCCCTGTTACCAGTCTTTGTTAAAATGTCAACTTCCCAATGATGCTTATCCTGACTTAGATTTAAATTGTGACCCAACCTTTAGACACCCAACCCTCTATCTTGCTCTGTTTCTATTCCTTGGCATTTTACCATCTTCCAATATAATATATAATTTTTTTTTCAATATAATATATAATTTACTACTTACTTACTAACTGCCACTCACCACAGATTGTGATCACTAAGAGAGGACTTTTTTTAGTTTCATTCACTGATGTATCTCAATCATCTAGAAATGTGCCTGACACATAGTAGGTACTCAATAAGTATTTCTTGAATGAATAAATGAAACATACTTATACCCAGACAATAGAGAATTACTGTGTAATACTTAATATTCATCATTTTTCCCTTGGTATTTTTTCCCTTGGTATTTTAACCAAAATTAAACATAGGTTTAAAAAAGACTACATTAGGAGGATGACTTCTCCTGACAGAGATGATTATATTACCTGCTTCCACATTTTTTTTAGATTTCTATAAATTAATAGATGGCTTTTCATTCTTACTGAATTATATAGCCAAAATAAACAAGTGTAAAATCTCATTAATTGGCATCCACTTGGGGAATGCCCTTTTGATTTATAAAATGTTACGTTATTACTTTAAACTACATATGTAAGGCATTCCATGGTAAATTCCTTAAAGACTTACTAAAGGCATTTCCTCAATGAATAAATAAGACAGATTTATAATTAACATTTCAACTATTTAAAATAAACTGAATAAAATGAAATAAGTGACATTACTCTAAAAATTTACTGTTATTCACCATCATGTAAAAATTGGTACAAGAGAAAGTTCAAAAGTACCAGAAAGCAGTTTGTTCTCATAAGCTGTACTATACAATCTCTCTGAAACATTATTCATTTGTGAAAAAGTTTTTCTTTATAAAGTTTATTAAAGATAACATAGCAAATGATCACAAGTTCCTAATGAAACAAGAATTGATGAACTGTTACATTTTAAGTTTCAAAGTCTAGTTTTTAGTCATAGTTACCAAATGAGGATATGCTATCACCTAGTGACGTGAATATCTTGTTTTGTCATAGTAATAATGCCAATATGGGTCATCTGCACACAGAATTAATTCAAATAAACTAGAGAGCCAGTTCTAAAACTATCTGCCACTGAATCAAGCTATGAAGTAACCAATGCTATACCCACATGGAGACAAGGAAGTATTATAAACTTCACTCAGGCTACAAAAGATTTACCAGCTAAGGCTTTTAAAACCTAAGTAAAAGAAAGTATTTCAGAAGTTCCTCTGAAAGAATGCATATACCATACAGTTATCAAGAATCAAGAAAAGGCCTGAGGTATATAAAGGAAAATCCTTATTATCTGATAGGATAGTGAAGGAGAGAAGAGACATATAATTCATAATTAACAATGTAATATAGATTAGTATGGCTCAATAACAAAAATGGGAACAGCCACAATAATTTAAACACTTCATATTCATTTCCACATTCATCACATTTTCAAATACTGCCTTTTTTCCCTATGGAGACATGTGAATACGTTTAACAATCAAATTGTACTATTTACATAAACTGAAAACAACTAAAAGAAGCGAGGGGGAAGGGTGACAGGAAAGGGAAGAGTGAGGGAGAGTAATTATACTAGGCATTCTTAAACAGTTAA
This sequence comes from Ailurus styani, assembly GCA_002007465.1. Lineage (NCBI taxonomy): Eukaryota > Metazoa > Chordata > Mammalia > Carnivora > Ailuridae > Ailurus > Ailurus styani. The sequence continues at coordinate 6,275,788 of LNAC01000021.1, read as the reverse complement.
TGAAACTAGATAAAATGAAGTTGAATTTCTAGTTGGTGGATTTGAATGTGTTTATTGTAGTTTAACAATAGTCACAAGAAAAATATCTATTTTTAAACAAAATCAAATGTTTGTAATATCAAACAATAAACACATCATCAATCTCAGGTAAATAAGATTCTAATGTTCTTAAGAAGAAAATAATAAATATTCTCCTTATTTCTTACTTCTATCTTAAGAGTAACACCCTACCTTCCTGCTGTCTCCCAGCAATAAAAATATCGCAGTCTTTCATTCAGTTTTGAAGGCAAGAGAAGAGTTTTTTCGTCTGATTCTACAGGTGGTTCCTGAAGTGTTCTCCAGGTGACCTGAGGTGACTGACAAGTCTACCAAATTTGCATTTACAGACAAGTTTAATAGGACCTGCATATTAACAAGAGTAATAATTTGTCATAGCAAAGGAATTAATTTTTGTATTCACTTATTACCTAGATAGTACTCTTTTAAGTTTCTCTTTTGATTACTTTTCAGCTTACCATAGATGTAACTGATCGTGCATCTTCTTCATAATTTACTACTGGAGGTGGCTCTTTCCCATCATTTTCTTGTACTTTTTGCTCTAGTAATTCCTTCTGTGCTGTAAACTTCGCCTCAGCGCATCTCAGCTGCTGGACTGACTGTTTTAGCTCTTCAAGTGTCTGTTTTTGGCTTAGCAGAAGCACAATACTGAAAAAGAACACATTAAACATAAGTTATTTCAACTTGTTTAAGAAATAAGATTTTAAAGAAAACTACGTAGGCACATTATGCTTCTGTTTCATTTTCATCTTTATAACAGTCCTTCGGAATCATTCGAATTATAAAACTAAACAGCTTTCAAGTCATCACAATAGTTACTAAATGTTAGCATTAACAAAACGGAAGACCAAAAACAACAAAGTGGAAGAAAGTTTGGAAGCAAAAACCAAATTCAGGATGCTTTCAAGTACAGTACAAACTATGGCATTCTTTTTATTCTATAGCCAAGCGATCTACCTCACAGAGTATGGACACTTAGGCTGACAAGTGTGGAACCTAAAGTGAATGAATATGACTGAAGCAGAAATCTCAATTTATTTCAAATCTCAAATGGAATATAGTTGAAGTCAGATTTGTGCCTTGGGAAAAATAAATCAAATCAAGGTGACAACCCGGGATGAAGCTGTGTTTATATTTCAAGGGGTACGTTTTTAGAGTTGGAGAAAACTGTTTTGACAAGGACTGAGGCCTGAGCTGTCACTGAGGAAATGAGCACAACACAAGTCCCCCACTTTCCAATACCACCACTACAAAGATAACTGACTTCCCCATTTCTTCTTCAGAGAACTACATAGGCCAAATGTTGCCTTATTATGAACTTTTATCCCTTTAAATCTGCCCTAAAGGGAATTTCAAAGTAATTCACCCACATGAAAGCCGCAAGAAAAAGGTAGTGGTGGCAAGGAACACCGTCTGGAAAAACACTGTCATACATGGTATGTTAATATCTTAAAGAACTGTGCTATGTACCATTGAAAATAAGTTATTAATATGTAAGCAACAATAGATTGTCAATAGGGGAAAACTTCAAACCCAGAGAATAAGATCAGAAAATGTTACCTCCTTAAATTGGAACTTACAGGATCAATATTAATCGAATAAGTAATCATAGGCAGAAGGACTGCCCACTAAGACAGACTTGTTTATAAATATGATGTTGATCAATATTTTGAAAACTCAATTCCAATCAAATGGAGCAGGATGCAACCTTAGTGAATGCTATAAGGAAAGCTATAATCTTCTCATTATACTGCAGTGAGTTTCAGGTGAGTATCCTAACAAAATAAGAACTCAGGTAGAGAACTGAGTGAAATTTGGGAAAAGTAGAACTAATCAGTAAGATTATTTTTACCAGAAACCTAGCAATGTTCAAAAGACAAACCCCTTTGACCAGTAGAGTTCACAGCAAAAGTAATGAAGAAGGATATACCATACTGTCAGAGCTCATTTACACTTCCCAAGTAAAATCATCATGGCATAATGGAAAGAGTGTAATTATACTGAAGGAGAACAGATTCAAGTTAATGACTTAATCACATTGTTTTTCTCATCTTCAGCTTTAGCACTGGAAAAATTGATAATATACCAAATTGTCAGGGTTGTTCTGAATACAATGAGATAATACTTGAAAAATTATTAACACAGTACCTACCATAAAGTTAGAATTCAGTAAATAGCAATTACCGTCTATATCACCATCATTCAACAAATCTGTGACCTGTATTCTAAATCCACAGATTTCCTGATAAATTCACACTGGTTTGCATATTAGGTAGTAAGCCTTTTTTCATAATAAGTTGTTTACATATTTTTTCTCTGTGAAACTCTTCAGAGAAAGTTGATTTCTAAAACAAGCATTCTTGTGAACATAAATTCATGAGGACTGGGTTCTGGAAAAGATTACACCCATATGAACCTAAAGCTTCTTGAGGGTTCCTTCTTTGGAACCAAAAGAATCACATGACAAGAGGATAAGGAACAATTTAAAATGTACAGGATAAGATGATAAAAACACATATTCATGTACATCTGCAGGATGAGTCCAAAAAGAGGGTGAATGATTTCACAAATGTGGACCAAGTAACAGGGAAGTATACTTGAAAATACTAACACTCTAAAACCATTACTGCTACTGTTAGCTTTTTGTAAATAAATTTCATAAATATGGAAAAATGCAAAATAAAATGATAATNCTGCAGGATGAGTCCAAAAAGAGGGTGAATGATTTCACAAATGTGGACCAAGTAACAGGGAAGTATACTTGAAAATACTAACACTCTAAAACCATTACTGCTACTGTTAGCTTTTTGTAAATAAATTTCATAAATATGGAAAAATGCAAAATAAAATAATGATTATCAAAAGAATGAAAATAAACTACCAAAACTTGAAAATACTAACACTCTAAAACCATTACTGCTACTGTTAGCTTTTTGTAAATAAATTTCATAAATATGGAAAAATGCAAAATAAAATGATAATCAAAAGAATGAAAATAAAGTACCAAATTAAAATATGGAATGACAAATAAGGAACAACAATTGCAAAAAAATATTAATTGAACAGCTGAACAAAATTCAAAGAAATACTTTCACGGGAGTGAAACACATACATTTTATTATCTCCTCAACTGTATAGCAGGCCCCCAAAGATGACTACATCCTTCACCCCAGAACTGTGCATATATTATCCTACACAGCAAAAGGCAGTTTTATAAGTTAAGGACGTTGGAATGGGAAGTAATTTTAGATGATTCAGGTGAACCTAATATTCACAAGCATCTGATAAAAGGGAAGTAAAAGGGATGATGTTAGAGAAGGCAACATGAAAAGAAAAAAAAAAAAGAAGGCACTGTGATGTGGGGCCAAGAGCCAAGAAATGAGGAAAGTCTCTAGAAGCTGGAAAAACAGAAAAGTAGACTCCCCCCAAGAGCCTCCAGAAGAAATTAGCCCCATCAACAACTTGCTTTTGGGTCCATAAGATTCATTTCCAACATCGAATTTCCAGAAATATAAGAGAATAAATTGGTGTTGTTCTAAGTTACCAGCTCTGTGGCAATTTGTTATATAGCAGGAAAAGAAAACTAACACAAACCCTAAGAGAAATGATACCTATTTTTGAGCCATTTTTAAATGGCTGAACTAGAAGGACTGTTATATGATTGTGCAGTAGCCAGTAACAAATAGAGCATGGACTTAGGAGAAAAATATTTAAGAGTTAGAAGTATTATTCAGTCAGGAAAAAAAAATGACTGTGTTACATGAAGGATGTGAATAAATTAGTTTTAGTTCTATTAAGTACTAAACAAATTTTCTGAAGGATTAAACTATAATAGAAAGAATTTTTAAAAAAACTTAAATAGAAATACTGGACATTCCAGCAATTCCACTTCTGGGTATTTACCCAAAGAAAACAAAAACACTAATATGTAAATATATTTGTATCCCTATGTTCACTGCAGCGTTATTTATAATACTCAAGATATGGAAGCAACCTAAGTGTCCATCAATAATGACTGAATAAAGATGATGTGGTGTGGTGTGGATATAGATTATTCATATACATAAAACACGAATATATTTAAATATGTAACATAAATCCACATAATGCAATATTACTCAGCCATTTAAAAAAGAATGAAATCTTGCCACTTGTGACAATATGGATGGACCTAGAGGGTACTATGGTAAGTAAAATACGAGACAGAGAAAAACAAACACCATATGATTTCACTTGTATGTACACTCTAAAAAACAAAACAGAAACAAACTCATAAACCAGTGGTTGCTAGAGGGGAAGTGAGGTAGGGAGAGGGGCAAAATACACAAAGGGAATTAAGAGGTACAAACTTCTGGTTATAAAACAAGTAAATCACAAAGATATAAAATACAGCATAGGAAATATTAGCCAATAATATAATAACTTTGTTGGTGACAGTAACTAGATATATCATGGTGAGCATTTTGTAATGTATACAAATGTTGAATCACTATGTTGTACACACAAAACTAATATAATATTGTATACCAACTAGAGTTCAATAAAAATAATAAATTAATAAATTAAGATTTTAAGTCATATATAATATAGTTTAGAGAAAAGACTATTTTTTATTTTTTTAAAGATTTATTTATTTGAGAGAAAGAGGATGAGTGAGTGATGGATGGAGGGGCAGAGGGAGAGAAAGAAGCAAGCTCCCCGCTAAGCAGAGAGCCCAGTGCGGGACTCAATCCCAGGACCCTGAGATCATGACCTGAGCCAAAGGAAGATGCTTAACTGACTAAGCCACCCAAGTTCCCTGAAAAAGCTCTCCTTTTAAAGATGACTTCTCATGGCATTTACAATCTCAGTATTACTACTATTTAACCTTTATTTTACTCCAGATAATAAATGGGGTCTTACCAAAATGATCAACATAAAGGAGAAGTTAGTATTTTCAACAAATGGTGCTGGCACAAGTGGACATCCAAATGCAAAAAAAATGAATAAAAAAAAATCTTATACCTTCATAAAAACTAACCCAAAAGGGATCACAGACCAAAAAGTAAAACATAAACTACAAAACTACTAGAGAATACATAGGAGAAAACCTAGATGATTTGGGGTATGGTGATAGTTTTTTAGATACAACACTAAAGGCACAATCTATGAAAGAAATATTTGACGAATTGGATTGTACCAAAATTAAAAACTTTTGCTCTCTGAAAGACAATGTCAGGAGAACAATAAGATAAGCCACACACTGGGAGAAAAATACACATCTGATAAAGGACTGTTATCCAAAATATATGAAGATCTCTTAAATGTCAACAATAAAAAAACAACCAGATTTAAAAATAGTCAAAGACCTTAACAGACATTTTACCAAAGGAGATATACTGATAAAAAATAAGTGGGGCGCCTGGGTGGCTCAGTGGGTTAAAGCCGCTGCCTTCGGCTCAGGTCATGATCCCAGGGTCCTGGGATCGAGGCCCACATCGGGCTCTCTGCTCAGCGGGGAGCCTGCTTCCTCCTCTCTCCTCTCTCTCTGCCTGCCTCTCCGCCTACTTGTAATCTCTCTCTCTGTGTCAAATGAATAAATAAAAAAAATCTTTAAAAAAAAAAAAATAAGTGCATGAAAAGATGCCTCATATCATATGTCTTCAGTGAAATGCAAATTAAAACTACAATGAGATACCACTACACACTTATGAGACAGCCAAACTGCAGAACACTGACAACATCAAAAGCTGACAAGGATGTGGAACAATAGGAACTCTTGCTCATTGCTGGTGGGAATACATAGTGGTGCAACCACTTTAAAAGACAGTTTGGCAGTAACTTACAAAAAGAACCTAAAAATATTCTTACCATAAGATCAAGCAATCACACTCCTTAGTATTTGGTCAAAGGAATTAAAAGCTTATGTCCACACAAAAGCCTGTACACAGATGTTTATATAACAGCCTTATTTATAACTGCCAAACTTTGGAAGCAACCAAGATGTCTTTTAGAAGGTGAACAGATAAATAAACTGTGGTTCATTCAGACAATGGAATATTATTCAGTCCTTAAATAAGCTACCAAACCTCAAAGAGACATGGAGGAAACTTAACTCATGTTATTAAGTGAAAGAAACCAATGTGAAAAGGCTACATCATGTCTGATTCTAAATACATGACACTCTGGAAAAGGAAAAGCTATGGAGATAATAAAAAGATCAGCAGTTGACAATAGTTGAGGATGGGGCTGGAGGATAAATAACAAGAGCACAGAGGATTTTTAGCGAAAATTACTCTGCACGATACCACAATGATGGATGCACATCATTATACATTGCTCAAATTCACAGAATATACAAGAGTGAAACATAATTTTTTTAAATGTAAGTTTTTAAAGATTTATATATTTGAGGGGACAGAGCATACACATGCATGAATGGAGTTGGGGGCAGAGGGAGGAGGAGAGAGAGAACTTCAAGCAGACTCCCTGCTGAGCATGGAGCCTGACACAGGGCTCACGCCAGGACCCTGAGATCATGACCTGAGCCCAAACTGAGTCAGTCACTTAACCAACTGAGCCACCCAGGCACCCCTAGAATGAAATCTAATTTAAACTAAGGACTTTGAGTGATAATGATGTGTCATTGTAAGTTCATCAACTGTAACAAATGTTAACACTGTGGTGGGGATACTGATAATGGGCAGGATATGCATGTGTCAGGGCAGGGGTAAATGGAAAATCTCTGAACCTTCCCATCAATTTTGCTGTGAAACTTAAACTACTCTAAAAAATAAAGTCTTAATATAAAAAAAAAAAAGTACCTATATACGTCTATGGGAATGGCCCAAATAGAATATGGTGACCACTTGAAATCCTGGCAAGGATGAGGAGGAGACACTGAGGAGACACTGATCACTCATGCATTGCTGTTAGGAACCCAGCAATCACACTCATGGTTATCCCAGAAATATTAAAATTTATGTTCACACAAAAACTCTTGCATAAATGTTTGAAGCACCTTTATTTGTAATAGCCAAAAACTGGAAACAAACCAGATGTTCTTTAAAGGGTGAATGATTAGACAAAATATCCTACTGTTATGGGTTAAACTGTGTCCTCTAAAAAGGTATGTTCAAATCCTAACACTAAGAACCTCAGAATGTGACCTTAATTTGGAGATCAGGTTATTGCAGATGTAATTAATTAAGATGAGGTCATACTGGGAGTGTATGGGCCTTTAACTTCTATGACTCATGTCCTTGTAAGAAGAAGAAACACTGGATACTGAGAAAAGTATCCAGAACACTGTTTGAAGATGGAGGCAGAGATTGAAGTGATGCTTCTATAAACCAAAGAATACCTAGGTTTGCCAGCCAGTAGAGAAGTTAGGAGGGAGGCATGGAACAGAGTCTCTCTCAGAGCCATCAGAAGAAACCAGTCTGCCAACACTATACTTCAGACTTTTGGCCTCCAAAACTATGAGAGAATAAATTCATTTTTTAAGCCACCAGGTTTGCAGTATTTTGTTATGGCTGCCCTAGGAAACTAACAGCACACCATGGAATACTACTTAACAATGAAGAGGAATGAGAATACCTGGATGGATTATAATGAATGTAAAAAACCAACCTCAAGAGAGTGCATACAGTGTAATTCCATTTACATGACATTCTTGAAAAGACAAAATTGTAGAAATGGAGAACATATTAACAGTTTCCAGGAATTAGGAAAAGGGTGTGAGATAGAAGGTGGCGTAGCTATAAAAACGCAACATGAGGGACACTTGCCATGGTGGAAATGTTCTGTACCATTATTGTGTCAACATCAGTATCTGGATTATAATATTATATCATAGTTCAGCAAGATGTTCCCACTGGGGAGAACTGAGTATAGGGTACATGGGGTCTCTCTGTATTGATTCTTACAATTATATGTCAATCTATAATTGTCTGAAAATAAAAAAAAATTTTTAAAAATACATATCACTGCTGCTGCATCACACTTCCTCTGGTGAGTTAAGGTTTTTATAATTTCATATACCTGGGTTCCTAAATACTCTGTTTTAAGGATAGGCCTTTTCTTATTCTCCTTCAGGAATTCTAAACATCTGATGTACTGTATCATATTGGCAATCACTTGGTCATTGTGAGACACTATCCTAATACCAGGAATTAGGTTAAAATATACATTTCCTGATTTTTAGTTTAGTGGTTTTGAAGAAAAATAAGATTTGCTGGGGAGGTATATGTCCTGTTGTATGGCTTTGGTCCTAACTTTTTTTAATTGACACATCTAATCACAAAATTAATGAGCAACATTAGCTTCTAACAATCTCACTGAGTTTTATGTATAATGATATAATTTCACATACATTACCATCTTGCTTTTGTTCAATAGTTACTTTTTTTAAAGGTATTGCTATAATCACTATACCACATACCATACAATTCTGTTTATAATACCATTGAGTAAACAAGTTATACATACTACAGTAAGGAGAAAATTATAGAAAATAAATGATTGCATAACACAAGATATATAGGAAGCCATAAATAAATTTAAAACATGGATGGGATCAGGACCTTTGCATCTGCAACTTATTTCCTATCACTGACTACTTTTTGCACGCATTCTTCATACAGAGGGCACCTTCTATCCTTCACATCTAGCAAAAATGCCACTTATTGGGAGACCCCTGACTACCTATCTTAAGTAGGTGTTCCTCTATTGTTCCTCCATCTGAATTCTTTATTTTATAGCAATTATCATAATTGCTAATTTCTTATTTGTATTAGTCTACTCCACGAAAAGTGTAAGCTTCCCAAGACATGGGACAATAGATATTTTACCTTTCATTATATTCGCAGCACCTAACAGACACACAATAAATATTGAATGAATTCTCTATTTAGGCAGGACATTTTTTTGTGACACAAATGATTTTTAAATACTAAGACAAAAATAAAAGATCCCTGAATTTGCAGACTAGTACAGTACCCTAGATGGCTCAAGTCTTACGTTAACTATAAGCTAGCTGTGACATTTTGCAAGTCTCTTAAAATTTCGGGGCCTCAGAAGTCACATAATTTTAAAGACAAGGAGGCTGAATCAAATGAGCTCTTAAGATTCTGCATGGCTCTAAGAGTTTTGATTTTATAATATATAAAGTATTTTTAAGTATTAGGTAATAATGGCATGAAACAACACAAAATTGAATAATCATTCACTTTTTGGAAGTCAAGCCAAGCATTAAAACCAATAGTAATAATACTTGCTCTTCATGCCATTGAGTCATAAATAACATATGCTTGGCATACTTTCCCATAAACTGTTTTCTAATACAGTAGTCAAGGATCATAAATCAGGAGAAGATTGATATTATTCCCATTTGAATAAACACACTTTAGAAGTAATGAGTAAAGTTATGTATACTACAGTGACACTTTGTGTTGTATTAAAATTATACCATTTCAAGTGGTTGGTTTTATTCCTTTTACTCTGGTTTTTAAAATATAATTCTACAACATCTACATTTCAACTGAGACCTGCATCATTTATATAAGTTAAAACTTGATTCATTAGTGTGATTTTAATGTCACATAAAAACCATTATTTAAGTTTATTTTTCGCTTTAGATTATTCAATTCTAGGAATCAAAGCTATCAAATGATTTCTTATATAATTTATTTTTTCCCTGCTACTATAAAATGTTTTAGAGATATTTATGTTAAACTCAAATTTAAAGGTTTTAACTTTAGTTCCTTATTATATTTCAATAGAACCAATAATTCCTTCTGTTAGGTAAAAATTCAGTATAATTGCAATAATTTAAGAGTGTAAATATCTAACTTATAGGATACTTTCAGCATTTGTGAAGAGCTGTAATTCTGTTTTATTGTTTTATTGCTTCCAATTAACAGTATATGAAGCCAAAAAAGTATTGCCCAGTAAAAAAAAAAATTATAAATCCATTTCTAAAACTAGATTAAAATTGCTTTCAATTATAAAGTGTATTTAAATATGTATGTAGATTTATACACATACATACACAAAAAAAGGAAATCTTTATGAATTATTAAGAAACTGAAATGTAAACCTTTTCACTAGAATCCCTTTCAGGTTATTTGTTTAGCAAAATATTTTAACATATAAGTCAAAGACAAACTTCAACGCTACTAATATCTGAAGTAACGAGATTTCACAATGACTGCTTAGTTACACAAATGTACTTAAAAATTTCAAGATTATGCCATGAACCTAACAATAGAAACATCATGATAACAAAGGGTTAACAGAATTTGGGTTAAACAGGACTCTTCCCCTGAACTGCCTGACATACTTATCCATTTTAACTTACTCTCATAAGAACATTTTTAAATAATAAAACCAAACTGATGCTGTGATCAAAAAGACATACACTGTGGAGTCAGGAATTTATACATTTTCTACCACTGACTAGGTATGTAATTGTAATTTTTTTAAATTCTCTAAGTTATACAGGCAAAATATAGGCAAATACACAAAAGGCATAGTGAAGATAATATTCAGTGTGGTAATATATATAAATCATCTGGCATAACATGTGGAAGAGAGTAAAAACTCAATAAATGTTATTTCTCACATATCTACCGCCCTTCAAGGCTCCTCTCCTATACCCCAATTTTCATTTCCTGATAAATATAAGTAAGTGTAGGAGACTGGGTCACATTCATTACGTAGATGAAGAGAGAGTCAAAGATTTGAGTCAAGAAAATAGAGCAAAAAAATCCAAGAATCTCACAATTTCTAGACTGAATTAACACTTCAAGATTGTCTCCTCCAACAATGTATAGTCAGACATGCTAGTGAGAGGGTCAGCCATTTAATGGTCTTTCTTTAAAGCCACTAAGTTTTAAAATAAGAGTCATTTATAATGTATGCATTTATAAAACTGTAAAAAGTAAAACTACTTGGTCTTCTGTAAACATGTGAAGAGATTATTCCCAAAGAAAAGCAAAATATAATTTTTTTAATTTCATATGTACAATGGCTGATAAATTTTATTTTTATAATCCAAATAGAATCTTCCATTGATGCAATACTGAAATTTTCCATATTTATTAAGGCAATGCCCAGAGCAACTCAAATTTTCCTATACCGGTATTTTAAAAGCTCATGGACTCCAATATAATATTTAATGCCAAGTCATAATAAGAGTCATAGTATAAGTGGGAGAGGTAGGTCCCTAATATTCTGAGCTGTATAATAGAATAGATGGTGTTTGCATTCACTGAAATAAGGAATACTAACAGTGAACTAGGTTTAACGGGGTTGGGGTGTATTGAGATTTTTAATTCAATCTTGGACATGGAAAATTTAAGATACGCTAAGACATCTAAGCCTTCATGTCAGGTAGGCAATTGACTACATGGCCATTGAGTTCAGAGAAAAAATCTGAGCAAGAGTAATAAATGTGGGTCACCTTCAGGAAACCACCTAAGAAGAGAATAGGAAGAGAGGAGTACAAAGCCTATACCCATTTCTCGAATAACTCTAAAACAGACTGGCTTAGTGGAGGAAAATGAGTTTATAAAGGAGTAGCCAGAAAGAAAGGCAAAAGATCTGGTCCCNCTATACCCATTTCTCGAATAACTCTAAAACAGATTGGCTTAGTGGAGGAAAATGAGTTTATAAAGGAGTAGCCAGAAAGAAAGGCAAAAGATCTGGTCCCAAAAACTAAGGGGAAAAAAAGAAACATGTAGTCAACAAAATCAGATACTGAGAGGAGGTCAAGTAAGACACTTGTTAAATTTAGCAATGAATAGGTCACTGGATATCTTACAGATAAGCTATTTCAATGGTAATGGGGCAGAAGCTAGATGTATGTGGGTTGAGAACTAAGTGGGGGTTGAAGAAATTACTCTTAGAACAAGTATGACTAAGAAAACTGAAGGCAAAGGCAGTTGGGAGAATATATGAATACAGAAGGGTTATCTGGGGTGGAAATTGTTTTTAAGAGCCAAGACTTAATCATATTTAAAAAGTGAGCACTGGACCCAATTGAGAAGAAAAAGTGAACATAATATGATAAATAATTTAAGTTTTCTGAGAAAGTATACGATGACAAGATACAAAAAAACAGTCCCAAGAAGTAGACTTAGGACAAGGAACAGTTCCACTATGGAAGCAAACACAGAGAATGAGTACAAATGCAGTGGATATAGGTATCTAATCACAGGCAATAAGGGAGTTGCCACCTGATGATATTAATTTTTTCTGTAATGTAGATAGGAGAGGTCCATCTGCTGTCTATGATGGGGGAGATGAGAGGATCAGAGATTTGAGAGAAATGGAGAATAACTGAGAAGTTATATAGAAAGAGCAAGTATAAACCAGAGAAATCTGACATATCACAATTTCCTCGAGAATCTTGATAAATCAAGCCAGTTATGAGAGAACGATAGCAAGAAATTTATACACTCCAGTCAGGAGTAGTGAAACCATAGTAGTTACAACACCTGTTAGAGATGCAAATAATAACTGAAGCCAGAATATAAATTTTAAATTATAGATCCAAATGTAAATGTTAAAACAGCAGAAAACATAATTAGTGAAATCAGTGAAAACAACAGTATCCCCACTCAAGTAAAGTAAAAAGATCCAGCAGGATATTTACAGATCTAGAAATCAGCAAGAGTCTGCGTTGGTGGTATAGTGGTGAGCATAGCTGCCTTCCAGAAATCAGCAAGAAAAACAACAGTAAGACAAAACAGCACAGCAAATCTTAAAGGGGTTTTTATAAGTGAAGCAGACTGCTATTTTCTCAAAAGTGTGTTTGCTCCCTTCTAACACAGAGAAGCCAATTTCTAGATAACACTGACCTGCCACTTTCTGAACAAGGAATGTAGAATGAATCTGGTGGATACTGATGAGGGGAATAAAGACAACTTTTAACAGGATTTTTCAGAAAATAGTTCAAACTGTTAAAATATTGAGACATGATCAGTACACTATATTGACAAAACCCAGATCAGTTTTCCACAGTCCTAGAAAGTAACTCAACAATACCAAGTTTTACATTTAAAATGAAATTTCATCTTCTAGAAATTTTACATCCATGACAACATACAAATGAAGTAGTCTGTAAAAATAAATCACTCAAACTTTCTTCCTTCAAATTATTTTTGTTTTACTCACTCAGACTTCTTTTCATAGGTCTTAGAAGATTCCTCAATTCTCTTCTCTAGTTCCAAGACAGCCTCCTCCTTGTTTAAAAGCATCTGCTGTGTCTGCATAAGCTCCTCTGCTAAAGTTTTCAACCTAGAATGAACAGTTTCCTCATTATCAATCAATAAGTTAGTTATACTCACTTTATGCCCACACCCTGAGCATTCATACATCTAAGATGGTGAGGCCCATCAGTAGACACACATAATTTAGTTTAAGATAAAAAAAAATTTCAGTTCCTTGATTGCATTAACCACCTTTCAACTGCTAGACATATGTAGCTAGTGGCAACCTTATTGTAGAATGCAGAAAGGAATATTTCAATAATCACAGGTAGTACTTAGGGCAAGTCTGAGTCTTAGCTGTTAAATAGAAAAGNTTTAGTTTAAGATAAAAAAAAATTTCAGTTCCTTGATTGCATTAACCACCTTTCAACTGCTAAACAGACATATGTAGCTAGTGGCAACCTTATTGTAGAGTGCAGAAAGGAATATTTCAATAATCACAGGTAGTACTTAGGGCAAGTCTGAATCTTAGCTGTTAAATAGAAAAGGAGAAACAGAAAATTAAAAAAGAAGAAAGGATTTAAGCAAATAAATACCTGTACTGTCCCAGAAGGAGTGTAGAGTGAAAAGACCATGGTTTTTGTCTTCAGACAAACATGTATATACATTTTGGCTTTGCCACTTTTTATGAGATGCTGGGCAAGGTGCATAATCTCATTAAGTCTATTTTCTCACTTATAATTTGAGTGCAATAATACCTCCTTCAAAGCATTATTTTGAGGATCATATAAACTAATGCATATATAATGACTGATGTACTGAGTAAATGGTATCTAATTCTCACAACAACCAATGAGATAGGTACTATTATCCATATTTTAAAGAAAGTGAGGCTCAGTTGAACGGCAATTTGAATGGATAGTAAGCTATTTCTTTTCATATAATATAATAATGCTTTACAGGTATTTTCCGTATAGATATTAACAATTAAATACACAAAATTAATATGTACCTCTAGACCAGAAATAACCAAAAACCAATTTTTGGCTGCATAAAATGCATTTGGTCCTGAATAGAAATATTCCTACCACAAAACACACACAGCTATCACATCACATTAAAATTTTTATCTTCAGCCTTTTAAAGCAATATATGAAACTCAAAATATACGAAAGAAAATATTAAATAATCAAACTCTATGAAAGTTTAAATTTATTGGAAGTTAAAGAGATGATAAAGAAAGTCAGAAGTAAGAGTCAAACCACAAAGAAATATTTGCAGGGCAAATTGCAAGCAAAAGCCTTCTTAGAATGGGGCACTGGGTGGTGGTGCACTCAGTTAAGCATCCAACTCTTGGTTTCAGCTCAGGTAGTGACCTCAGGGTCGGTGAAATCAAGCCCCACACTGGGCTCTCCATTCAGCACAGATTCTGCTTAAGTTTTTTTCTCTCTGCCCCTCCCTGCCCTGTTCTCTCTCTCTCAAATAAATAATCTTTTTTTAAATTTTTTTTAAAGATTTTATTGATTCATTTCACAGAGAGAGAGAGATCACAAGTAGGCTGAGAAGCAGGCAGAGAGAGAAGGGGAAGCAGGCTCCCTGCTGAGCAGGGAGCCCGATGCAGCCTTGATCCCAGGACCCCGAGATCATGACCTGAGCCGAAGGCAGAGGCTTTAATCCACTGAGCCACCCAGGCGCCCGGTAATCTTTTTTTTTTTAAACCCTCTTAGAGAATAAGATGACCTAATATGAAAATTAACAAAGAACATAATTGGCAGTTCATCAAGGAAAAATGCAAATGATCAATAAGCACATGAAAATATTTACAACCTGACCCACAATTAAATATCTGCAGATTAAATAAATAGCAAACTTATTTTTCATATACTAATATTGGTAACTATGAAAAAAGGGATAATATCCAGTATTCTCAATATTGTAAAAAATAATGACAGAAACACATACACTGTTGATGTGACAAAGTTGGCACAAATTTTTTTAGAGATCAACTTGGAATTGTTTTTCAAACTTCAAATTAGAATATTATCTGAATATCTAAAAATCTATCTTACCAAAATACTTGATAATGTGCACAAAATTGGCCCATAAGGTTTGTTGCAACACTGTTTATAAAACAAAAACTAGAAAACATTTAAATGTCCATAACAGGGGAATGGTTGAATAAATTATAATCCACACAAAGTGGCATATAGTTACTAAAAAGAATGAGGTATACAAATGTAACTTTCTTCAAAGAAATATTTTTAAATTAAAAGGCATGATGAATAATACATATAGCATGATTCCATTTATATTAAAATACATGTATGTGTATGTGCTATGGACTGAACTTTATCTCCTCAAAATTCCTATGTGGAAGCCCTAACCCCTAGTGTGTGGTATTTGGAGGTGGAACCTTGGGGAGGTTATCAAGGTTAGATGAGTTCTTGAGGGTGGAGCACTCATGATGGGATTAGTGTCTTATAAGAACAGTCACCAGAGAGTTTGCTCAAAATACAGCAATCCAGATTATTTCATTTTTGTTTAGTGTTAAGTAACATAATAAATCTTAACAGTTTCTGAAGACATTACTATACTAAAGCAAAACATAACCTATGTTGTCTATATAATAATGATCCAGAATCATAAGCAAAAGGTGAAATTAATTTTCTTTAGATCTTCATATATTTATAAGAAATTTACATCAAATCTAGGGGCCCTGGGGTGGCTCGTCAGATAAGTGTCTGACTTCAGCTTGATCTTCAGATCTCGGGACAGAGATCAAGCCCTGTGTCAGGCTCCCCACTCAGCAGGGAGTCTGCTTTTCTCTCCCTCTTCCCCTGCCCCTCCCCCACTCATATTCTCTCCCTCTCTCTCTCTCTCTCTCTCTCTCTCTCTCAAATAAAATATAAAAAGAAAAGAAACTCACATTGAATCTATTATATTTTTTCATTTGATGGTGATATGAACTTCGGTTATCTGAAAAATTCACTTTTGTAGAATAATTCATATCCTGACTACTAGATTAAAAAACCATTACTATATTAAAATTCAAGAATATTCCCAAGAAAGCTACATTTCAACTTCTGGTTTCAAGTTATCTATTAAACAATTATAAATAAATAGGTAAATAGTACTCACATGTAATGTTTTGCTGTTATACATTCTCATTAGAGTTCAGATCACAGGACACTATCTCAGAACCTGTCCCAGCCACCTTCTATCACCCCAGTCTGGAGGTAAGAGAGTAAAGACCAGGTTCTCCATACTGCCTTGGCCATGTTAAATAAATGCTGAATTTGATAGAAAGCTCTTTTTTTCTCTTTACTACTTTCACTCCTCTGTTCTTTTACTTCTCTCTCCTATACCTTTCTGTCATTCTCTTCTCTCCTGCTTAATCTTCCACTCGTCTCTTTTCGATTCTTCACTGATTCATTTAAACAAGTGTTTACTAAGTACCTTGTGTCAGGCACTCTGCTAGACACTCAGGGTATAACAATAATCAAGTCTGGCCTCAGGAAACTTCTATTCTAATAGAAGAAACATCAACTTTTTCCCCTCCAACCCTCTTTTCTTCTTTATTCTCTTTGACTATTCCTATTTCCTTCCCATAGTTTCTTCTTAATTCTTCTCACTGTACCATATTGTCCACTCCATCTTGAAATACTTACTCTTACTCTTAGCACACTTAGCTAAGTGTCTTACACATAGTACGTGCTCAACTCAGTTCTCCATGTTCTGTTTTTAATCTGGAGAAACCCACACATTAAGCTTTTTTGACAATTCCCTAACGACTCTCAAGATTCTCCTGATCTTATCATCCTGAATTATCTAGAAAGTGAAACCAAAGAGCTACCTCAGTGTGGAAACAACATAATTTATGATTTTCACCCACCGACTAATTCTGGAGCTAAACAGATACATAAACCACTACTGCTATGATTCAGTAAAGGAAGCTTTAGTTCTATATGCAGGAGTCACTAGAACAGGGATAACTCCTTTCACGTAAAAGTTGTATTGTAAGGCTAAACACTTTACCTTACCACCTCAGAATAAGAGAAGTACTTGTGT
This sequence comes from Ailurus styani, assembly GCA_002007465.1. Taxonomy (NCBI): domain Eukaryota; kingdom Metazoa; phylum Chordata; class Mammalia; order Carnivora; family Ailuridae; genus Ailurus; species Ailurus styani. Next base: position 6,258,470 of record LNAC01000021.1, on the reverse strand, counting down.
TTATAACTCTACATCTCGACTGCATTTTGGAAAGCACCTTACTCTGATATAACAGACAACAGCTCTAGAACCAGACATTCTCAGGTTTAATACTTACTTAGCTTTTTTAAACTTCTATTTCCTCTGCTAATAAAATGGAAGTCAATTTAAAACCTAACTTAAAGAGTTCCTATGACTATGATGCATATTTTTTAAGTTCCTATTACAGATTTTGAAGTATAACAATGCAACTTTATATTATCAACCAATTCTATTAGTTTCATAAAAAAATTTTTTTCTGAAAAGTAACTTTAAATTTTTCCTTCTACCTTTCAAGAATATTTTATTAATGTTGGGTGCAAAAGAATAATGTTGCTCCCTAGGCAGAGGCAGAATTGAATATATTTTAATAAAACTCAAGAACAGGTTATATTTTTATTATTTATACATTATTCCCAATTAACGGCAAATAAAGGAATACTGCAAGCATGCTACATGAAAAATAGAGAAGACACTCAAAAGTTTTCCCCTTCAAAACAATGTTATTTCCAACAAAATGTGAAAACTTTCAGTTCCATGAGAAATTAATATAAGCTCGTATTTCTTTGTTATCCTTGGTACAAGTAAAAGAGTAACTATGACTATGGGCACGTGCACACGCGCGCACAGACACACACACACGTTGATTTGATGTGACTTAACAGTAGTAATATCACCACAAATCTTGAAGCAAAAAATGACAAATTCTATTATTGATCCCTTCATATTTTATCATTTGGACAAATTCAAGGGAAGACATTTGATTGTGGTAAACATCAGTTACCTTAGGTAATTACAGTACTGCCCTCTCTTTACTTGCTATTTTCACTCTGGGAAGGAAGAATGAGTTGAAAGCCAGGGTCCCCATCCACAGCTACAATGGGCAAATTTAAATTACCTTAGACTCTATTCATCACTGACACTTCTAGCAAAGCATATTAAAATCCAAATCTGCTAATATTTTCTACTTCCTTTAGTAATCATTTAGCCTCCTGAAAATATCACCTAAGCTTTCAATGAGAAATTAAGTTTGAGGCTTTTTATATGCTTAATTATTTGCTTACACGTCAGCTCAATCGAAAAGAATGGGGTGACCTTATGATTTCTTTTCAAATTCCTGACTTGTGCTATAACAACTTATACTCAGAAAAGGAGAAACCTACCACAGCTTACTAGATTTCCTAAAGGCCTAGAAGACCTAACAATACTTCTGTTCCCTGGCAGGTCTGTTCTGTTAGCTAGAATTCACCACCTATAACACTTAACAGTGAAGGCCAGAAGGCCCAAGAAAGAAAGAAAGGACATTAAAAGGTAGGAAAGGAGGAGATGAAAGGGAACAGAAAAATAGTATTAGTCGCCTCTACTTTTTTCAGCCCCTGATCATGTCAAGAAATTGTTACATCTTCTTGTGGTTTTAATTTTTTGACTGCCTCAGCACAAACAAAGCATAACTAACCTTCACACAGTCTTCCTAAATTTAAAAAAAAATTTCTTTGAAGTCAAAACTTTTTAATATTTCTAAATCTCTAAAGATTCCTGGTTGTAAATTCAAAGTGGAAAAGAGAAATGATTTAGAAGAATGGAATTATACGGGGAAAGTATTTTCTCTTCTTCACCACCATCCCCCTTAAAAAAAACAACCTGGGGTGCAATGGATACAGTGAAGAGAAAAACATTCTCATAATTACAGTTTATGTATAGATGACATAATACATGTTAGGATAGTTTGCAAATTTCAAAGCACTTTTCACCATTGTTTGTATACAAATATAATAGTAACAGTTCGAATGACTTATTCTTTGCATTTTCAAATTAAATATGTTACACTTAAATAATTTGAGGCAAAACAGTTAAAAGTCATGAGATGACTGCCTTAAAAAAACTCATAAAACTAACATAAATACTTAACATTTACTGAATCCCAACTAGTTTTAAACACATAAATAAGGACTTAAATTCACAACATTCTTAAAACAATATTATTATCTCCATTTACATACAAGAAACTGAGGCACGGAGATTAAGGACCTTGTTCAAGGCCTCAGAGCTGGTAAGTGGAAAAACATAGATCCTGAGTCTATGAACTTAACAACTAATATCCCATTTTAGTAATTTCATCCCATAAAATATATCTAATAATTTGCTTCAACAAGTACAAAGAGATATAAACACAAAGATATTTATTGAAACACCGCTTGTAATCAGAATAGCCAAAGGTGAATTCACTGTGATGCTAATGACACTTAACCTTCAGGCACCACACTTGGAAGATCTCTTCCCAGACTCTGTATTTATTTTCATATTTTTAAGTCACTATAGTTTTCTTTAAAGATGGTACACACACACACACACACACACACACACACACACACACCAATTTTATAAGCTTCAGCCTCTACAAAACCTGTATCCACCCCTAACAACAGGAAAAAACTGGAAATAAATGCCCATCTATAAATAACTGCATTAAATAAATTTTATTACATGTATGCATTAAAACCCTGTACACTATTAATATTCCATACATATTAAGAAAAGAGGATAATGCAAAAAAGTATGCATTGCATAAGTCCATTTAAGTCAAGAAAACAATTTTTATACATGGATATGCTTATATACACATTCTGGAAAGATACATGAACTTTTTTCACCAATCAACACTGGAAGGTACAAATGGGGTCTATAAAAAGGAAAGCTTTGATTTTCACTGTACACCCTTTTGTAAGATTTTATGGATTTTATCACCTGCAAGCATTAGTTGGATAATTTTTAAAGACTTAATGTTATTTAAAGACACAAAAGCCAAAAACAATTGTAGATAGTAACAAGTTTTCAGTACTTATACAATAACTTTTCTATCCTCAAACCATTGGCCATCACTATCTAAATCTTATAGCACTCTTGCAGAAACATAACTTCCAGGGCGCCTGGGTGGCTCAGTGGGTTAAGCCTCTGCCTTTGGCTCAGGTCATGATCCCAGGGTCCTGGGATTGAGCCCCACATCAGGCTCTCTGCTCAGCAGGGAACCTGCTCCCCTCTCTCCCTCTCCCTGCCTCTCTGCCTACTTGTGATCTCTCTCTCTCTCTGTCAAATAAATAAATAAAATCTGTAGGAAAAAAAAAAGAAAGAAACATCCTAAAAAATTATACATTTTAAACTTCTAATACTGTCACATTCATTGTGACATTTCAGTTAAACAAATAAATAAATAGAAATTGCCTGAAGTAATTTTTTGACATGTCTTTTTCTCTATGACTACAATATAAATTGAAATAAAACATTTCTTATGATCTTTTTCTCAAAATATAATTGCAGCAGCATAGCAATTTATGGGTGACCTTCTATACCATGACACAAATCTTTATTAGCTTTTCTCAAGATTAAAGAGAAATAGCTCCTAATCAACCAAACAGAATTCTATTAAATACATTTGTTTCCTAAGACACAACCTAATCCACCCAACCAAAAAACTCACCTGCCTTCTTCCATGTGATTTCCTTAATCAAAATATCCTTTTAACATGTCACCTGCCTTCTAATATTTTATATATTTTCAAATCTTTCCAAGTCACTCATTCAAAAAGTATTCCCCTAACATAACTGTAGTACATTTTCAACCAAAGACCAAACTTGAACTAAGACTATAAATGAGAACAGCAAAAAACAAACTTGATAAAACAATAGTCCTGCTTAAAATGTGAGAGTACTGCATTATTTATTGTTCCATTTATTGACAGGTTTGATTCAGACAGTCTAATGAGTTAAATTGGTGTCACTACCTGCAACAGGAGTCTTCAAACATTTTCTGTGAAGGTCTAGAAAATAAGTATTTTAGGCTTTGCCACCAAGAGGCAAAATCAAGGATATTATGTAGGTATTAAAATAACAAAAGAGAAAACAAATACAAATATCTTATTGAAAGATTCAAAATATAATAATAATTGGGTACAATTCATTGTAACACTGGTGTATTAATGAGAAGGACAGAAATCTTTTGAAGGTAATAACTTTTCCCTTCATTGGGGTTCAAAGTTAGTGCTCACCATCAAAATTAACTGTAAATGTTCATTTGTTAAAGCAGATATATGATGAGATTTCATGTATTTCATCTTTGAAAGGATCTTTTCACAGGAATGGATACTGCCAAATATCAATAACAATCATAAGCATATGACTTTAAATGAGCATATTTACTGCTTAGAATGCATTTATAAAATTATATTGCATGCTTTTTAGCATGTCATTACATTGCAGACTCATCACTCCTAACTGAAAGTTAGGTGGGACTTCCTTAACTGCACAGTCGAGTGGATTTTTGAAATGTCCAAATACTTGCACAGAGGTCCAAAACTCACTGCTAGAAATGTAGTTTGAGCTTAGAAAATTCATCAGCTACAAATTTGGTGGGAATAGTAATCTTGCTTCATGTTTCAAAGTTTGATGGCACAGGAAGTATATACAATAGCCTGCGAATACCTGGGATTCAAGAAATGTTAGTTGTCATCTAAATGACTTTATTACAGTATAAATTCTGCATATAAGCACTGTACTATCTTGTAATTTTAGGTTGAATTCATTAGGAAAATATTCAAGTCTTTAGCACAAGCTAATTTTCTGAAGCTTTTGGAATTCAGTGTTGAATAAGAGTAGTTGAGGGAAATTCTGATTATTTAGAAAAATGTCAGTCTTGGCTCTGACCTCAAAAAAAAAAAAAGAAAATCACAATAAAACTTTACTACTTCTAACTTATCAAAATCCTATGTAATAGGACATTCATTTTCAATTGTGGGGTATTCAATTTCAATTGTGGGGATATTCAATTTCAGTTTTTGTCAAAAATTCGTGGAACTGATGATGGTCAAGTCCATGAGAACAAATAAAGGTCATTACTGACATTATTAGTTTGAGAACACATGATTAGATTCAAGTATTTTTCCATGAAGTACCTGCTTATGAAAAATATAATGAATAATCATACTAGGTAAACATCTAACATTTTCACAAGCTTTGTAAATTTGTTCAATTAAGTCTCTTTCTGATTCACACATTTTTAACACCATCAGTTTTACACATCTCAAGAGATACCACTTCAGTTTGTACTGAATTAGTGTTTTCTCAACCTCTTTGAAAATATTCCTGTCTGTGGTTGAGTCACAAAGAAATATTCCTAGAGAGTAATTCTTCAGTCACTTCAGACTTGGCATTGAGTCCTCAAACAACTGAGCAGTTTGATCACACCTGCTGACTTATCAAGAGACAGGGAAAGTCACTTGAAGTCATTTATTTTTTAAATTAACTAATGATGTAACTTCCAATCTTCTCAACTCTTCAAGGGAATGTTCTCACTGAAAGACTAATAGACATAAACAAGTTTATTTTCTCTAGACATATTCCCTATTTACTTAGTTACCAGCTACCACAGTGAAACACTAATTAATTCACCACTAGTAAATGACTTTCCCTGTTCAGATAACAAAAGAGCCACCCAGAAACTTATTTTGGTTGCATCCTCATTTTCGTGTTTTTCTGAAGAAAGTCTGCTGTGATGAGGTATTCCATTTTAAATTTTATAATTTTTCTGACTAATGCTCTCCTGTGAGTTAGTAATACTGAAATGAGTATTTAGACTGGCAATGGCAACACATGTTGTATCATTTTAGTACAGCCATAGTGCCATGCATAATAAACACAATACTTTACCACTTAATTCAATAACAAAATAATCCATACTCCACTGTGTCTTATCTTGATAAGCACCGAGTTATATATATTGTATACCTGAAATGAATATAGCACTTACATATGTTAATTATGCTGGAATTAAAATTTAAAAAATTTTAAAAAGTGCAACATTCAAAATCTATACTTTTTTTGTTTTGACATAATAGGAATGGGCTGATAACAAAAAGCCATTCAAATGCTGTAATACAGCAATATATGCAGCACTCAAAATGCTACTGAGTTCGAACAGTGTCACTGTGGTCTGTAGTGCACCAAGCAGCAGTGTGAAGTGAAGAGAATGCCATATATGGTCTCTGTCACAACTGCTCAACTCTGTCATCGTGGCAATGATAATAGGTAAATGAATGAGTGTGGCTGTGTTCTAATAAATCTTTATTTATGTACTCTGATGTTTAAACTTCACGTAATAATTATGTGTCACAAAATATGTTTCCACTGATTTTTTTTTAAACATTTAAAAATGTAAACAGTATTCTTAGCTCACAGCACAAAAATAAGTAGCAAGCTAGATATGGCCCACAGCCCGTAGTTTGCTAATTCATACCCCATAAAATCAAAAAGAACTACTTTTCCACATAGATAGTTACCATTCTTCAATTAAGAGTCTTATTTAGGGGTACCTGGGTGGCTCAGTCAGTTAAGCAACTGCATTTTTGGCTCAAGTCATGATCCCAAGGTCCTGGGATCAAGCTGCCCCCCCTCACCTCATCAGGCTCCCTGCTCAGTGGATAGCCTGCTTCTCCCTTCCTCTCCTCTTCTCCCTGCTTGTGTTCTCTGTTGCTATCTGTCTCTCTGTCTCTCTCTCAAATAAATAAATAAAATCTTTAAAATAAGAGAGAGAGATCTTATTTATACCCCTATATCTATACCCATTATAAAAGCTAACCACATTCTGACTTTTTATTTTTAAAAAATGTACTAGGAAAAACAAGGCTTGATGTTGGGCTTTAGTTTAAAACACAAGACTACTTAACACAATCTTTTAGAATTCAAATATATGTTCTACTGATAGGTAGTAATAACATAATAAAGAAACCTCATTTCAAACCAGAAAATTGAGTCAAAAAAGACCTAAGTAGTACCATAACTCTTCATCATTTTACTAAAATTAACCATAATTCCTCTTTTGGGCAGACATGTTAATATTCACCTTGTTTTGAAATAACTTGCTACCTTTAATTTGCCTCAGTTAAACCACTGATGTGTTTGTTCTTAACTCCATTTATCCTGCTTTAAGTTCGCCACAGATCACAAATGGATGCCTACTCTATCCCAAATATCAAAACTAATGTAATAAACACTATATTCTTCTAATGTTCAAAATTTTATAGACCTGTCTTCTTCAAGTTACTCTGATGAACTAAAATTACTGAGTCCCAAATTATTCAATAAAATAGTGATGAGATGAGAGGAAATATTTGCAGATATAATCTTAATAAATGGATGATTAAAATCAATATAGTATCTTTTCCAGCATTTGGCAGAGAAGAGTGATTCAAAACAGAGACAGATGGAAGAAGGGTAACCAAGGGGAAGAAGAGAAGCTGTAGATCACAGAGACAAAGGAAACAACCTCAGATTGCAGCTTGAAGGTAATACAACTTAAATGCATGTATGATAGGAAGTGTATGATCTTGGGTGTCCACTGCTAGAAATTATTGGAGGCTGAGGAAGCGGCCCTCTACCACGTCATGATCTACCTTGCAAAAAAAATTCCCATAAGTAGGAAATAAACAATCTTACAAATACTTGAGTTTAAGTCTCTATATACCACACCTTTATCAATGTAGCTGATACAAATTATGAGAATATGATAAAATGCTTCATGGCACATATTTAGATGGGTAAATGCATAACTTTGTCATTTACTATTATTACAACATTAGATTTCCATCAAACCTTTTAGATATAAATACTAGTTGTATAATAATGTCAGAACCTCTTACATTTAGCTGAGAAAACTCTACATGATATCATAAGCAGGAGCCAAGAACAGAAATTATTAAATATAAGAATAAATTTCTGCTAATAAAAATTTACAATTTGTATGTTACACTTAGGAATCTTAAAAAAAAAAAAGCCCCTCTCCAAATTAAAAGATGTCTTTTTATGAATAGCAAAGTGAAAAAGATAACCTTAGGGAAAGGGCATCTACTTGATTTTCAAATACCTTACAATTTAACACTGACCCAGAAGTACGGTAGAGGAGAAGAAAAAACAAAGAGTCAAAAAGGAATCCAGTTAGACTACTGTAAAAATGCTACTCTTTCTCCAATGACAGTATACATCTTGAGGAATATAAATTCATCAGAAAAATTTAACAAAAAGACATCCTTTAAAATGAAAGCTACATATTCAAGTAGAGCAGCAGTCCTTAACCATTTTGGGTCATGAAGCCCTCTGAAAATTTTCAGGAACCCGCCCCCAGAAAGTAACACACACGTATCTACACACAATTTTACTGGGTTTATGGTACAGATTTTCAATCCTGTCTACATGATAAAGTCACCTGGAAAGTTTACAAAAAATCTCCATGCCTAGACCTCGCCCTCACAAAATCTGATTTAATTGGTTTGGGTGAGGTCCCAGACAGCATTTTTTAAAGCTCCTTCACTGATCCTACATAAAGCCAGAGATGATGATACTCACTATTCAAAAACTCCCTGAAATCTCTCCATAAAAACCTCTTCATTCACTTGCTCATTCAACAAAGATGTTAATTAATCATCTGCAACATCTGACATTTAGCCAGAAATTCTGAAGAGTCCAAGAGAAATGTAGTCTAGTTTTTTCTGTTTCACAGTCACTACGAATCAGCAGTCTGGCAGTCTGCCAGTATGATCTGCATTATTAGAAAAATTCTCCAGGAGTCAAATACTAATGATTCTCACTTCCAAACTAATGTAACCTCTCACAAAGGACAGGGTGACCAGATCACTGAAACATAGAATGCCAAACAAACAAACAGTTTTGAGGTTTACCTAAATTATTTCTTAATTACAGCTCTTAAGTGGGCTCAGGAAAAATGTAGAACATGGGGAGGCACTGCCCTAAAACATCAGCATTTTCAAATAACGTTTTTGAGAGTGTTCTAAAACTATAAAGAGCAATGTGATTCTTGAACAAGTGTTTAGTGAAAGGATGAGGAAGTGATGCAATGGAAGGAAAAACAAATAGCTAATATTCTGGAGAGAGTCATGCTACAATAAAGCTGCAAAGATTAGAGAAATAAAACCACATTTATTTAACATTATTATAAACACTGGCCTCAACAAGCTTCCCTACTCACCTCATCCACTCATCTCCATTCCAATATATGATCTACATATATACAAATATATATATGTACTATTTTTTATTAATAGATTCATTCAATAAATATTACTGTATAACTTGCATTTGCTTTTTTCATATATTTTGGAGATCTTCCCATAAAAGCATATATATATGAATGAATATATATATATACATATATGTGTGTGTGTGTGTGTGTGTGTGTGTGTGTGTATACACATACATACAAACATACCTTACTCTATTTAAAACCTGCATAATCTGGAAAATTCTAGCTATAGTATGGTTGGATATACCATAATTCAACCAACCCCTTGCTGATGAACATTTAGGGTGTTTCCAGTATTTTGCCAAAACAAAAGGACTGTTGTAAGACCTTTACAGTCCTTAGCCTCTATCCAAATTAATGTCATATATGCTAAAATGTGGTTTCTCAGAAATCTATATTGTACACCTGGAACTAATATAACACTGTATGTTAACCAAAAGGGAAAAAGAAAGAAAATTTAACCTATGAATTTTAAAATATTTTTGTGTTTACCAAATTTAATAATTAATAAAAGTGACATAATATACCTTGTAACATAGTTTCTTTTCAAATTTAGGAACTAACAAAAAGTTTTCAGATCTCAAGTATTTCCAAAAGCCCATGAAAAACTAAAGATTGCACTTGGAGTCCATCACAAGCAGTAATTAAAAAACAACAACAACAAAACCAGTACCCGGAACTTGCCATGTGCCAGGGACTATTCTAAGTATTCTATATTTATTCATGCATGTAAGCTTTACAACAACACTATGAGTCGGGGGCCATTATTATCACCATTTTATATTTGAGGGAAACAACACATAAAGGGACTAAGTAATCTGTCCAGTTTCACAGAGGTCATGTCATACTGTCATGATTCAGAACCAGGCAACGCACCAAGTTATACTTGGACACGTATCTTTGCTTACCTATAGGCTAAAGTTCTAGAAGTAAAATTTCCAACTCAAAATGTATGAGCAAGTCCAATTTTGAAGTATGTTGCAAAATTATCCACCAAAAAGCTTACACTAATTTACCTTTCTGCCAAGACTTTATAAGAGGGCTTATTTCTCTATACCCTCCATAACAGTGGGTATTATCAAATCATTTAATTCTTGCCAATCTGGTAGGTGGAATAACTGCCTTTTTAAAAATGGATATTTCTTTATTGTCAAAGGACTATTGGTCATTTGTATGCATTTTTCCAAACCTATCTATCTGTTCATTTGTTTGATTCATTTCTATTGGACATAATATTTCAACATAGTCAACAACAAAATTAATAAATTAATGCCCCAAGAAAGAAATTAGTTTAACTTTAAAACACTAATATCATGGTAAAAAGAAACCAAGTCTTTGTACCATATTAAATACATATATATATGTGTGTGTGTATATATATATAAGTATTTTTAGTGGATTTACCTTAGATTATTTTAACAGTGCCAATAAACACATTGAATAATTCATTCTTGGAATAAAATTCTTGAGGAAAAACTGCTCTTAAACTCTCATCCTGATTTAGACATTGTTCAGTGAAATGTAGCTAAAGTTTTGCCTCAATAAGATGTAAGCAATTAAATCTTCTATCACATTATCAAAGATTTATTATCCTTAATTTATTACATTTTTATTGCTTCATCACCATAATTAAGAAATAATGATTTATGTGCATAAATAGTTTTGTTCTCATTATACTCTGAAAAGCAATAAAACAAATTATTCTTTGGTCACAAAATCTCTTATTTTATATAAGCTTTTAACAGGTAGCTATTTTTAATTTTACCATATTATACTCCAGTATTACTATGCTCATTCTTTCTTGTTGTTTATTAAAATAAATTGACCGATTTTAGCATAAATACCTTGAGGGTATTAACCCTTGCAACCTTAAATATACAGTAAGTATATTTTGATGAATAAATAAATAAATTACTTGGGAACAATATAATGATCCCAAAAAACAGGAGTAATTTATGTCATATTCCTCACCCAGCAGCACAGGAATCAAAAAATGAAATTTGTCACTGCACAAGAATTGAATAACTCTACTATCCATTTTGTGCCATAAATCCACCTCTATTGTTATTCTCAACCTTGGCATTATTAACATTTTCACCAGATAACTCTTTGTTGTAGGTGGCTGTCCTATGCACTGTAGGATACTAAGCAGCATCCATGGCCTCTACCCACTAGTTACCAGCAGCACCTTCCCAACTGACAAACAAAAATGTCTCCAGATATCGTCAAATATTCCCTGAGGACAAAAATCACCCAGGGTGAGGACCACTGGTTTAAAGATAGCTAACATTATAAGTGTATATCTAAAACCAAAATGAGACTCCTGTGAAGGAGTTCAAAATTTGGGAATAGCTTCAAGAATCCCAATATGACTGTTAGAAAAACCTCCCTAATTCAGTGTACTCCCATGCCTCCCTTCCACTCAACAGTCAATCCACCATAACTTTTAAGCCTTCATTTTGTTCAGGTGATTCAACAAGTATTTGTTAGTTTCCTCCATTCCACTTGCCCAACTTTGAAGTTATGAAACCCCTTTCCAAGAGCTATTGCAGGATCCTACCTACTCAGTTAATCATCTGTAACACTACAATATTACTGAACAATAGAAAGGAGATTGTTAAATTACATTCGATGGGGACTCTTGACTGAGTCTTTTGAGGTAAAGTGCCAACAGGTCAGATGATATTATGTGTTCAATATTGAAGACAAATGAGTGCATAATCATTCCTAGCTGTGGTTCTGACCCAGAAGACAAGTACATACAGTGCTTATTAATAAATGTTTCTTTCTGTTGCTCCTAAATATTTATTTATTTGAAAGAGAGAGTGAGAAAATCAGCCGGGGGAGGTGCAGAGGGAGAAGCAGGCTTCCTGCTGCAGGATTCTCTGATTAGGACGGGAGCTGAAGGTAGATGCTTAACCAACTGAGCCACCCAGGGACCCCTGAGTTAAATATTTACAAGTAGAATGCCTTAACTATGTTTTCTTTTCTTTTATTTTTTTTAAGATTTTATTTATTTATTTGACAGAGAGTGAGAGATCACAAGTAGGCAGAGAGGCAGGCAGAGAGAGAGGAGGAAGCAGGCTCCCTGCTGAGCAGAGAGCCCGATGCAGGGCTCAATCCCAGGACCCTGAGATCATGACCTGAGCCGAAGGCACAGGCTTAACCCACTGAGCCACCCAGGCGCCACTACTTTTCTTTTCTTTTTTAAAGATTTCATCTATTTATTTGACACAGAGAGAGAGAGCATGCGGCAGGGGGAGCTGCAGGCAGGGGAAAGGGAGAAGCAGCGCACTCCCCCCCTGCACAGCAGGGAGCCTGCTGTGGGGATTGATGCCAGGACTCTGGGATTATGACCTGAGCCCAAGGCAGATGCTTAACTGACTGAGCCACCCAAGTACCCCCATTAACTATTTTTTCTAAATTTAAAAATATACTATGAGTAGCCTCTAATACTTGAAAAGGACTAAAAAACACATTAAGATTTCTCAAAACTCCTTTAAACTATTAGGCAACAATAACAACAAGGTGAAGAACTAATTTATTTAAAAGCCTATAACAGAAGACATCCCTGCTTACTGAGAAAAGAATTCAAAGTCAACTTTTTATACTAAACACTTCTGATACCTGAGTCTCTTCTTTACCACTCAGTGTTCTCATTTTCAAAATGGTTCTGCCAAAAAGGTTTTGAGTATTGAATAGGAAATAAATAAGTAAGTAAGTAAGTTTTGAAAAGAATGAACCATTATTCCAATATAAGTAACTGGGGCAGTGACTATAGCACCACACAGAATTTTGATTTTCAGAATTACCAAAATTAGTGATCACAATGAATAAAGTTAATATATTTTTCAAAACATTTCCTTCTCACCAAACAACAATCAGTTCATTTTTAATTTACTTTTCATTACTTGCAAAAAATAAAGATTAGAACTTTAAATCTGATAAAGTACAACTATAAATAATAACACTAATATTTAAACTATTCAGATTTTCTAAATACTTACATTACTTGCAAACTTTCTGCTGTTAAATTATTCCACATAATTTCATTTGCCTGAAGATTTTCATTTTCTTCTAGTAAGGAAGTATCAAATTCAATTTCTTGCTCTTTAGCAGCCGTTGTTCTAATAAAGCATGCCAAATAATTTTGATCAATGTGAATATACTATCATAATATATCTTAGCACATACCAAAGGCAGAGTATTTGTTATCCAAAATTATGTTCACAGAAAAGAGTAAATACAAATAGAATAAATCAAATTAAACCCCAGGCACCAAGATCTAGTCATGTAATTTCAGCCTTAATTTCATTTGTAGAATATGGATATTAACCTGTTTTATTCTTGTCACAATAGTAATCAGTATGCCTGGGTAAATAATTGATGCATCATAAATTTAATACACATATAAAGTCACAGTATTATCATTATACAAATGTTGAAAAATATATAACTTCATGGATTAAATATAGGTTTAAGCAATGATACAGCAATAACTGACAAATTTTTAAAGATAATTATATAAATTAAATAGTTATCACTGAGAAAGAACTTTAAAAATAATTAAAAGCAGACAAATTAATCAGTAATATCATATGTCCTAACAAGCTCTTCAATATCTTATTTTAATTTAGTTAAATACTATATGGTAAAAAAAAAATACTGTCACAAATACTGAAAGAAGAATGAAAATAAGAGACATACCTGTGAACATCTATGAAATTATTATATTCTGTGCTAGGGTCTATTTGTTCAACCGACATTTGAATCTCTTTATGGACATTCACTATTTCCTCTGTAACAAGACTGGTTATCTGGCTGTATTCATCAAATATACCTTTTCTGAAAACAAAAATAAAATTTTACAACACTTTTAAGTCTTCAAGGAAACACAGGCCCAAAATAGATTCAGAACAATAAACATAAAAAACGTAATAGCAACACTTATAGTTGGTGATTTTATGCACCACCTTATTTCATATACCTGAACAGTAAAGGGGTTATACAAAGGCACAGATTAACAATTTATATTTGAGATAATATAATAATTGCAAATGATCTAGAATAAGGCATTACCTTTTCCAACATGTATTTGACATATCCAAAATGTAAGATCAGGTGGATCATTTTCCATTTCTAAAGACTGGCACAGAAATGCTCAATTCCATCACATGGAACTGTGGATCAACTCCTGTCTCTTTAATGTTTCTTTCCAGTGGCTGCTTATTCCTCAAATGTCCTACCTCTTGGTTTTCTCTTGCTTCTGGGTCCCTTCTCTTTTCTGTTTACTTAATTATAGAGTTCAACTGATTCTATATACCTTCAATGACATCTAGATCTCTTCTCTTGACCTCCGGTCAGTAGGAAAAATGTCATAGAACATATTAGCTTTACCTAATGAATACAAAACGAAAAACTGTTCTGTAGTTTTCCCTGACTTCCAACTATGCTGTAAAAATATACCACTTGTCAAAAGTGGCCTCAACAACAAGTGTGGACAGACAGGCTTACCTTGCCTTTTCCCAAATAAATAAAAGGCATAGTTTGCTTTTCTTTTCCAAAATCATCACTCATAAAAAATTATTACTTACAAAATCTCTCTTATTTAGTGTTCTCCCAATAGCCAAATACTGTTTGGGTATTAAAAAAAAATTTTTAAACTTCTCAGGCAATGCTAATTTGAAATGATTATAGAAATCACCTGACAAAATTTAAAGAAAAGGGGAACGCAGAGGAAATTTAAAACGGATTTAGTAAATATCCCTGGGGTTCTGACCACGAAAGTGAAAGTACTGAATGATATTAATGTAAATGACCCTATCTAGATAACTCTCACAAAGCAATACTATAGTACAATGTGGAGATGATTATTAATATCCACCTTTAGGACAAATGGAATTTAAAAAAACGAATTCTCCTAATGTTGTTATATGAATGTGATATGGAATTCAATTTCAGTGAAATCATCATGCTTGAGTATTTTAAATGCTAGATCTAAAATAATTTATTGTTAAAGATAATACGCTATAGGAAACTACTATGTCTCAAAAAGATATCTAGAAATGATGAAGATACCATTATTGAAGATCCATGTGAAGAGTCTGAAAAAATAATGACTCATGAAATGAAAGTAGGAAAGGAAGTATTTCTGAATCAAAATATATAATTTAAAGTAGACATAACTATGGGGTACCTGGGTGGCTCAGTCCGTTAAACATCTGACTCTTGATTTCAGCTCAGATCATGATCTCAGGGTCCTGAGAGGGAACCCCGAGTGGGGCTCAACAGGGAGTCTACCTGAGAGTCTCTCTTTCTCTCTCTCTCCTCCTCTGCCCCTCCCCCCTCATGTACTCATGCACACTCTCTCTAAAATAAATCTTTAAGAAATTAATAAAAAAATAAAGTATACATACATAAATTTATACATGAAATATTTTAAGAAGATATTTTATCAATACCATTGGAAGTTTACATATTCAAGTCAAATAAAAACACTTCCTTATCTTTTTACTGAGAAAATGAGAGATCACCTAAATCAGTTAATAAAGCAGATGAAGTCTACCAAAGAGTGGTTTATCTCTTTCAGTTGTATTGATATCCATGATAAACATGTGCGCTTTTAACATACTGCCCAAAGTATATTGTTAGCTCCTTGAAGGCAAAAATTGTGGCCATATCACAGGCAGCGTGTTTTGCATACAGCAGAACTTCAATAAACATTTGCTGATTTTAATCTCACACAATAAAAGCTGACATATAAATCTTCAAAAATTCTTTCCTTTAATGGAGCTAGAGAGTATAATGCTAAGTGAAGTCAATCAGATAAAGATAAATACCGTATGATTTCACTCATGTGTGGAATTTAAGAAACAACAAATAAAACAAGCAAAGGGAAAAAAGAGAAAGAGAGAGAAACCAAGAAACAGACCCTAACTAAGAGAACAAACGGATGGTTACCAGAGGGGAAGGGGTGAGGTGATGGGTGAAATAGATAAAGGGGATCAGGAATACCTTTACTGCAATGGGCAAAGAGTAATGTATAGAATTGCTGCATCACTACATTGTATACCTGAAACTAATATCACACTGTATGTTAACTATACTGGAATTAAAATTAAAAACTTTAAAAAATTATTTCCTTTGGACTTCTCAGTTGCTCAATATTAAAACACAGACCTCTGAATATAGATATTCACTTCTTAACACTTGTGAACTAATGAATTTTTTTTTTTACCTAAATTTCTAGCTAATGGGAGGAGAATAAAAACATACCAAAAGAAGGACCATTTTTAGGGCCAGCTAGAGTGCTTAGGAGATACTAATAAACTGAATAGACACCAGAAGTGAAAATCAAAAAGGACCAAGGTAAAACAGATCTGAAATACCCATCGGCCTGGGTCAATAATGAAGTTCACAAAACACAGACAACTTCTATCCAAAAGCTTACCTAGGAGAGAAAATAACATTAATTAAATTAAATTAAAATGCCAAATAGGAAATGTAACTTACAGTGCTTTTATCATTTCTTCTTGCATCTTTTGTAAGGAGTCCAGAAGCAAAGGAAGTGTGGTATCATAATACTGATTCTGATGAAGCTGTGCCCCTTTCAATGCCAATACATACTGATTATGCAACACATGAAGTTTCATTGTCGCTTTGTCATACCGTTCCTTAGCCTTTTCGGTTTCTTTCCCTAAAGAAAACATTGAAGAAAGTTTACAAAGCGATAAAAAAGCTTTATCTTCTCTATATGCAAACTGAGTGACCACTATTTAATATTTCACACATTTTACGAATAATCAACAAAATTTTACTGAACATATACTATACGTTCAGCTCTATGCAAAGTACTACTAATATGCTGTGTACTGTGCACACAGGCTGCTAGGAAGGAGGCATATATTACAGTAAATGTTTGGTGAATGTAAGTTAATGTATAATTTTTTTTAATTATACAGAAAAGTGATCCTTCTCATTTTTAATAAGCTCACACAAAACTGCAACAACAATGCACATGAAACTGTATAACCAATAAAACAAGAAAGTTTATAAATATAATGTAAAATTTTTAGGTCTGTGTTTGAGGTATCAATAAAGACAAGGGGAGGGGAGTCAGAGGAGGCTTTGTAGAAAAACCAAACATGGGGCATGTCCAGAAAGGTATAAAAAAGACAGAATGGACAATAATCCCTTTCTTCCTTTCATTCAATGCATATTATTAACTGATCACCACTAGTAACTGTGCAAAACATTAGGAATTCAGTACTTAGCAAAACCGAGTCCTCAGCATAGAGCCTCTGGTCTGGTGAATTGGAATACTGAGGGAAAATACAGAGAGAATAAGCAAAATCACATAGGCAAGCAAATAAATAAGCTCAAAGAGGGTAAGTTTCAAGGAAGTGAAGGCACTATGTCTACAGAGTTGGGAAATTGTAGTTGTGAATAACTTGAAAATCAAGCAGAGAAATGTAAACTTGATATGGGAGAAGTCCAGGGGATACTGACAATATTATGAACTAAAACCTTTTGGGGTAACTTTACTAAAATCATTCAGAAAATATTTACAGGGGCGCCTGGGTGGCTCAGTGGGTTAAAGCTTCTCCCTTCGGCTCAGGGTCCGGGGATCGAGCCCCGCATCGGGCTCTCTGCTCAGCAGGGAGCCTGCTTCCTTCTCTCTCTCTGCCTGCCTCCCTGCCTACTTGTGATCTCTCTGTGTCAAATAAATAAATAAAATCTTAAAAAAAAGAAAGAAAGTATTTACAGATTGACAGTATAAATTACTCTATAAATAAAATTTTTAAGCAGGTCTTCAATTTTTGGTGCAAACTGAACAAATATATCTTGTCAAATATTTAGATTTAGGAAATAAACTGCTCAAAATATTTACTAATTTTTGCCCTCGTTCCAAGGAGAATCCTCCAAATGAATCTTCTCCCCAAAAAAGGTCTATGTTGAGAATTTTTGATGCCACAGGCTCCCCTCTGCTGCCACTCTGTTTCAGTTTGGCACCCATCTGAGTATTCTCTGTAGGTAGGAGTTTGAAAAGCATTCCCTATTGGACGATGTCGCTAGCCCAGGGCCAAAAGCAGAGAAAAGTCTGTGTTTGTGGAGAGAGGAGACTGCAGACCTCTCAGATAGGCACAGGCAGGGCAACAGAGGAAGAACAGTTCCCCTTGCCTTTCTCATCACCTCCAGGTCTCAGGTATAGGAGCCATACCCAGATGGTGAAAAAGGAAATCTTTCTGGCACACTGGTAGATCTCTGCTACCTACAAATTCTACTGGTTCCAAGTACTAGAACCACCACGGACTTCTAGGGAGCTGCACATAATTATTTTACAGAGCATAATTCTCTAGCCATAGTCCATTAGCTGGTTCCTGCACATGGGGATATTATTAATTACCCAAGTTATTTACAAATTGCTGCCCTAGATAACCTATTTTGCTTTATAAAATGAAGAACTTCTCAAGGAGAAAATATTTTAATCACCAGAGTCTCTTTTCTAACCTTTCTCATTGTTGTCTGGAAACAGGTTCTAACACCAGACTGGGAGGATGGGAGTAAATATATTAATTCAGCTTTAATCTCAAGGGATCAGAAAAAAATAACATGAGTCACTACAGAAGTGGCTCTTCTCACTTTTTGACTAGAGCTCACAGGATAATATATTTTATGTCATGAGCAATAATCATATACATTTTTAAATATATAATTGAAATAAATTCGTGAAAGGCATCCTTACTATCCTTACTACGAAGGATGCCCTGTGATGTTAAAAAATTCTATTATACTTGATTTTCAATTTTTTTAAAATCTTCATTGAAAAACCAATAATTTTTTTGCCTCAGTTAATACAAATCCCTAGAGAAATTTTTACTTATTCTGTACGGCACTAAGGATAATCTTTTCAACTTCACAGTTACAAATAACTTCAACAATACTAATCATGAATGATTTTTAAGATTCTCAGGAACACATTTTCCTACATGTTCAATCATTACAATAGTTTTTTACACTGAACACTGTATTTATTTATTCATAAATATTGCTACTTGGCATCTTTCTTGCAAAAATACATTTCAAAAAATGTCCCCAAGAGTCCATGTAGTTAACACAACTACGGTCAGCTTCAGAACCTCCCTCTAAAATAACAACCCCTTTTTCTCCCTATCTACACAAGTCAGGATGAGACTCCTATATGAAACTAATACCAAAGCGCATACCTAACCAAATGGAAATCAGTGTTTCTGCTAGGAGCCAACTCACATTAATGTCTGAATGAGACAGAAAAGTCCACAAACACCTACTGCAGAAGCTGCCAGAGCAGCACTTTCGAGGCCCTTTTCTTTCGCTCTTTTTAAATTTCATTCATCATTTTTAAGCTAGTTTAAGGACATGTTACTTAAAATTTGGAAATTCTGACAAGAGTTCAAAAAGTCATATACAATTACACAGACAAAATGATCACAAGTAATAAAGAAGTTTTCTAGAGTCTAAATGTTGATAAGAAGAAAATAAGGCAAGTATTTTCCAGGCAAGAATATTTAAGTACTGTGTTCTAATTTGTTAATTTTTTTAAATTTGTTAATTTTTATCATAAATTCAAAACATATAATTATGTAGTAAATTCGATTAATTCCATATTTTATGTCACTTTTAAAAAATATTACTTTTTATATGAATTCTATTATTCCTGATTAATTACTTGGATTTTTTAGTGTAACTTCAGGAGTCAAGCTCTCCACACAAACATTTTCATGGAGACATTTTAACCACCCATCTGTCCTCCTATCTGGACAGATTTTTAAACTGCATACTATCCATCTGTCTTTCTAGCTGGTGATGATGCACTAAATAGACAACAACCAGCTAAGATTTTGTAATCTAAAATAACATTAGAAAAGTTAAGAATTTCTCCCTTTTTTTCTTTATCATAGCTAGTATATGACAAACAACCGAAAAAGACTATTACAACCAAAGTGAATTATCAACAGCTTATCAGTGGTTATTAACACAGTTTAGAAAATATTAAATGCCTTTGAAAACATCCAAGTCGGAATTCATTACACTAAAATACTACTACTAATAATAAAGTTTTGGAAAAGGGCTTTGGGTTTAAAACTGAATTTAGGTGAATCTTAGGTTTTTGGTTTGTTTGCTTTTGTACTCTATAGTTCACATGAACTTATGTATTTGGTTATAAGGTGTACTTGTATGTGCACATGACCGATCAACCTATCTATATCTCCCTCTCATCTTTCCTCCCCTGTAGAAATGAACAAAAAGTTTCAAAAACATGTTCACTTGCCATGATTTCGAAAGGAATTCTATTTTTTTCCTGATTTGCTTTAAAATAATTATTTAGGTCCTATAAAAACTATATAAGTAAGTTCAAGAAATAGTAATACTCTGTGAAAACCAGTTACAAACAAATTTTTTTTCGATTCCATTAACTTCTTAAATATGTTACAAAAAACTAACATGATTCTTACCACATAGCTTCTTGGTGCAGAATCTTTCACATCACTATTAACCTTTCTTAACATTTAAATAACTACATTTGAGCTAAAATTAATGTGAAGTATGCAAAGCAAGTAAATTTTTATTGACAGACACAGAATTATACCTCTGTTGCCATATGACTTTTTTTTTTTTAATGATGAGAAGCATCGAAGCAGGGCATGAAGTTGTCTCATGTGTCAATTAACAGGGAGGAAAACGTCCCATTTTTCCTCCTCCACATAATGAATTTCAAAAAGAGATTGAATTATAAGTCTTTTGCCACCACTTGTTGACAAATCTGTTTAATGTTTGTAATAACAGAGTGTGTATACAACATGTCATGCCATAAACAATATTATGAAGCTAGCAAAACTCAATTATATAAGTTTGACATTTACAAGAGACAGGCAAGACTACTCATTAAGCTAATCTAGAAAGTCAAGTATTTTTTATTACAAACTTCGGACGTGTTTACCATTTGTTCAGTATTATGGTGGAAAGCCTCCTGATAATAAACAAGAAGTGGTTATTTTCAAAAACTAAAATGCCTGCAAGAAGACTCTGCTTTCATTTGGGTAACTGACTACCATCTCACATTTTTCTTTCCTTTCAAAACATCCCTTTTCGACTATACAATTTTTATTTATTACTCTAAGCAAGAAGGAAATGAACATTTATGAGTTACTTGGGCCAAATGTCCACATACATTTTTTCACATGAAAGTTAAAATTCAAGTATGACATGAGAGAACAATGAATGAGTTACCCAGTTTAGTCAGTGCTGTTCAGAGAAAAGCAGAGTTAAGAAGTCGGTTTTTGTCTCAGCTTCTCCTTTGATTAGTGGTGCGACCAAGCAAGTCTTATAACCTAAATTTTAGCTTCTGATTTCCAATTCTGGGAGTTAAATTATCTGCCCTTATCAAT
Organism: Ailurus styani; assembly: GCA_002007465.1. Classification (NCBI taxonomy): domain Eukaryota; kingdom Metazoa; phylum Chordata; class Mammalia; order Carnivora; family Ailuridae; genus Ailurus; species Ailurus styani. Next base: position 6,236,940 of record LNAC01000021.1, on the reverse strand, counting down.
TCACTGGGTTGTGGATGGAGATTGAATGGCAAAAAACTGTCAAAATGCAACACCAAAGGCTAAGGAAGACACAGAATTTGGAGAGCTGGAAAAAAACTTTTGATCATATGCTCCTATAAAGCATTAAAAAGTACAACAAGTATATCCATACTGTCCTATTTTTAATAAATTTCATGGCATACAAAAAAATTGATGTATCAGCCAAAAAATATTTGCTGGATGTGTTATGTGTTCTAAACTGTTCAAGGAACTAAAACAGTATTTTTTTTTTTTTAAGATTTTATTTATTGGGTGCCTGGGTGGCTCAGTCGTTAAGTGTCTGCTTTGGGCTCAGGTCATGATCCCAGGGTCCTGGGATCGAGCCCCGGATCGGGCTCCCTGCTCTGCGGGGAGCCTGCTTCTCCCTCTCCTACTCCCCCTGCTTGTGTTCCCTCTCTCGCTGTCTCTGTCAAATAAAGAAATAAAATCTTAAAAAAAAAAAGATTTTATTTCTTTATTTGCCAGAGAGAGCGAGAGCACAAGCAGGGGGAGCAATAGGCAGAGGGAGAAGCAGGCTCCCCGCAGAGCAGGGAACCCGATGCGGGGCTCGACCCCAGGACCCTGGGATCATGACCTGAGCCGAAGGCAGATGCTTAACCAACTGAGCCACTCAGGCATCCCAACAGTAATATTTTATTTAAAAATTGAGGAAAATACCTTTAAAGAATAAGCTCTCTAACTCTGTGCAATATCATTTCCTTGCATATAGTGATTGCTAGATTCGTATGACCAACAATCTTTTAATAACCTGCAAATTGAATGATATACCATGCTCATATCTATATTCTATAATGTAACAAAGCTGTGAAGGGGAGGGTTCTGGGTAGATGCAATAAAGCAACAGCATAATTCTAAATTTCCCACATAGCATCTGAAAATTTAATAAAAAATAGAAAGAAAAATAAATAAGCCCACATCCTCAGCATAATAGGCAGAGAATGTCCAAATTTCAAATTGTCTATGAGTAGGGAAAAAAACACCAAATCTCTGCAAAAGTTCTCTCACCCTCCCACTGCAAGCCTCCATGGACACCAAGGGCTGTTCTGGAAAAAAAGAAAAAGAAAGAAAAAGAGAAAAGCTAGCACTGTACTTAAGATTGATCTAAAACCATTATCAGAAGAAGAATGCTCATTCCACATGTGAAAATTACTGGAAAAGCATAATGGTTGATCACAGCACTGACTGCAAAAAAGGGAACTAAAAGTGCACGTGAAAGGCAAGGAAAACAGTCTTAGAAAGGTAACAGGCCATGGGGAGAAATGGTTAAAATGCAGGAACTTTGGAAACTGTGAAGTAAAAAAAGAAGCAAGAGAGGACACAATTCTGCAGGGGAAAAAAAAAAATCAAAATCAAAACAGATAAATAAGGGGTGTCTGGGTGGCTCAGTCAGTTAAGCGTCTGCTTTTGGCTCAGGTAATGGCTCCAAGGTCTGGGATCAAGCTGAAGTCGGGCTCCCTGCTCAGTGGGAAGCCTGCTCCTCCTTCTCCCTCTGCCTCCAGCTCTGCCTACATGTAACATCTCTCTCTCTCTGTTAAATATCTTTTTAAAATGTTTCTTAAAAAATAGATAAATAAAAGGACACATCAATCTTCGTCAAGAGTATGAAGGGTACAAGATTTTACACTACGTGCAAGCTAACAATTTAGCCTGCCTCAACTTCACGGAGGTGGGCAGAAGATAGGTCTCCTGGAACAGAGACAAAGGACAGTTTATTTCTCATAGTAATATCAGTAGCTAGAGTATCATCATTCGTCAGTGGGGGGAAACACATTAAACCAAGGCAAATGACAACCAACAAATTAGTAGAAAATATATGTACCATGAATAACAGATAAAGGTATATTCACTGTAATACACTAAAATTCAAGGGAAAAAAAGATCAAAAACTTGAAAGAAAATTGGGCAAAAGACAATCCACACACCCAAAAAATGCTTTAAAATGGACTTTAAGCACATAAAAATGGTCAACCTCACTCCCTCACTCATAATAAAAGAAATGCCAAGTAAAATTATGAGATGTTATTTTTCACCTAGTAAGTTGGCAAACATTCTGTTTTGGCAAGTGTGTGGAAAAACAAATACACTTATACATTTCTGATAGGAATGCAGATTGGTACAATCTTCATAGATGGTATAAACTACACACACATTTATCTTTTACACCTGCAATCATACACTTCTAGGAATTTACATTTAAGATATTCCTCTAATGACAAAAACAAAAAAAACAAAAACAAAAGAACCCACAGTTATTCATGGTAGTAGTGTATACAAATGGAAAAATTAGAATAAACTGTATGTCCATATACAGACAGTACTTGAATTAAGTGCTATGCAAAAGTTAAAAAGAATGAGAAATAAAGCTACAAACTGAAGTATTGTGATTTTTAAGATACAATATCAAATAGAAAAGCAAAGTGAAAAGTAGTACCATTGTATGATAGTTTTTGTATAAGAAAGAAAAAATTAAAGAAAATATAGTCCTCTAAGTATATAGTTTTATACAGTTCTGACTTTGGAATCATTATTTTTAACCATTAATGAAACAGATAAAATCAGTAAGAATAACAGAGGAAAAACAACTTAAAATGGGATACTCTACTGTATCCAAGTGAACCAACCTATATTTCCAGTGAATAACATAATCACACTGAAAGGAGTGGGGAAGAAAAGAATTAATCTAAGTAACGTTGGAAAACAATATTTGATTACAATGGAAGAAAGACAAAAGAGTCCTAAAGAAAGTATGAATTGTAGTTTCTTTTTCAGAGTCATGAGTTAGTAATTCTGAAATTATTTTGTTATTTTAGGATTGAGCAAGTAAGTAAATAGAGTGTAACTAACAGAAGCCAGATTTCCCACTGTCTAAAATGGCTAAACATAGTGCTCAAGCCCTGTCTAGTATTCTTATGATCAAGAAGGCTATAACGTGCTTTATAAAGAAAACATGTGTCAGATAGCTTTCTTTAGTCATGAGTTTAGCACTGCTGGCTTTGAGTTCAATGATAATGAATCAACAACGTATATTAAAGGTGTCTTTAAAAAGATACACACATAAAACAGGATGACATATTGGCTCAGTCATCAAAAATGCTTGACCTGGGGCGCCTGGGTGGCTCAGTCAGTTGAGTGTCTGCCTTCGGCTCAGGTCATGATACCCCAGTCCTGGGATGAAGCCCCAAATGGGGCTCCCTGCTCAGTGGGGAGTCTGCTTCTCCCTCTGCCCCTCACTCTGCTCATGCTCTCTCTCTCAAATAAGTAAATAAATTTTTTTTAAAAAAATGTTGTGACCTTGCTTATAGGACCATAACCCCTTATGTTATACCCAATAGGGGCAATGATTCAGTACTCAGCTAACACTAAGTTAGTGTTCAGAGTAATTTCACAGAACATAACTATTGTAAATAACAAGAATCAACTGTACATCCAGAAACTGACCACTTCTCACCACCTCTGTTACTATCATCCCAGGTCCAGGCAAGCATGAGCCCTTGCCTGGATTACTTCAATAGCCTGGAAGTAATCTCCTTACTTCCATCCTCCCTACACCCCTCATAGTCTCAACAAGCCTGGCAGAATTGTCCTATTAAAATGTAAATTAGTTCATGTCACTCTTGGGCTCAAAACCCACATGGCTTCCCATTTTATACCAGAGTAAAAGCAAAGTGTTTTAAAAGAATGACCAAAATCCTATAAAATCTGGGCCTCCCTTGCCTCTCACTATTACTCTCCCTCTCTGATTTCATCCCATATCTCCATCTTTTACCAGTACCCCAGTTACAGCCACACAAGTGTTTGTACCACTCCTCAAATATGCCAGACATGTTCCCATCTCAATGAGTTTGCTTTGAATATTCCCTCTACCTGTAGTACTCTTCCCTTCTTCGCTTCCCTTCCTCACTTCCTTCGCTCTTCATTTACATGTCTCTTGCTCCATGAAGCCTGACCTGATCATCCTCCCAACATCCTATCCATCTGCTGTGTTTCATTTTCCTCCATGGTACTTATCACCATCTAATATATTATACATTTCACTTATTTGTTGTATTAATTAGCTATCTTCTCTAAAACGTAAGCCTGAGAGAGGCAGGAATTTTTGTATGGTTTTTTTGTTTTGTTTTGTTCTGTTTGTATGGTTTGTTATCTACAATATTCCTACTGCAAATAACAGTGCCTGGCACATAAAAAGAAAATACATAAATTGATATAGTTCTTACTATTAAAAAATAAATTTAAGCTTAAATAAAATTTTTACAACGTTAAAAGTTATAGAAAGATTACAATTTTACCTTCCGCATCTGTTTATATCATCTTTCTAGTAATCAAGTCCAAAACTAATATTGTTAAGGAGCTCACCTATAAAATATAGAGGAAAATCAGCCAAAAGGATATCATTTCTCTTAATTTCTTTGTATGTAAAACTTAGCTTTATTTAATAAAACTAAGAAAAATAGGGACAAATCAAATTATTGTGCTTTAATTTTATTTTAATTTTAGGAAGTTATCTGCAGAAAATAAATGAATCATGTAGCATATCCCATCCCGCATAATATTTCATTATCTAATGAAAGTATTATAACTGTCACTCCAATTTCTCCAACTTTAACCCAGTGCAAATTAGATTAACAATAAATGTCATTACTCTTTATGACCTTGTAAACTTGCTACCATATTAAATTCCATGCAGTGAAAAGCATTCATGCCATAAGTTAGTTGCTGATATATCATGTATTAATAAGTAGGTTCAAGAAAAAAAGAAAATCTCTCACTTTCAAGCCAGATCAATAGAAGTGATGATCAACAAACACAGCTTGAACTCGGCTTTGGTCTTTAGCAAGTTCTTTAGAAATCCAAAATGGATTTCTTTCCTTAGGTTGAACTGAGAGGTAAATTTGAATTTCAGAATATTTGTCTGGAGGACCTCCATATATCATGCATACAAGATTTTAATTTTTGAAAGTCTCTAAGACTTAGAGATTATTGAACAGGAAGGCCAGTTGCCATTCTTGTTGGACTAAAAATGAGAAAATCAACTAAAGAGGCTTTAAAAAGTTTTACTCGTTTTTTTAAAATTTGGATTTATTTAAACATAAATTTAACCATCTGTCTCAAATCTGGACTCATTTCAAACTGGTTTTCATAATTAAAGTACTCTAAAGAGACAACTCAATGGATCTAATCAATTTTAATTGGCTATAAAATACCACAGAACTATTCATAATGCATGAAGAGGCAATTGAAGAAAATATACTTCCCAATTACTGAAAAATTTACTTTTGAATGAGACTTGTAGCTAACTCCCCACAGTTCTAGCAGTAGGTATCCTCTTATTCTGTCTGCATAGGATAAGTGAGGGCTTATAAATAATCAGGGAGTTTACAAATCTCTTAGCACTCTGTTTTGTTTCCCATAAAGAAAGAAAATTTGAAGGAGAGTTTGTTTCCCTACTCTTGTTATAAAAGTGGGTGAAGAGAACTCCTTTTAAACTTCACTAGACTGACTATTATGGGCATGTGTAATGTGGAGTAGCTCCTCCTATCTTCTTTTTTTTCTGAATATGATGTATGATAAAGCAAAAGCATTCAGATTTCTATTCATGTAAGAGAAACCCCCACAAATGTTATTGTGGGTATTTTGAGGCTTGGTAAATATAAAATCCTAGCATAATTCTAGTCACACAGAATCAATTAAATAGGCTAAGTAAGAATACATAACTATGAGAGTTATTTTGAACATCTTTTCTGTTACTTCAGTACATCTTCAAGCAAACTATAAAACTTCAAAGCAAAATTGTATTTAAATTCACTTAATTCAATACCGTAAGGTTCAATATGGTATTGCTTACACTTTATAAAATTACCATATATTACATTAACTCTTAAAAATATTTTTTAACTATTGAAAAAATGCTACATGGCATATGAACAAAAGGGACTGCATGTTGGTATACAGGTAAAGATTATATGTATTTTTTACAACATAAACAAGTGGAAGATTATAGGGAAATAAAAAAGTCTGGGAATGAATAAACTCATACAACTCTCAGAACAAATGAAGGAAGATGAAGTCTACTAAGACTCTAAACTTAGGTTAAAACGTTAAGTAGATACCTTTTAAGAAAAGACCCAAATCATAATTATTCAGGCATAATCCACAATGCCTGAAATGCAAACTATGTTGCATGGGATTAAAGGCAGATTAGACATTGTAGAAAGGAAGATTAGTAAACTTGTAAACATAGCCATAGAAACTAATCAAAATGAAACAGAAATGTGTGGGTGGCTCAGTTGGTTAAAAGTCTGACTCGTGATTTTGACTCAAATCATGATCTCAGGGTCCTCAGATCAAGCTCTGCCTCTGGCTCCATGGTGTGCAGGGAGTCTGTTTGAGATTCTCCCCCCCACCCCCGTCGTCTTCCACTGTCCCTCCCCCTTCACTCTCTCTCTCTCTATTTCTAAAATAAATAAATGTTAAAAAAAGAAGAAGAAAGAGAAAAAACGGGGGAAAATAATGAAGAGTATCAATAGGCTGTGAGACAACTACAAGCAACCTAGTATATGTGTAACAGGAGTCTCTAACAGAGAGAACAGATACAGGGGACAGAAAATATACATGAAGAAATAATGGATAAAAATTTTCCAAATTTGATGAAAACTATAAACTCTCAGGTACATGTGACTCAAAAACTACAAACAAAAAGAAAAAAAAATACAGCAATATACATCATGACCAAATTGCTTAAAAGCAATGATAAAAAGAAAATCCTAAAAGCTACCAAAGAAAATAAAATGTGCAGAGCAACAAAGATAAAGACTAGAGCAGATTTCTACATGACATGATACTAAACATCTTTAAAGATCCGAAAAGGAAATAAAATGTCAAAATAGAATTCTATACCCAACAAAGATATATTTCAAAAACAAAGGTGAAATAAAACTTTTTCAAGCATGCAAAAACTTAAAGAATTTATTACCTATGGACTTATATTACAAAAAACATTAAGTCATTCAGGCAGAAATAAAATGATACCAGAGAGAATACAAAATGCTAGTAAAGGTAGCTACATAGATAAATATATGAGATGTTCTGTTATAATTTTAAAAATAACTGACTAAACAAATACAAAAATATTAACAAGGTAGGGTAGACTTTACAACGTATGCAAAAGTAAAATATATTTACAACAACAGCACACAGACCAGAAGATTATACCACTGTCAGAGTCCAATCTTAAAAGCAAAGCATTATAATAACACCTGAAGATATACTATTAAAGATAACAAAACAAAAAGTTATAGATAATAAGACAAGGAAAGGGATAAAAAGGAACTTTAAGAAAATGTTTCAATTTATCCAAAAGAAGGCAGGTAAAATGAAAAGGGGAATAAAGAATAAGTGGAACAAAGAGAAAACAAATTGCAAGATGACAGACTTAAACCTAACATTATCAAAAGTCACATTAAATATAGTCTAATTATCCCCATTAAAATGTAGAGATTAACAAGACAAAAAAGCACAACCTTACTATATGGTGCTTATAAGGAATGTAATTCAAAAATAAAGATGGAAACAGATTAAAGATGAAAAAAGATATATCATGTAAACACTATTCAAAGTAATGCTGGAATGGCTATATTAATATCAGGTAGAATAGATAACACAGTAAAGAATACCACCATAGATACTAAGAAATACATAGATATTAAGATATTAAGTAGTAAAGATACTACTACTATCATGGGATAATAAAGATAACTTTATAATAGTAAAGGGGTTAATTCATCCAGGGATATAATAATCGTAACTGCCTATTCACCTAAGTAACAGATTTTCAAAAAACATGAAGCAAAAAATTGACAACTACAAGAAGAAATATACTAATCTACAATTAGAGTGGGAGATTTCATTTGCCCTCTCTCAATCATTAAGATAACAAGTAGATAGAAAATCAGTAAGAACATTAAAAATCAAAAAATACAATTAGCCTACTAGACCAAGCTGACAATATATACAATAGAATACACATTCTTATCAAGTACATATGAGGTTTTATCAAAACAGATCATACTGTGGGCCAGATAACATATACACATAAATTTAAAGAAATGAAGTCATAACAAAGTATCCTTGGATCGAAATGGAATTAAATTAAAAATAAAATATTTAAACATCTCTAGAAAAATGCCAAATGTTTAGAAAACTAACCCAAACGCTTTTAAATAACCTATAGATCAAAGAAAAAAACAAAAGGGAAATTAGAAAGTATTTTTAATTGAATCAAATGAAAATGGTATGTGAAAATTTCTGGAATGCTGCTAAAACAGTACTTAGGGAATAGTACAAAATGCCTGTAGAAAAAAAGATAGTTCTCAAATCAATGATCTTAGCTTCCACATTAAGAACATTTAAAAATTTTTCAAATGGTGCAAACTAAGCCTAAAACAAGCAGAAGGGAAGAAATTAAATAAAGATTACAGCATAAGTCAATTAAATAGAAAGCAGAAAAATAGAAGAAAAAAAAACAAAGCTAAAAGCTGATAAGCTGATATTTGAGGAAATTAGTAAAACTGAAAAACCTCTAGCCAGAATGATTAGGAAAAAAGAGAAAAGACATAAAATACTAGTATCAAGAATGGGAAAGAAGTCACCACAGATTCTACATATTAACAAGATGAATAAGGGAATATGAACAATTTGATACCAATAAATCCAACAACTTAGTGAAATGGACATTTCCTTGAAGGATACAACCTATTAAAACTCAAAAAGAAACAGATAAACTAAAGAGTCTACGTAATCCAAAAAATTGATAGTTTAAAAGTCTTTGCCAAAAAGTAAAAAATAAAAACAAGCAGACCCAGATGGCTTCACAGGTGAATTCTACCCATATTTATGAAATACCACCAATTGAACACAAATCCTTCTAAAAAGTTGAACACAGAGTAACCATTCACAGAACAGCATTATCTTTATAATAAAATGAGACAAAAATACAGTAAACAAGGACATAAAAATTATGAAAACTTAGCCTACCATATTCAACAATATAAAAAAAATGACAGTGAATCATAACCAAGGAATTTATCCCAAGAATGTGAGATGGTGTAATATATTAAACATGAAAATCAATCAAAGTAATTCCTATCAAACAAAAAGAAGAAAAAATATTTATCTCCATAGATACTAAGAAAGCATTTGACAAAATCCAACATCTACTCTAAAACAGGAATAGAAAGGAACTTCACCCTGATAAAAACTTTGAAACTATAGATAACTTAATACTTAATTTTGACTTTTCCCCCAAGTTCAGGAATAAGACAAATAGCTTTGCTCTTTCTACCTCTATTCAATATTACACTGGGGGTTCTAGCTAGGACAATCAGGCAAAAAAAGAAAAAGATACCCAGATTGGAAAGGGAAAGTTAAACTTTATTTATTCATAGACAATATGATCCTATAGGAGTTCTTTAGTAAGGTCATTTACTTTTTATATGGATAAATGTGATGGAAAATTCTGCCTACATTTACAGGCATTATGTCAAAACCTTAGTTCAGATATAAGCTTTATAGATTCACTAAATTGTTTTATGGCTAAACCTAAACAGTTGCTCAACTTAAAGTACTTAGAACTTAATTTACAATAGAAAAGTAAAACCTGTACATTTTGTATTCAAGAACTCATTATTTTATACTGCTATCAAAAAACATTCTTAATAATTAACTTCAGCTCAGCAGACTAAAATTATTTTGGTTGTTCTCTGTTTACATGTTATAAATAATAATAGACTAATGTTCAAATTAGTCCAAGTCAATTTAAGACAAAATATTTGCTTTCTCAGCACAGCACAAAGCAAAAAAAGTTTAATACTTAAGGTATATTACAAAAAAATTAAAGTGCTATATTCATGTTACAAATAAGTGTTGTATTTTACATTAGACAGTATAAACTAATGTTCCTTTGTGTAATCCACACAGCAGGAGTCAGGAATTTGGAATTTAACTCTGAACCCATTCTCAAATCCAGAATTTAACCCTTACTATAAGAATTATTTTCAAACCTTGTCTCCCTCAAAGCCTTGTCTCCCCTAAAGCCTCATCTTCTCTAACTGGAAGCTATATGTCAGATTGGAGTCTTAAGACCTCCTAATATCTTTGGTGGCTAGAACCACAGCTGGGTATTCACTGTCAGTGCCCAGCAGTCCCTAGAGACCATTCCAGAACTGCCCTGGTCTGGCCTATACAAATGAACTAAGGTTCTGACATAAAGTCTGCAAATGTTGGAAATTTTGCCATCCTCGTAAAGAGTAAATAACTTCACAAAAGAAAATTTCCACATTAAACATAAAAAGTAGTTTGATAACAAAAACAAAGTGTTCAAAAATATAATTTTATACTTTTCACATAAACATGATAGATAGTTCTGATTATAAAAAGATAAATTTATATATGTCATGTATTGAACACAATCATATAAGAACTTATTTTTAAAATATGTATTCAATAGGTTATACATAGATTTAATGACAGCAATCAAATTTTTGAAAATCGGAAAATATTATCACTAATACTTTAGAAGAAGAAATGTAAATAAATTCACATATTTTAATTTCATGAGATTCAGCCAAGTAATAACACTTCTAGGGAACAATTAAAACTATAATCTTCAAATCTAGTTGCCTTCTTACTATTAATACAATGCTAAATGGTATTTTATCTAAATTAAAAGTAATAAAGAACAATTATTATCTGTGAAAAATATTTGATAATATAAGCACTATGTAATACTACTTAAAAATTTTATTATGACATCAGAATTAAATTTCATTTTTTCAACCAAAATAAACTAATCATTAAAAAATGAATATCAGGGACACGTGGGTGGTACAGTCGTTAAGCGTCAGCCTTTGGCTCAGGTCATGATCCCAGGGTCCTGGGATCAAGCCCCACATCAGGCTCCCTGCTCGGTGGGAAGCCTGGTTCTCCCTCTCTCACTCCCCCTGCTTGTGTGTCTCTCTCTCACTGTTTCTCTCCATCAAATAAATAAATAAAATCTTTTTAAAAAATGAATATCAAAGACTAGGGAGTAATTATATCTTTTTTTTTAACTAATTGTTCTCTAACAGATATAAACCTAGTGTGAAATACTTAGCACAGCTGAATTACAATACAATTGGGTTAAGCCATCACTTGCTCTGGGTGAATTTAAATACAGATATTTTTAATACAGGTCACTAATTTGAGAATGCTAACCATGAATTAAGTAATAGATTTTATAAACTTAACTATTTTGACAGATTGAGTAGTAATGCTTAACATAGAAAACTACTTCTAAACTACTCTTGATTTAGCAAGGAGTCCCTTTGCACATAAAATGAATTTTGAAAGAGGGTAAGACTTGTAGTTCATAAATTAGAATATCAACTAGAAATGGGTAAGCTCCTTGAATACCTAGAAAATACTGTTTGAATTTCAATAACTTAAAGACAGCAAATGTTCAGTAAATATTTCTCCATTATCAAAAGGTCTTTTTAAAATAATAAAGGAATAATAATTAGGTATATGAAATTTTAAAATCTATGAAATAATCACACAGTGTTAGAACTTATATCCAATACTATCTGCCTCCAAAGTATGTATATGATCTTTATACAATGCCATTTTTTATCACTCAAATAATTTAAGATAATTGAATTACAAATGTATTTTAAAAGATACATTTACATTAATAAAGAGATCATTATCTCAAAATACTGGTTGAGGTACTTGAAAAATAAGTAAGCAGAAGGAGAAGGAAGGGGAGGAAGCAACCAGAGAGCAGCCAGAGGAGGAGGAGAGGGGAAACAAAGGAAAGCAGTAAAAAAGGGAAGGAGGGAGAAATGCATCTCAATCAGTATCTCTTTTAGTCTACTGGGATTAACAACAAAAAGATGGTATTTTCACTGTGTAAGATATACTCAAATGTAGAGCTATTTATTTCATTTACCTCAGGAAACAGAATATATACACAAGTAAAAGACCGAAAGAAAATGTGTTGAGAAAAAAGACAGAGCTGTTGTTAATAAAGCTTATATTTAGACAAGATGAATTTTTTAAAAAAAACCTCCAACTTTTTAATTAAAAAAAATTTAAATATGAACACTGTTTACTCACATAACCATAAACACTTGTTTAAAATAAAAATAATATGTTCCTCTATTTATTTCCAAAGGTTCTTATGAAAATGTTAGAATATAGGCACATAAAATTAAGCTATGAAAGCAAAATAATGCTATAAAATAATCCTGTCCTTTAGTGGCTTTTAAATACCACAGGCAAAAAGAAGACTAAAAAAGGTGTCTAAACAAATACAACCTTATTTTTCTTATTTAGTATTCAGTAATTAAATAAGTAAATCTGATGCTGGAGAGAAAGTGTTAAACATTCTTTGCATTCTACTACAAGTGCTACATAATTTCATTTAGTATGAACTACTCAAAAATATTTCATATCATTTAAAAAAACAAAAAAATAAAAAGACTTATTAAATAGTTTGATGATTAGTCTATTTTGGCATATTTTGATACTTTTAAAATGTGAATTGGCCTAAGTAGAATCATTCTGCTACTCATAAAGATAACCTTCAAATGATAAGAATAAAAATCATTACAATAAACAATTTTTCATAACTTTTCCATACCTTTAGCTAAAGCTTCTTTATATTTCTCTTTGGCAGAATTCATTTCTTTTATTAACTGTCTATAGCTGGATTTTAATTTCTCTAATTCTGTCTTTGTAACCTGTCAAAAAAAAAAAAAAAAAGAACAAATTTTACGGTCAAAAACTTAAATCCAGAAGTACTAACTGATATATATTTTATTGTTTATAGATCAGAGTTGCTCCTTAATATATATTATAGATAATATATTTAAAATTGATTTAGAAATTAATAATTCAACAGCATATGAAAAATATAACCTCTTAAAAAGAAAAGCAAGTCAAGAAATACTGCTGCCATCATCTAAAAATTTAAAGACCAATAGATTAAGATGCTATATATAGAAATATTTTCTCTAGTAAAAAAGCTAATTTAAATATTTATATTAATTATACAGAGTAACTTGGACTTGTTCTAATTTACACTTTTTTTTTCGATACGGGGCTTGATCCCAGGACCCTGGGACCATGACCTGAGCCGAAGGCAGATGCTTAACAACTGAGTCACCCTGGCACCCCTAATTTATCACTCCTAACATGAGAATTTTTGGTTTTTGGTTTTTGGACATTATAACATCATCGCAAAGAAGATGTATTTAACAATCACTGTTGCCTACATACATGACAGCGGATATTACATACATACATGAGTTTGGTTATTATTTTTATGGAAAGACTAAGCAAATGCAAGTCCTTGATTCTATAGTCAAAAGTCCACTTAAATACCATTTAAGGAAAAAATAAGGGTCTTAAATGGTATCTGAAAAACTTCTAATATACCTTTAAGAAAACTAAGAAATCAGCAACATCAAAAACTTGCAAAAAGGGCATAAGCAACTTGGAAGAATATTCCACAGTCCACCTTTAATGACCTCTGTATCACAATGTTCTTGATGGCATGAAGGATAACATTATACAAAAAACAAAAAACAAAACAAAAAAACCCCACAAAAATATCAATAGCTATGATACAGACATAATTGAGCCTGAATCATTCCTTTAAAAAAAAGAAAGGTGCCTGGGTGGCTCAGTTGGTTGGGTGACCGACTCTTGGTTTCAGCTCAGATCATGATCTCAGGGTCCTAGGAGCAAGCCCTGTGTCAGGCTCCACATCCTGCTGGGAGTCTGCTTAAGACTCTCTCTTCCTGGGTGCCTGAGTGGCTCAGTGGGTTGAAGCCTCTGCTTTCGGCTCAGGTCATGATCTCAGGGTCCTGAGATCGAGGACCGCATCGGGCTCCCTGCTCAGCGGGGAGCCTGCTTACCCCTCTCTCTCTCTCTGCCTGCCTCTCTGCCTCCTTGTGATCTCTCTCCCTCCGTAAAATAAATAAATAAAATCTTGAAAAAAAAATTTTTTTTTAATTTAAAAAATTTTTTTAAAAATTAAAAAATAAGACTCTCTCTTCCTTTGCCCCTTCCTCTGCTCATTCTTTCTCTCTCTCTAAAATAAATAAATAAATCTTTAAAATAAAATAAAACTCAATAATTAACTTTGTTTAATGGACTTTATTTTTTAGAGCAGATTTAGTTTCACAGTAAAAGTGAGCAGAAAATACAGAGATTTCCCATAGAGCTTCTGTATGTACTGATGCACAGTCATCCCCTACTAGAGTGGTACATTTGTTACAACAGATAAACCTACAATGACACATCATTATCACCCAAAGTCCAAATTAGGTTTCATTCCTGGTGTATATTCTATGATTTAAACAAATATATAACAACATATATCTATAATTATAGTATCGTATAAAGTAGTTTCACTGTCATAAAATCCTCTGGGCTACACCTATTCATTCCTCTCTCTCCCTTAAATCCTGGCAACCACTGATCTTTTTATTGTCTCCATAGTTTGCTTTTTCCAGAATACCATATAGTTACAATGATGAAGTATATATCCTTTTCAGATGCTTCTTTCACTAGTAATACACATGTAAGTTTCCTCTGGGTCTTTTCGTGCCTTGATAGCTCATTTCTTTGAGCATTAAATAATATTCCATATTCAATATTCTGTTGACAAGCTTCGGTCTTTTGCCTCTTCATATAAACTTTATAATCGGTTTGTTAATATCTACAAAATAACTTACTGGGGACTTTGATTGGGATTGTGTTAAATCTAAACAGCAAGCTGGAAACAACTGACATCTTGACAACACTGAGTCTTCTCATCAACAAACATGGGATATGTCTCCAATTATTTCTTCTATGATTTCTCTCCTTGGATTTCAGTTGTTCTCTTCCTATAGATGTTGTACATATGTTGTTGGATGTATACCTAAATATTTCATTTTTGAGGTGCTAATGAAAATGGTATTGTGTTTTTAATCTCCTATTCTACTTGTTTATTGTTGATGTATAGGAAAGTGACTGACTTTTGTACGGTAACATTGTATCCTGTAACCCTGCTATAATCACTTATTAATTACAAGTTTTTTTGTTGATTTGCTTGGATTTCTTCATAGACAGTCATGTCATCTGTGAACAAAGACAGCTTTATCTCATTGTTCCCAGTCTGTATACATTTCTTTTTCTTGTCTTACTGCATTGGCTAAGACTTCCAGTATGATGTTAACAAGCAATGGTAAGAGGAAACATCCTTGACTTGTTTCTGATCTTAGTGGGAAAGTTTCAAGTTTCTTACCATTACTTATTATGTTAGCTGTTGGTTTTCTGTAGATATTCTTTATCAACTTGAGGAAGGTTTCCTCATTTCCTAGCTTACTGAGAGTTTTTATCATGAATGTGTACTGGTTTTGAAAAATTTTGTCAAGCGATTTTTCTGCATCTATTTGCACTCTCATGTGACTTTTCTTTTTCTAATCTGTTCATGTGATGGACTGCATTAATTAATTTTCAAATGTTGTACCAGCCTTGCATACCTGAAATAAATCTCATTTGGTCATGATATACAATTATTTTTATACATTGTTGGATTTGATTTTCTAATAGTTTGTTAAAGATTTTTGCATCTATGTTCATGAGAGATACTGGTCTGTAGTTTTCTCTTCTTCCAATGTCTCTGTCTGGTTTGGTAATGGTGATCTCTTAGATTACTCTTGGTTAGGAAGTATCCCTCAGTTTCTTTTTCTGAAAGAGTTCATAGAGAATTGGTATGATTCTTTCCTTAAATGTTTGATAGAATTCACTATATGAGGATGGTGCTTTTTGTTTTGGAAGGTTATTAATAATTGATTCAATGACTTCAATAGATATATGGCTATTCAGATCAGCTATTGCTTGTGTGAGTTTTTAGCAGACTGTGTCTTCCAGAGAATTGCCAAATTTCTTGTACGTGATCAAACTTGTGGGCACAGAGTTGTTCACAGTATTCCTTCATTATCCCTTTAATATGGAGTATGTAGTGATGTGATTACTAATATTAGTAGTTTGTGCCCACATTGTTTTTATTAGTTAACCTGGCCACAAACTTACTGATTTTATTGATCTTTTCAAAGAACCAGCTTTTGGTTTTGTTGACTTTTCTATTGATTTTATGTTTTCACCTTCATTAATTTCCACTCTAATTTGTATTATGTGGGTGCCTGGGTGGCTCAGTAGTTAAGTGTCTGCCTTTGGCTCAGGTCACGATCATGGGGTCGTGGGATCAAGCCCCACATCAGGCTCCCTCTCCTCAGTTCTCCCTCTCCCACTCCCTCTGCCTGTGTTCCCTCTCTCGCTGTGTCTCTCTCTGTCAAATGAATAAATAAAAATCTTAAAAAATATTAATAATAATCTGCATTATGTCTTTTCTTCTGCTTACGTTGGATTCAATTTGTGCTTTTTTTTCTAATGCCCTAAGGTAGAAGTTTAGAGGATTGATTTTAGATCTTTTTACTTTCCTTACATACATTCAATGCTATAAATTTCCATCTAAGCACTGCTTTTACAACCTACAAATTTTGATAAGTTTTATTTTCATTTTCATTTTCATTTAGTTCATTTCTCTTGAGATTTTTTTCCTTGATCCATGTGCCATTTAGAAGTATTTTCTTTAATCTTTTCCAAAGAAGACATATAGATAGATGGCCAACAGACATATGAAAAGATGCTCAACATCACTCAATATCAGGGAAATGCAAACCCAAACTACCATGAGATATCCACCTCCATCATCAGAATCGCTAAAATTAATACAGGAAACAACAGGTGCTGGCAAGGATGCAGAAAAAGAGGAACCTTCTTACACTGCTGGTTGGAATGCAAATTGGTGGAGCTACTCTGGAAAACAGTAAGGAGGATTCTCAAAAAGTTGAAAATAGAAGTACACTATGATCCAGCTATCTTTCTATTACTGATTTCTAGTTTAATTCCACTGTGGTCTCAGAACAGACACTGGATGATTTCTCTTCTTCTAAATTTACTAAGGTATGATTTATGGTCTAGAATGTGGTCTATCTGTTGAATCTTCCATGTAAGCTTCAGAACAATGTGTATTCTGCTGTTATTCAATGAAACAATCTGTAGATGTTCACCATATCTAATTGATTAATGGTATTATAAAGTTCATCTATGTCCTTACTGATTTCCTGCCTGCTGGGTCTGTTCATTTCTAAGGAGGGGTATTGAAGTCTCCAACTGTAGTGGAGTATTCATCTATATCTCCTCACAATTCTATCAGTTTTTGAAGCTTCACCAGTATTTTGATATTATGTTTTTGGGAATATACATCCTAGGGATTGTTATGTTTTCTTGGAGAACTAACCCCTTTATCATTATGTAATCCCCCTTTTTATCCCCAATAACCTTCCTTGCTTTGAATACTGCTCTGTCTGAAATTAATATAGCTACTCCTACTTTCTTTTGATTAGGGTTAGCATAGCATATCTTTTTCCAACCATTTACTATCAATCAATGTATGTCTTAATACTTAAAATGGGGTTCTTGTAGACAAATTCAGTTGGGTCTTGTTTGTAAATCCACTCTGACAATCTCTGTCCTTTAATTGGCTCATTTAGATCACTGACCTTCAAAGAACTTGTTTAAATACTTGGATTAATGGCAATCATATTTGTTAGTTTCCTATTTGTTACCCTTGTTATTGTTCCTATTTTTGTCTTCCACTATTTTTCTGTTTTTCTGTGGTTTTGATTTTTTATACAATTCCATTCTCTCTCATTTCTAGTATATCAGTTATACTTCTTTTTTAACTTTTCTTTGCAGGTGCCCTAGAGTTTGCAATATGTATTTATAACTAACGCAAGCCTATTTTCAAAGAACCCTACAGCACTTCACAGGCAGTATGGGTACCTTACAATGACAAAATAATCCTAATACCTCCATTCCGTCCCGTATAGCATTGCTGTCATTCATTTCACTTATATATAAGCAATGTAAACTTATATATGTATGTATACAGATATACACATCTAAGATGCATGACCGTACATAACTGAATACTATTGCTATTATTACTTTCAATAAACTGTTACCTGTTAGATCAAGAATGAGAGAAATAAGTTTTTATTTTATCTTCACATTCTTTCCCTAATGCTCTTTCGTTATGTACATCTGAATTTCTGCACTTTTTCATTTTCCTTCTCAATCCACTGGCTACAAGTTTCCTCAATTTCTGTTTGTCTAAGAAAGTCTTTATTTCACTTTTAAAGGATAGTTTCACAGGGTATAGAATTCTAGGATTTTGGGTTTTTTTCTCTCAACCCTGAATATTTCATTCCACTTCCTTCTTGCCTACTTACCTTGAGAAGTCAGATGTAATTCATATATTTGTTTTTCTACAGGTAAGGTGCTTTTTTATTCAGGCTACTTGCAGGGTTTTTTCTTTATCTTTGATTATCTGTAGTTTGAAACTGATATGCCTATGGTAGTTTTTTGGCCATTTATTCTGCTTGCTGTTCTCTGAGCTTCCTGGATCTGCTCTTTGGTGTTTGACATTAATTTAGGAAAATTTGCAGTCATTATCATTTCAAATATCTCTTCTATTCCTTTCTCTCTTTCTTCTCTTTCAGGTATTCCCCTTACATATATTACACCTTTTTTAGTTACCCCACAGTTCTTGGTTATTCTGTTCCATTTTTTTTTTCAGTCCTTATTCTCTGCTTTTCAGTTTTGTAGACTTCAATTGATATATTCTCAATTTCAGAGATTCTTTCCTTAATTGTGTCCAATCTCTTATTAAGCCCATCAAAGTCATTCTTCATTTCTGTTACAGTATCTTTGCTCTCTATAATGTTAGAGAATGCTAGAATGCCTTTTGTTTCTTTCTTAGGATTTCCATATTTATGCTTACATTGCTTACATTACTCATCTGTTCTTTCATGCTTTTTACTTTATTCATTAGAGCCCTTAGCATATTATACATAGTTGTTTTAAATTCCTGGTCTGATCATTCCAACACTCCTACTGTGTCTGGGTCTGATGCTTGTTCCGTGTCTTCCAATTGTGTATTTTTGCCTTTTGCTATCCCTTGTTACTTTTTCTTGATTGCTAGGCAGGATGTACCAGGTAAAAGAAACTGATTAAATAGGCCTCTACTAATAAGCTGTCAATAAAGGAGAAGCATTTTATACCCTATGATTAGGTCTCAGTCTTTTACTGAGTCTGTGCCTCTGGCTGTGAACTTACATATGCTAGTCAGGTGACTAGCCACACTCCACTCAGAGTGAGCAGGAGTTATGAATTTCCCTTCCCCCAGATTAGTTAGGTTAAGGGCAAACAGTTTCTCCCGAGAGCAGACTTTATTAAGGACAGAATGCTTTGGCATATATCAAAACGTTTCCTTTTCCCCTCCCCTCGCTGGAGCATGAGATTTTTTTTTACCAATATTCACTGTGAGAACCTGGTAGAGGTCTGGGAGGTAAAACTCACAAAAGTATGGAGTCCCCTCAATAACTGGCTCCTCCTGGAGTTTTTAACTGTCAGACTGTCCACAATGAGCATCCAGATTTTGTCAGTTACAGTTGGTTTTCCTGTACACAGCACTGCTTCCCAAAGAGGTTTTTGCTCTAATAAATTATGATTCTCTGTATTCACTTGTCTGTCTCTCCAATTTTAGGGGAAGCTGTTTGCTCTGTAACCTCACTTAAGGATCTAAGAAGAGCTGCTGATTTTTTCAATTTATTCAAATTTTAATTCTTTGTTAGGATGGAGTAACAACTTCCAAACTGCTTATAGGCCAGACTAGAAACTGGAAGTCTTAACTTTTGAATTTGCTAAAGAACCAATTAATTGTTCTCCAAACTTGTTAATCAACTGCAGAAAGCAAGCATTTATCCTGCTTGTCGTTTATGAACTATTCCTCAGAGTAGCCAAATAGTTCATATAAGAAAACTGTTTATTGAAAAATTACAGCTAACAATCGCATTAGGAATGACAGAAGTAAGATACTGCCATTTTTATAACCCCTACTAAATAATGGATCTAAGCAGCAAACATCAATTATTTCTAAAACTATCTGCAGTAGGTAGCACGTCAGTCTCATAAAACTATCTGGTGAATGGCTGAAGGGAAATTTTTCAATAGGTTGATCAGGCTTGCAGCACTGGAACCTTTAGTCAAGTACCCAGTTTCTTCAACAAATAAACAGCATTTTTAAAAGGTCGGGGAGGTACCTACAAATTAAAAGAAAATAACTCAAAAACAGTGTGTGAGCCATGTTTGGGTCATGATTCAAATAAACCAACTATAAAAAACATTTAAATAACAATCATTTGAATATAGTCAGGATATTTAATAACCCGAAGGAATTACTGTTATTTTTAGGTGATAATGTGGTTAAGTTTTTTTTTTAAAGAGTATTTATTTCAGCAGTCTATACTAAAATATTTATGGATAAAATGATACCTGGAATTTTTTTAAATGATCCAGTGTATTAGAAAAAGTACATGAGTACAGATAAAAAAAAACCTTGTCTATATGAGTGGATCAGTCAATGGGAGTTTGTTTTACTATTCTCTCTTCTTTTGTACATTCAAAATTTTTATAATAAAAAAACATTGTAAGAAGTTATCCAGAAGGGACAAACTCTGGAAGAAAATTTAAAAATATCCTAATTTACTTTGTCTATATTTTCTTTTTTATTATACGCATAGTAAAAATAAAAATAATAAAACCATAAAACCTAGAAGATTCAGTAAATAAAAAACAAAACTTCTAAGTGATAAGAAACCACTGTATCACAGTTTAATTGGCAACATTCTTTTTCTTCAGAGCAGAACATAAAGTAACAGTATATCTTATAATCAATCATGTTTTATATTCAATAAGAATAAAATATTACTAGAGACACCAAAACCTATTTCTCATCATAAAATGATGAACAAGCAATTTTTAAAGTTAAAGTAAAATATTTCAGTGAATTTGAAAATCACATTAACAAAAGAATTCCAAAGTAGAAAGACTAACCTTGATCATCTCTGCTTCTATCTGCTGATGAACACCTATAAAACTTTTCTTCACCTGCTGCTTGTCTTTGATCATCATGGTAAGCCTGTGTAAGGGTCCAGAATTTAGGTCCTCTGCGTGTGTCTTCATTATTCTACTAAGCTGTTCTGTCTGCTGAATCATA
The DNA here is from genome assembly GCA_002007465.1 of Ailurus styani. NCBI lineage: Eukaryota > Metazoa > Chordata > Mammalia > Carnivora > Ailuridae > Ailurus > Ailurus styani. The sequence continues at coordinate 6,215,687 of LNAC01000021.1, read as the reverse complement.
AGTAGCCAAGACTTTTTAAAAAAATAAAGAAATCAAATTAGCACCTGTATTAAAGGTTTCCATTTTACTATGCTTTAAGTATTCAGAGTATTTAGTTTTACACAAATTATTACATTAACATAAAATTGCGAGGTTTCTGGCAATTGTGCAAAGAGCTATGAATGGTTTATATTTAACATCTTCAACTTTAAGTACAAACACTTCAAAATTTAGTAATCAGAGACTATATAACATTCTCTGAAAGGGATTAGGCTCTTTGAGAGTCCCCACTTGCAGTCATCATTTTACCACTTCTTATCTATTTGTCAATACATTGATATATGCTTCTGCCACACCATGCAATTGCCTCAGTAAGGTCACCATTTCCTAATGGTCATATGTGACAGAAATTTAATCATCTTTATTCTTAGCATTTGATCTGATCCTGCTGACTCACTTCTTCCTAAAACTCTTCTTTTTCGGTTTCCATGGCTTCTCATATTCCCACATACCAACTTGCCTTCTCCTCTTCCTAAAAATCCCTTCTCAATCTTTATACCTGCTTCTCTTTTGCTGCTTGTGTCTTAAATACGGCAATCCCTGTATTTCTATCTATTCTCATTTCTTAGTAAATACCATTAGCTCTGAATGATTTTTCCAGCACAGTGTATTTTATTAAAGCAGACACATGTAATGTTGGGTTTGGGACAGGCGGGCATATGGATACTGCTGGAAGAATAAGTCATTTGTTATTAGACATTCTAGCTTCTAGATACTAGAAAAAGTAACTGAGGAATACTCTTCACTGTAGGTCTTCAAAATTCTATTCAGAAACAATTGAAGATTTACCGTGGTCAGGTAAGACCCATGTTAAAGATCGAAAAATAAACAAGCTATGATTTCGGACATTTACTGAAGAGTAGAATAATTTTCTATGCTATTACTTTTGATCTATGAATAAACAGAATTATTCCTCATTGTTAATGTTCCAATATAATCCTAAATTAAAACCGAGTAAGTACCTAAATCAAAACAATAGCCTAAAAGAAGCAAATTCTTAGTCATAGTCAGAACTCACCAAGGTCTAACTTGATAATCTGGTTTTTGATACACTGTAACATACATTTTTAAAAAGTTAACCTTTGAGGACATTTTTTTAGGGAAAAAAGCAATTTGTAGCTGTGAAATGCTATTATGAACATGGAATCAAATGTGGCTTATGAACCATCATACTTTCACATTCAGAAATCTAACTACTAATATGCTCTTGATACCACAAAGCAATTTAAAACTAATGTATCTCTACCATTAAAATATAAAATTTAGGGGCACCTGGGTGGCTCAGTCTTTAAGCATCTGCCTTTGGCTCAAGTCATGATCCGGGTCCTGGGATCCAGCCCCATAATCAGGCTCCCTGCTCAGCTGGGAGCCTGCTTCTCCCTCCCCCTGTACCCCTCCACCCCATTCGTGTTCCCTCTCGCTCTCTCTCAAATAAATAAATAAAATATTTCAATAATTAAGTAAAAAATAAAATTTAACCAAGGTGGAAACAGTGAAAAACAAAACTATACAAGTATGGATTAAAAACAAACTAAATACCCTAATAACTCTTACAGCTGTGTCTTTCTCATTTTATATTTATATTTTATATATATATTTATATATCCCACTAAAAAATACAACATGGGAAAAACATTCTATAGCATGTACAGAATGTTAAGGCTACCAAAAAAAAAAAAAAGGAAAGAAAGAATAAAAAAGAAAAAAAAGAGAGAAGAATCAGGGTTTCACTACCTAGCTTCAAAAAATAAATATTCTCTAAGTTCTGTGTAGCAACAAATTTTTTAAATTCTATGTAAGAGTCTGTGCAGCCTAGGAGAGAAGACTTCTTGAAAGCCAACATTAAAGATGATACAATTAAGTTGGCTTGGCTTCCTCCTCCCAGAAGGGCACATCCCATCCTGCCTAAAAGCCCTGTTTACTGTAGTCACTGTGGGAAGTCCAAGCCTTCAAGGTATATATCATGACCCCAATTATCAACCCTATATTGCCTCAATATTTCCTAATCTGACCCAGTGTACTCTCTAGAGAATCCTGCACCCTCAAAAAGTCCTACTCTATTATTAGAAAACTCCTTATACTTCTTAACAGGACTTTCCATTTATCTTCTAGCTTTAACAAAAACCTGGCTTTATCCCAATCCCAACATCCTAATACCACTAATTCTCTTCCTAAAAAGGTCTCTGCTCCTCTGAATCTCAGGTCACACTTCCCTAATAATCCATCAACAACTCTTTCTGATTCTCCCTCCAAAGTCTACCACAAATCCACCGACTTCTTTCCATTTCCACTGCCAATCTAACTAACAATCTAAGACTAACTCTGGCTTAGACTATTAGAACACCTCCAAATTGGTGTCCTCTCTTCTACTCATGCTCCTCTCCAACCCACTGCCCTTAAAGTAGAGAAAGAAAATACAATTCTCTAGCATAAAACCCTACATTGCCTTTCCTTTTCATTTAAAGAAAAATCCAAATTTCTTTCTAAGATCTATTTGACTCAGATCATCTATCCTGTCTATCCTTCAACTTCATGTTTTGCCATTCTCTACCAAGCTAAATAAATTCCAGAACCACTGTTGTTCCTTCAGTTTCCTGAACATTTACTCTTCCTGAAAGCTTTCTCCTTCACATGACAAGAGACATCCCTTCCTTGAGGAAGGAGCAAAATCTCATGTGGATCTAATCCTTGCTATTCTCTCTCAGCACTTAAAACAACTATTAAACTGTATGCAAACTTGTGTCCATGAGGGCAGTACCATGTCTCTTTCCTCACTAATTTAGGTATTTACTGTGATGCCTTAAACAATAGCTACTCAATATTCTTTGAACAAGAAGAAAAGGGAGGGAGGGAGGCAGGGAGGCATAAAAGTAAAATAAAACCATGAATCAAATATATGAAATAAAAAGACTTTTCATTGTTTAAAACTAGAATTAGATAGTATGGTAGTAATGCCAATTATGACAGGGAAGGAAAAATTAACATCCCTACCTTCAACTGATAAAATAACAGAGGGATAAGAGTAGACATAATACAAAATGAAACACTGCCTAAAAGGAATTTGTGAGTGGGCAAGAAATGTGGGTGGTATATAACTTGAATTAGATAGGTGCCTAGAATATTTGTTATAAAGAGAGGAGAGTAAAATGTTAACAGCAGCTTGATAAACACAAAAGTAAAGATGTACTACAACATTTGCAATAAACCTAGTAGAGCATTTTGCAGATACGGCTCTTTGGTTATGGCACAGGAACAGTCAGGGCATAGATTAATTATCTCTTGATCAGAATAATCTGTGAAAGTTAATTCTTTGTAACCTAGTAAACAAAATACTGTAGGCCACTGGCAGGCATTTCAATTGCTTTATTATACAGAATCCAGCTTAAGGATAATAATTCTGTTACTAATGTTCCTCGGAAGGGGATATTACCAGTAGTCAGACATTGATGCTAAGATCCAGATAAGAATTATTTAAAAATAAAAATATCTAAAGTTTAACTTCAGAAAAAATTAATCATAGGCAAAGAACAAATAATACAATATGAAAACAAAACCACCGTGTTTAAGTTTATAAAACAGAATATAAATACCATAACTGCTAAAAAATGAGCTATAAAATCTGAATGCAGTAATAACATAAATATAAAAAGTAAACAAAAATCCTAAAGGATACTAACAAGAATCAGGAATGAGAATTTGATAAGAAAAGTGTAATTGTGTCCATTTCCTAACTTTTCAAATGGAAGAGTCAATAGACAGCTTTATTTCTAAAGTTTGTAAATAAAGAAATACAGACTTAAGTTTAAAATTCTTAAGTTTCAAAAGTTAAAGAATTAAATAAGTGAATGTTTAGAAAGAAAACATATGATACAGATCTTGTATATTATCAAAAGTAATTTTTGAGGAAAGTTAACATTGACCATTAAAAAAAAAAGGAAAACAAAAGAAAAAAATTACTAACAATTAAAAATAAGTTGAAAAATAAAAATTATATTAAATACATTTGTTAAACATTATCTGTTAAACGTCTATGAAAAGGAAAACATTATCAAATCAGAAGGGGAAACTTCACGATAGGCAATAAATAAGTAACATCAGTAAAATAAAATAACATACAGAACAACAAAAAGACAAAAATCCCCCAGAAAAATGTGAACAATAAGATTCAGTAGTCATTATGTTCAAATGATTTAAAATTGAACTGTATTTGAATTTTGAATTGAATTTGAAAATTGAAAACAAATGAGGGCACATTATGATGTAAAAGAATATCAAGTACAATGAATATCTAACTGCCATGAATCTTTTCGTTCTAGAAAACAATACATCAAAACACACAAAGCAAAACAGTGGAAAATGAAATGAGAACTCAAAAGTAGTTGGGATAATTAAATGTATTTATCTCTACCTGTGGCAGATAAATTTAAAAAATAAACAATACAGAGTATCTGAAAAAGTAATTTAATAATGAATATGTTTGATTTGCGGTTATATTTAAAAATCTATACACTATAGTTAGAGAAGATACCTGTTTTTAAAGAATCTATGGAATATTTTTAAAAATTACATTACATTGGGCTATAAAAAATTTTAGAAACTTCTTCAAAAATAGAAAATAGTTCATACTAACTCTCCTCTTTAGCTAGCCTCTTACAAAGAAAAAATTAAGGAAAAATATCATTGACAGAATTTTTTAAGGAAAAAATTAAATCATTCTTTAAAACAGCATAGGCCAAACAGTAAAGTTTTTAAAACTAATATAAAGCCTAGAAAATAACAGTAAGTAAAATATTATCAAAATCTATGATATAGAGCTCAATTTGCTGAAAGATTGAGACTTTACTCTTCTATTTCTAAGCAAGAAAAATAAAAATAAATGTATTAAATATTCAATTTTAGAAGTTGGGAAAGGAGGAACAATGTGAAATCTAAGGAAAACACAAAGAGGGAATTGAAAAGAAAAAAACAAAAAGTATTTATTAATTAGTCAAAAACAAAAACAATCAGAGAAAAATAATGTTAATAACATCAAAAGGGAGAGCTGACAACAATGGCAAAAAAGAAAGTACCTAAAATTAAGTCTAGGAAATGAGAAATGACAAAAGATTAAGACAAAACTACAAAATCTTTGAGAGAAAAAAAATATTTTCCTCCTATTAATCTGTCTTTTGTTAATTTATTTTTTTTTAAGATTTTATTTATTTATTTGACAGAGAGCGATCACAAGTAGGTAGAGAGGCAGGCAGAGAGGAAGGAGGAAGTAGGCTCCCCGCTGAACAGGGAGCCCAACATGGGCCTTGATCCCAGGACCCTGGGATCATGACCTGAGCTGAAGGCAGAGGCTTTAACCCACTGAGCCACCCAGGTGCCCTATTTTTTAAATAGTTACTTATGTTTAATTGACAAAGAGTCAACATATAATATTATATTAGTTTCAGATATATAACATAGCAATTTAACTTTACATGCATTAAGACATGACCCCCACAACAAGTATCATTTCCATCTGTCACCAAACAAGGTTATCAATTACATTATTGACTATATTACCTATGCTGTATTTTAAATCCCCATGACTTATTATATATATTTTTTAATATTTCATTTATTTATTTGACAGAGAGAGAGATAGCAAGAGAGGGAACACAAGCAGGGGGAGTGGGAGAGGGAGAAGCAGGCTTCCCGCTGAGCAGGGAGCCGGATGAGGAGCTCCATCCCAGGACCCTGGGATCATGACCTGAGCCAAAGGTGGACACTTAAGGACTGAACCACCCAGACACCCCGACTAATTTATTTTATAACCAAAAGTTTGTACCTCTTATTTTCCTTCACCTATTTTGCCCATCCTCCCTACTCCAAATCTTTAAAACATATTTCTCCAAATCAAATCCTATCTATTGAAACAAAGAAGTGAAGAAAAGAAATAAAACAACCTACCTGGTGTAGTTCTATTTCCCTAACTGAATAATCACATTAACAGACAGCAAATTCAAAGACACCGATAACTATGAACTCCATGATTATCATGAACCAATTATCAAAATATCACTAATAAAGTACAAAGCTCAAAATGTTTTGTTATAATTCCAAACATTCATGAATTAGATACCTTTGATACTACCTAAAATGCTTCTAAGAAATAAGAAAGAAAAAAGTTCCTAAAATCACCAAAACACAGACATCAAAAAGTGGCAAAGATACTACCTACAAAAATAAATCCTCTTATAAAGGCCAATGCAAAATCTTAAACAAAATATTAACAGAACACAACAGTCCATTAAAAGAAAAATATCTCACAGCCAGTTTCGGAACATTTCAAAAATGTATACCTAATAGTCATATATAGAAGTATTCCCATAAAAGTCAAAGACAAACAAGGCCACTTAATGTCAACAATGATTGTTTCCAAAATGCCTCTAAAAGAGAGAATATGAGTAAAAATATTTTAAAGAGAGAAGTTTACCCATTTTAACAAAAACCACAAATGAAGCCATTTGGAATTATTATTTTTCATGTATCAGGTTTACAAAATTAAATAAAATAATACATTGTATAGGTAAGAGTTTGAGAAACAGGTTCACTAACACACTGTTAGTGGAAAGTAAATTACTGAAATATTAAGTGGGCAAAACTTTATACCCAGAAATTCTACTTCTTGGAATTTATCCCATACAAAAACTTGCACAAGTATATGGATTATATTTACAAGGACATTTATCACAGTTTTAATAGCAAAAAGAGTCCATTGATAAGAAATGAAAGAAATGAATTATAATGAAATGCAGCCATTAAAAATTGAGGTAAGGGCGCCTGGGTGGCTCAGTGGGTTAAAGCCTCTGCTTTCAGCTCAGGTCATGATCTCAGGGTCCTGGGATCGAGGTCCGCATCGGGCTCCCTGCTCAGCGGGGAGCCTGCTTCCCCACCCCTCTCTCTCTGCCTGCCTCTCTGCCTCCTTGTGATCTCTCTCCCTCTGTGAAATAAATAAATAAAATCTTTAAAAAATAATAAATAAATAAAAAATAAATAAATAAAAATTGAGGTAAGTTCATGTGAAATGTGAAAGCCCAAAGTATATAATGAGGCTAAAAAGTCAAACTTTGCAAAATAGTTTATAGAGTACAATGCTATTTCTATAAGATGAATAAACATCTTGTGTGGGTGTGTGCAAAAAAAAAATAAAGAGAATAAAATAAAGGTAACTATTTGTGAAATGTAGAAAAGATAACAAATGATATTCTTTTTTGTCTTCAAACCTGAACTGCCTTGTAAAAATTTAAATATTAGAACTAATCAAAACCAAAACGATTTATGTTTCATTTCAAATTCCATCCACAAGCTGTTCAAAATACACACTGTGACCTAACACTACATTAGCACTTCCAAATATAGAGCCTACCAAAATATGAAACACCAGCCTTGAATGTATCACTCCAAATTTAGTACAGATGCTTCCATGAAATTAAATCTCAGCTCTCATGCATAACAGGAAACATTCATCATACTAGAAGCCAAAATAGTATCTAAAGTAAAATAATATAGGGTCTCCTGGCTGGCTCAGTCAGAGCATGTGACTCTTGGATCTCAGGGTCATGAGTTCAAGCCCCATGTGGGGTACAGAGATTATTTAAATTAAAAACTTAAAAAAAAAGTAATATAGCACAAGATGAGTTACTTAGTTAATCATTACTTGGTAGTGTGAGAAAATATTAAGCAATAGCCAGTTAAAGATAATAGAAAATACTAGCAGCTCTTCCATAAAGAAAGTAAAAATTCACTAGTTTAACTTACTTTGGGGAAATAAAGTCTAAGTTAATTTTTTAAATTTTTTTTTTTAAGATTTTATTTATTTATTTCACAGATGGAGAGAGATCACAAGGAGGCAGAGAGGCAGGCAGAGAGAGGGGGGCGGGAAGCAGGCTCCCCACTGAGCAGGGAGCCCGATGCAGGCCTCGATCCCAGGACCCTGAGATCATGACCTGAGCCGAAAGCAGAGGCTTTAACCCACTGAGCCGCCCAGGCGCCCAATTTTTTAAATTAAATGTTCGACTGTTTCCACAGAAAGAACTTTATTCCATTGAGCATCCACAATAGCAGACAGGTATGAAATGCGAACTATAGATCCTTCCAGGCATTAGTATTAGTATGTATTAGCATTATGTATTAGTAAAGTATTTCTATGTATTAGTAATTTATAATTAACAAATTAACCATGCATATTAGCAGATACTCAGAAATGAGCTGAAGGCAACCAGAAATCATTGCCCGTAATTCCTTTGTGCTAGGAAGAATGACAGAAAGAAGAGAGAAAAGAGTAATTAAAGTAAGGCACTTCTTCCAGCCTTGACATAGTAACTGGAATCAAGTTCATCTTTCCACTGAAACAACTAGATGTATGAAACTGTTTTCAGATACGGGACCACAGGCAGCACAGGACTGGAATCCCAAAGAGAAGTGAAAAGACCTGAAATTGCCCGTTTTCTGCCTGTAAGTCTTTCCTAAGGGACGAGCAAAGAGAAAATCAGAGTGTAAGTTCAGAACAAGCATAAACTTAAATTTCAAACTGAAAAGTTGGGCTTTATGCTAATTAATTACATTTAATTAATTAATTACAATGTCCAATTAGAGAATCTTAGGCAGGGGAGTGACACGGCCATTACAGGTGGTAAATTAAAAGGTCAAAGAGAAAACTCTCTGGGCCTCACCCTGCTTGTATGTTTCTTTCCTTTATTTTAATAATAATGCAAAGCCTCACCTGATCTGAATTATCTTGAATTCCAAATAAATAGTCTGATTTCATAAATGTTAATTATACCTTACCAGAAGAAAAAATAAAATGCCATTAGGAAAATATTTTAAAATAAAATCAGCAAGATGGAATATCAGGAAACAAATTTACACTTCTACCTGAAAAAAAAAAAGGACAAAATTTAAGAAATAACAGTTTTCAAGATAGTGGATATCAGGCAATGAAGGACATGAAGTGATCACTGAAAGAAAGAAAACAAAGAAGATGAGCCCTACAATTACCCTAACTTACTGACCTGAGAGGTTGCAGCACAGGGAGGAGACACCAAAGGGTATGTGAGCAGAATCCCTGAGCTGAGGCGTCGGAGCTGAGAGTCTGAGAAGAACAGGCAGCTAGAGCTCCTGGCACAGACTACTGGAGAGGATGGAGGCACAGTGGGAAACCTGGAGATCGGCACTGAGCCCTACTCTGGTATTCAGGAGGATGCCCATGAAGAAGCTACATGAATTGGAGGAAAAAAATGGCTGAAAAGAAGACAGGGAACACTTCCTGCTGTTTGTATATGATCAGGAATAGTGTCTGTTTCCACCAGCCACCCCAGAAAAACTCATAATTCATGGGGCACTGGGTAGAGCCTTGTTAGTGGGGAGTCATTAGCTCCAGAGTTAACATTGCTCTGACCCTACCTAACAAATCTTAAAATCAAGATCCAAAGGATCAGGCTCTTCCCACGTAACTGAACTTTACTCCCTAACAAAACCCAACAAAACACAGCAATGTAAACTATCAAAAATGAAACTGAGAGAACAAAAAGAATGTAGAAATAAATATATGGAACATCACTGAGCTGAACACCTTCTAGACACCTAATGTATGCGTAATTAGAAAACCCCAAGGAGACAGAGGAGGGACAGGAAAAGTGTTTGAAGAAATAATGGCTGAAAACATTCAAAACTCAATGAAAACCAAAAAACCCACAGATTCAAGAAGCTCAATGAATCCAAGCCCAAGAAGCATGGAAAAAAAAAACAAAAACAAAAACAACTACACTATCAGTACTTACTTGAGGCAAACAGCTTTGGAACATTCAAACATTTCATAATGATACTATAATAATTTTCACAAAATAAGGGTTTTTTTGCTTGTTTGTTTTTTAAAGATTTTATTTATTTGACAGAGAGAGAGAGATCACAAGTAGGCAGAGAAGCAGGCACAGAAAGGGGGAAGCAGGCTCCCTGCTGAGCAGAGAGCCCAATGCGGGGGCTCGATCCCAGGACTCTGCGATCATGACCTGAGCCGAAGGCAGAGGCTTTAACCCACTGAGCCACCCAGGCGCCCAATTTTCACAAAATAAGTTGATTAAATATACAAACCCTATAATTTTATAATTCATTTGATGAGTTCCTGGATATCTTATTTTTTCTTACAACGTTTATAATTTTGTCACCTATAAATGGAACAGGAATACGCTAGTCTCCATCCTGCATAGCATATTTGCAGCATCTAGAACAGCAGGTATATTTTCATCTCGTGGGAGTTTTTAAAGAACCAAAGAATTGAAGTAATTTGGTGATTCATGGAATGGATCATCTGCATTAAGTCCTTCAATGTCGAAGGAATTTCAGCCTCTCTATTTAATTGGCCTTTCTAAAGTCGAAAGGTTGAAACTTTTAAGCCCTTATTATTTCAAGCAGTACAAATCCCTAGATTATCAGACACTAATGCAATAACCACAATAAATACTGAATAAAAATACTAGGTAAACAAAAAACAAATATTTTTAAGATAAAATAAAATCAAAATAATCAATTAATTGAAGTCAGTAGTTGGATTCCAAAGACTGGTATGATATATGCTGAGCCACATTAGCTCACTCATCACCCAATCTCAGAGGATAGCCATTTCCAGAAACCACATGACTACCAAAATATTACTACTGCTATTAAAAAGAGTAAATCTAGATTATCTAAACACAGATCAGGCCCAGAAGGAAACTACATTACCTTTTCTTTCCCACTACTTCTTCTTTCAGCTTCCTAGACTCAGAGTTCCTCAATTGCTTTTGTTCTTAGATTTATTAAGCCACAATTCTTACTCTTCTGTGGAAGAACAATATCCAGAAAGCGAACAGGCCAGAGTCACCTTTGTTCTTCTGAAGCAAATCACATCACCTTGGAAATTTCTCCTACCAAAAGTTAGGTGCTGAGTTAAAGCCCCAGCAGTCTCCTTCGGCTCTTGCACCCTGTGATTTTTCACTACTTAGCTACTTCCCTCTGTCCTGGCATAAACAACTTTTGAGTTTTATAACTCTTGTCGACAGAAGATTACCTTGTTGATCCAGTTCTGGCGGTTTTTTGTTAATGCAGGGATGACCTATTTGGCTGTTTTAAAGAAAACAGTAAATTACCCTAAGGCTTCTGGAGATGTTTGCCTGCTCCCCTCTAGCTTCACTGTGATATGCCTGTTCTCCCCCTGCTGCATCCCATTCACATTCCTACCCATGTCCTAAGCCAGTTATTTTGTTATTCCCTACTTCCTGTATCCCCCAAATCTCCTTGATTGGCTCTTTCAGCTTAACATTTCTTTAAAAGCAGACTTCCCTTTCCTCCCCGACTCCAACCAAATTTTCCAGTTACTGCTCAATTTAATTTTTTTAAAAACCCCTCACAGACACCTCTGGGGAAAAAAGCTAAAGCTCTGCATTTGCTCCCAGAAATTATAAACCAGCCTATATACTTAGGACCCTCTCTTTTTCTGATGCTTTTAAATGATGCTTTCTTCTCTCACATACTGTGTTACACAGAATCAACAGGAGTTGATGGTCTCCATTCCTTCTCCCCAACTTCACCCCTATTAAGTCTAACCTTGCTTGTCTAGATGACCCACTGTTCCTTCTCTTTAACCTCTGCTTCCTTTACGTTCACAGGCTTTCTCTTACATACCCCTCATAACAACACTGAGCCAAACATTTTCATCTTATAAATGGTGGCAAGAAATTAAATAATCTGCCAAGGTCATATAAATCTACCTCTTAATGTGCTACCTAAGATGCTGGAGGATACAGAAGTATGGGAACCTAAAGACACTTGCATCAAAAGATTACTTTCATCTTTTCCTATATACCCAATATACATGCATCTCAAGAATAACTATTAAGCTAAACTAACGAGAGTACTTTATAAACCGGTTACAAATTACACAGTAATCTTTAATTAATCCCTATTTAGTACATTATCATTAAATTAGAGACCAAGAGCCAAAAGGAAAATCTATCTACTCCTTTAGGCTACCTACTTTGCAGCATGAGTAACATCTAAAGTGAGTAAGTCCTTCTAGGCCAAGATTAGTGAGTCATTCTTGATACGAAAGTAAAAATAAAAGTGGCCTCGCACTATATTTGGGTTTCTAACTAGAATAATTACCTAGACTTCAAAGCTCCCTAAGCAGAACAATTAAGAAATAAATCAGCATCTTCTTCAATCTAAAGAAAACCAGCACCACACTGCATAATTAGAAATAGCACCACTATACACTGGCTAACTGAACAAAGAAAGAAAGAAAGAAAAGAAGAAAGAAAGAAAGTAATAGTACCACTTTTAGATAAATATACATATAATACACTTTTTCCTATTCCCAAGGAAACAAAATTACTGATTTGAGACTTTTAAGTTTTAGAACATCTTTCAGAATCCTGAGTTATAAACTGAATATTAATTTTACATTATAAAATACTGTTTCTATTTTAAATGTATTTTTCAAAGATTTTCTACATTCCTAAATGTGATTTTTATGTTGTTGTTTTTGTAAACAAAAGTAATTCCTAGAAAAAAATGCATCTATTATTTCACAATGAAAAGGAGGAATAATGATTCCACTTATAGAAATTTTATTCTCCCCTATTGCGCCACCCCCTAAAAAAAAAGAGTCCATACACTACAGTGCATACACTACAGAACATCACAGATTTCCAAAATGATTAGCATGAATCCTAAAATGCCTATTTCACTCTTAGGAAACCAACAGAGGTAAACAGTACTAGTTATATTAGGATAAATACACAATATTAAAAAAAAGTAAACATTCCACTCAAATTTTGGAAAGTGAAAACTACATATAGGAAAAAATGTATGTCTTTTAGAAAGGCAAATCATGCTTCCACCTCTGAACTAGCAGATGTGTGGTGAGGTAAATCAGTATTCCAAAAACAAGTAGTAATTTAAAGTTCTGAGTTCATTATACTAAAAAGTATTTATCCTGGACAATGAGTCAAAGAACACACAACTACTGTAGCTATAATTATAGTAAAGCATTGAAAATTATCAACAAAATGACTCAAACCTCAAAAATACCTAAGTAATAGTTGTTATAAATAGGTTTTCTCTACAGACTGTATCTTCCAACTACTTGCTTTCTTTCCAGCTTGAATGTTTTTAAAACACAACAATAAAATTCCAGGAAGAATGCATAGTTTCTGTGTCGCACAATAATTCAAAATAAATGGTTCTCTGAAACAACAGTTTTTATTCAGAGTTTGTCCAAATTCATAAGAATGTTTTTGGAATTTCTGAGTCTTTATGAGATACAGAAATCCAGAAGACAAGTCATTAAATTTCCCTAAAACTGAGGATTTCAAAGACTGAATTTCAAGTGCAAAGTACTACCTCTTCACAAGAGTCTGTCTTTGCATTTCCTTCAAAGCTTCCTGGTTTCCCCAGGCTAATGGTTCCCAATTCTGCCTGCAATAAGAATCACCTGGCAGCCTTTTTAAAATACCAAATCTCGAATCCCATGACCAGAGATTCTGACTTAATAGGTTTTTGGATGGGGTGCAGGCATCAGTATTTCAAAGCTCTAATGTACAAAACATTTGTGTCCTTAATAATCACTGGGTTATGCAAAATCACACTAAAAATCACAGAGCTTATTTAAAAAAAAAAAGGTGTTAGACGCACAACAGTCAAATAATTTATCAGAGACACATTTTTTAAAAAAAGACAGAAACCTAAGAAAAACTTTGCATGGTTTTACATAGATGAAGTGGTTAAGAACACATAAGTACTACAAAAACCATGGCACTTTACCTTGAAAAGACCTGAGGTTTGCTTATCAAAAGTAGGTGTCAGAAAGGTTTCAGCTTGTGACTTGTTGTAAAGTAGCAGAAAGAGTTATCTGAATTTGGACAGAAGTTGCAAGCCCACATGTGGGTGGCTGTGACTCATAACCCAACAGATGAACAGAGGTGGCCAATTAATGATGAAAGTATGTGCATGAATTGAGCTGCTTACATTCCTAAGCAGCTCAATTCATCTAGGTAGTTTCTGGCATTCACCTAGCACTTCTTCCAGATTTGTGTGTGAACAAATACATTACATTCAAATTGTTCCCTAATATATCAGTTGCATTGGAACAAATTCATGTTTTCAAATCAAGCTTTATAGCAGAATTGACTCCACAGTCAGGCTTAAGAATTACTGTCTTAAAATACATACAGTTGAAAATCTAGTTATACAGATTCTAGTTACAATATATACTTGTTATGTGACTACTAAATAATAAGGCTGGTTCATCAAAAAGCAGTTTTCATTACTTTTAATTCCCACGTAGTATATGGAATATAGCCAATATTCAGTCCACTTCATGTTCAAAAGATAAACTAATATTTCTCTTCAAAGAGGTTGTGCTGAGAATTATCTGTATCACTATACTATTTCAGAAGAGAGCTGACTGTATTCTGACAGGTGTAATTGTATACTTACTAATTTTTGTTCAGCTTTATTGAGATATTAGTAACATATAAATATGCAAGTTTAAAGTGTACAACATAATCATTTGATACATGTATACACTGCAAAGTGATTACTACAGTAAAGTCAGTTAATACCTCCATCCCCTCACATTATTGTCCTTTTGTCTTGTGATGATACACTTTAAGATCTACTCTCTTAACAACTTTCAAGTATATAATATTGTACTGTTAAATATAGTCACATGCTATACATTACATCCCCAGAGATTATTCATCTTATAGGTAGAAGTCTGTCCCCTCTGATCCACATCTCCTCATTTCTCTCCTACCTCCACCACCTCCCACTTTCTGACAATCACCATTCTAATCTCTATTTCTATGAGTTGGCTCAGATAAACGAGAACATATAGTATCTTTCTTTCTTTGTCTGACTTAATTCACTTAGCATAATGGCCTCAGGTCCACCCTGCTGTCACAAAAGGAAGAATTTCCTTCTTTTTATGACCGAATAATAATCCACTATGTATATAAACCACATTTTCTTTATCTATTCATCCACTGATGGATGTTTAGGTTATTTCCATATATTGACTCTTGTAAATAATGCTGCAATGAACACAACAGTCCAGTATCTCTTCAAGATAATGATTTCATTTCCTTCAGATAAATATCCAGAAGTGGGATTGCTGGATCATATCGTAGTTCTATTTTTAATTTTTGGAGGAATCTCCATACTGTTTTTCAAAGTAGCTGTACCAATGTACATTTCCAGCAACAGTATACAAGAACTCTCTTTTTTCCACAGCTTTGCCAACACTTGTTATCTCTTGTCTCTTTGATCATAGCCATTCTAATAGTTATGAAGTAACATCTCATTGTGGTTTTGATTTGCACTCCCTTGATGATTAGTGGTATTGATTATCTTTTCATGTGTCTGTTGGCCATTTGTTATGTGTTCTTTGAAAAACTGTACTCAGATTTTCCACCCATTTTTTTATTGGATTTTTCTTTTTCTTTTTCTTTTCTTTTCTTTTTCTTTTTTTGCTATTGAGTTGTAGGAGTTCCTTATATTTTGAATATTATCTCCTTATAAGATGGATGGTTAGCAGATATTTTCTCCCATTCCTAAGGTTTTTTTTTTTAAGATTTTATTTTCTATTTATTTGAGAGAGAGAGAGATCACCAGTAGGCAGAGAGGCAGGCAGAGAGAGAGGAGGAAGTAGGCTCCCTGCTCAGCAGGGAGCCCAATGCAGGCCTTCCATCCCAGGACCCTGAGATCATGACCTGAGTCGAAGACAGAGGCTTTAACCACCGAGCCACCCAGACGCCCTCCCATTCCTAAGGTTATCTATTCATTTTGCTGAATGTTTCCTGCTGTGCAGAATCTTTTTATTTTTGCTTTTGCTGCTTGCACTTTTGGTGCAATATCCAAACACTGTTACCAAGACCAATGTCAAGGAGTTTTTTCCCCTATATTTTCTTCTAGTTTTACAGTTGAGGGTCTTATATTTATGTTTTTAAGCCATTTTGAGTTCATTTTTATGAGTGGTATAGGAGAGAGGTTCAATTTCATTCTTTTGTACGTGAATATTCAGTTTTCCCAACACTATTTATTAAAGAGACTATTATTGTTGGCTCTCTTGTCAAATATTAGTTGACTATATATACATGGATTTATTTCTAAGCTCTCAATTCTGTTTTATTGGTCTACATGCCCGTTTTTATGTCATTTCACACTGTTCTGATTGTTAAACCTTTATAAGTTTGAAATCAGTAATTTTTTTCAAAGATTTTATTTTTATTATTTGACAGAGAGAGAGATTACAGGTAGGCAGAGAAGCAGGCAGAGAGAGGAGGAAGAGGAGGAAGCAGGCTCCCCGCTGAGCAAGGAGCCCAAAGCGGGGCTCGATCCCAGGACCCTGAGATCATGACCCAAGCCAAAGGCAGAGGCTTTAACCCACTGAGC
Organism: Ailurus styani; assembly: GCA_002007465.1. Lineage (NCBI taxonomy): Eukaryota > Metazoa > Chordata > Mammalia > Carnivora > Ailuridae > Ailurus > Ailurus styani. The sequence continues at coordinate 6,199,190 of LNAC01000021.1, read as the reverse complement.
CACCCAGGCACCCCTGAAATCAGTAATTTAATACATTCAGCTTGGTTCTTTCTCAAGATAACTTTGGCTATTCAGGGTCTTTGTGGTTCCATCCAAATTTAGGATTATCTTCTCTATTTCTGTTGAAAATCCCACGGGAATTTTGATAGGGACTGCACTGATTCTATAGATGGCTTTGGGGAATAAGGACATTTTAACAATATTAACTCTTCTAATCCATGGGCACAGAATATCTTTCCATTTATCTGTGTCTTCTTCAATTTCTTTCACCAATGTCTTATAATTTTTCAGTGTATAGATCTTTCACCTCCCTGCTGAAATTATTCCTAAGTATTTTTTTGATGCTACTATAAATTGGGTTGTTGCCTTTATTTCTTTTTCAGATAGTTCATTATTAGTGTATAAAAACAACTGATTTTTGTATCCTATAACTTTACTGAATTTATTAGTCCTAACAGTTTTTTGGCAGAGTCTTTAGGGGTGTCTATATATAAGATTGTATCATATGCAAATGGAGACAATTTTACTTCTTCTTTTGCCATCATAATATCTTTTATTTCTGACAGGTATAATTTTAAATGAAAAGGAAAACACAAAGTAAAATTCATCTTTCAAGTCCTCAAAATGAAATAGCTGTTAAACATACAAAAAGATGTTTATTTTCACTCATAATTAGAGAAATATAAATTAAAACTATACTAGAAATCATTTTTTACATACCAAACTAACAAAATTTCAAAAGTTTGATAATGTACTCTGTTGCCCAGATTAAGCAGAAATGGCACTCTCAGATATTCCTAGTGGATATATAAAATTGTACAAGATCTACAAAAGAAATTCATAATTACAATGGCAATGTATAACAAAATAACATGCACATTTACACTTTGACCTAGAAATCTCATTTCCAGGAATTTACCCCGAAGATACTCATAATATACAAAAATACATCTGTAACAAAGTTATTTGCTGAAGCATTATTTGTGATTCCAAAATACTGTNTGATCTCTCTCCCACTGTGAAATAAATAAATAAAATCTTTAAAAAAAAAAAAATAAAATAAAAAAAAAATAAAAAATAAAATTGTACAAGATCTACAAAAGAAATTCATAATTACAATGGCAATGTATAACAAAATAACATGCACATTTACACTTTGACCTAGAAATCTCATTTCCAGGAATTTACCCCGAAGATACTCATAATATACAAAAATACATCTGTAACAAAGTTATTTGCTGAAGCATTATTTGTGATTCCAAAATACTGTGAGACACAAAATTTCATACATAGTAACTTGGTTGAATATCTAAATATTCTCTCTACTGGAAGGAACCAGGATTCCTAGGAGAAAGGGTTTATTTCAGAACTGGGAAAGGAACATTCAAGATGAGCCTGGGATGTCTTAATATGCCGGGAAGTAAAGAAGTGTTCAAAGAATATTAGGGAAACAGTCCAGGTATTGAAAGCTTCTTTCTCCCAATATTTCACCAAAAGCAATACAAACAACAAAAAGGGAAAAATAAAAGCATATAAAAACCATGCCCTCAGGATTAAAGACAGAATGTACATACTTCACATAAAAAGAAAGAAAGGAAGAAAGAAAAGAAAGAAAGAAAGAAAGAAAGAAAGAAAGAAAGAAAGAAATTACCAAAGCACAAAGTATGATTTCTTACACTCATGTTCTAGATTAATGGAATTTAAGAGGCAAAATAACTAAATGAAATAAATGATTCTGGATTAGATCTTGAATCAGAGTAAAAAAATATTGCCAAAAAAGGTCATTATTGGGACAACTGACAAAAGTTGAGTATGGAATGTATTTTTTATAATAGCATGGTAACAATGATAAATTTACCAAGTTTGATTATACTGAAGGTATGTTCTTAGAAAATACTTAAATAAATTTTTAAGAATGAAAGGGCATGATGTCTTCAACTAACTCACAAATTGTTCAGGAAAAAAAATTGATATAATTATATTGAGAGAGAAAGCAAACTATATATAAAACAAAATGTTAACAATGCATAGTGTAGAGGGCAGAGGGATATCTTTGTTTTATTCTTAAAACTCAGCTGTACATTTTAATTTTTTAAAATAAAGACATAAAAGCCACTAGTTGCAAGACTTCTGATTCCAGTCAAGATAGTGTAAAAGGCACTTCTTTATCAGGCTGCATAAAATTACCAAAAACTGGACAAAATATATGAAACGACAGCATACAAGCCACTAGACATCAGGCAGTGAAGGACAGTGAACCTTGAGAGAGACTACAGAACAACAAACTGAGCTCTGAGATTATCTCAGCTTACTGAATGGAGAAAAATCCAAAGAGGAAGAGCACCACAAAATTCAGTAATACCTGTAAGTTAAAGAGAATGAGTTCAAAGCACAGAGACAAGATAGTCACATTACTGGAGAAGGGACAAGAACAGAGTACTACAGAGGAGAGAGGGGCACTAAAACTCAGGAGATCTGCAAAGATTCCCCTTTCATTATTTAGCTAAGTACTGATCAGCCCAAGGGTGTGAGGAAATTACCCTATGCCAAGAGAATAACACACTCACAGTAATTATAAGGAAACACTGTCTACAGCTCACACAAGACCATGGAATAGTGTCAGGTCCCAACAACCACAATGTAAAACCTCGTATCAGGAGCATCCTTTAAGTACTGAGAATGATCCTGCCTCAGTAGAGGAGATAAACTCACCCTAGACTACAAGTACTTAACAAATGCAAAAGTAAGAGCCAGGGGCATCTGGGTGGCTCAGTCAGTTAAAAGTAAAAGCCAAAAAGATCAAACTATTTCCAAGTAACCAACTGTCACCAATCCCAAAACTAAGCTCAAGAATATTTTTTAAAATATGAAAATATTCAGTACCTAAAAAGGCAAAATCCACAATGTCTGGCATCAAATCAAAGATTACCAAGCATAAAGATGCAGGAGAAAAATGAGGAGAAAAATCAGTTAATCAAAACTGACCTACAAATAACAGAGATTATAAAAGACAAGAAGAATAAAACAGTTACTTTAACTACATTATAAGACACTAAAGGAAAGAATATTAAGTAGACACATGGAAGATACAAAAAACATTCAAATTAGACTATTAAAGATAATTCATTTATTTATGACTTGTTCATTTTCAACATGGAAATAGCTCAGCTACTCAGTTTCTCATTCCTTCTCTCCAATTGCTCCACCCTAAAGTATAGGTGTGGAGCAGAAGGAAGAGCTGGGTTTGGGCAGGTATGAGAAGACAAGCACACACAGGCATATTTTTAAAAGATTTAGTTATTTATGATAAAGAGAGAGAGTCCAGAAAACAAATAGCAAACTGATAGATTAAAACCTGCCCATATAAAAAATCATATTAAATGAAAACAGTCTAAACACACCAACTAAATGGCAGTGACTGTCATATTAGGAAACAAAGCAAGACCCAACCACATACTACCTACAAGAAACCCACTTTAAATATAACAACCAGATAGGATGAAAAACACATAATATGCTAACATTAACCAAAAGAAACCTGAAGTGGTCCTATTAATATCAGAGTAGATTTCATAGCAAAGAATATTATGAGGGATAAAGAAGATAATGTCATAAATGAAAAATGAGTTAATTCATAAGAATTTAAAAATCTTCAAAAATCAGTCACCTAAAACACAGTTAATTCATTTGTCAAAAAAAACCCATAACAATTCTAAGCATTTATGTACCTAATAACAGAGATTCACGATACATGAAGTAAAAACTGATGAAACTGCAAGGAGAAATAGACAATTTCACAACTATAATCAGAGATTTCAATACTCATCTTTCAATAATTAAGAGACTAGGTAGACAAAAATGAGTAAAGAAATAAAAGACTTTAACACACTATCAACCATCTTGACCTGACAATTATAGAACAGTTCACCCAACAACAACAGGATATCAAGTGTACATGAAACAGTTACCCTGACAGACCATATTTGGGGCCATGAAACAAGTATTCATAAATTTAAAAGTACAAAACAGGCTTTCTAAAGCAATGGAACGAAGTTCAAAATCAGTAACAAAAATGTCTTTGAGAAAAGAAAAGTCCCAAATATTTGAAAATTAAGTAACAGACTTTGAAAGAACACATGGGCCAAAAAAGAAATAAAAAAAAGTTAAAATGTATGCTAACCTGAAAGAAAACGAAAATAAGTATATAAAAAGTTCTAGGATTCAACTAAAACCATACTCAGAGAAAATTAAGAAAACTATAAGCTTATATTACAAAAGAAAATAGATCTTAAATCAATAATCTGTTTCTACCTTATTAAATCAGGGTAAATAAGGGCAAATAAAACCCAAATTAAGTGGGAAAAAATTAATAGATTTCAGAGGACAAATCAACTCAACAGAAAACAGAAAATCAATGAAATCAAAGGGTAATTCCCAGATAATATCAGTAAAGTTGATAAACCTCTAGTCTGTCTGATGAGGAAAAAAAGAAGACAAAAACTGCCAATATCAGGAATGAGAAAAGTATTCATAGGACAATAATGTAAAATAATAGGGTGCCTGGGTGGCTCAGTGGGTTAAAGCCTCTGCCTTCAGCTCAGGTCATGATCTCAGAGTCCTGGGATCGAGGCCTGCATCGGGCTCCCCGCTCAGTGGGGAGCCTGCTTCCCCATCTCTCTCTGCCTGCCTCTCTGCCTACTTGTGATCTGATCCCTCTGTGTCAAATAAATAAATAAAATCTTTAAAAAATAAAAATAAAAATAAAATAATGTAAAATAATAAACAACATAAAAATCTTGACATCTTAGACAAAAGTGAACAAATTCTTTGAAAAGCACAACCTACCAAAGTTCATTCAAGAAGAAAAAGAGTATCTGAATAGCCCACTATATTAAACATTAAAATGTATAATTAAAAATCTTCTCTCAAATAAAACTTTAGGCCCTGATGATTTCATTGGTGAATTCTATCAAACATCTAAGTAAGAAATAAAACCAGTTCTACACAAACATTGCCAGAAAACTAAAGCGAAAATACTTCCCAACTTGTCCTATGAGGCCAGCACCACCTGAATACCAAAACCGCACATTACAAGAAAAGACAACTATAAACCAATATCCCTCAGTAAAGCTAAGAATTAAAAAAAAAGAATGTTTAAGCAAACTGAATCCAAAGATTAAAAAAAAAAGGACAATATATAAAACTAGGTGGGGTTTAATCCAGGAATACGAGATTGTTTTAACATTTGAAACATATGAAAATCAAAGAATATATTTCAATATATTATCAAACTGAAAAGAAAAAACAATACAATTATCTAAACAGAGAAAGATAAGCCACTTGACAAAACCCAACATCAAGGCATGAAAAAAACTCTCAGCTAAGTAGGAACAGAAGCTTCCACAAGCTTGTAAAAGATATCTACAAAAAAACTCACAGCTAACAGCATACTTAATGGTGAAACGCTAAATGTGTTTCCCCTAAGATTAGCAAAAAGACATGGACATCTATTGTCTGTACTTCCATTCAGGGTTTGTCTGAATTTATCTATATAGTCAGTGCATTCCAATCACAATCCAGTGGCCTTTTTATAACAGAAATTGACAAGCTAATTCTAAAATTCACATGGGGGTACCTAGGTGTCTCAGTTGGTTAAGTGTCTGCCTTCTGTTCAGGTCATGATCCCAGGATCCTGGGATCAAGTCATAAATTGGGTTCCTTGATCCACAGGGAGCCTGCTTCGCCCTCTGTCTCTCTCTCAGTCTGTCATGAATAAACAAAATCTTTTTTAAATAAGTAAATATAAAAAAAATTCATATGGAAGTGCAAAGGAACTAAAATAGCCAAAAGTATTTTGAAAGAAAAAAAGAACAGAAAAATTACACTACTAAGTGATTATTACAAAACAACAAAATAAAAAGTGTGTTATTGGTGTCAGGGTAGACAATAACACAAATGGACATTATAAAGTATGGAGAAATAAATAGGCTTACAAATTATGATCAATTGATTTTCAACAACGAGGCACAGAAGAAAGTTTAATCTTCTCAACAAATGCTGCTAGAACAAATGGATATCTGTTTGCAAAAACAAATTTTAATCATACCTTACCCCCTATACAAAAATTAACTAAAAATGGATCATAAACCCAAATTTAAAGCAAAACTATAAAACTTCCAGATGCAAGCATAGGAGAAACTCAGCAAATGTAGATCAGGCAACAGTGGGTTTGTTTTTTTTTTTAGATGCAATACCAAAAACACAACACCCTATAGAAAAAAACTGATACACTAGAATTTTTTTAGGTAGAATAAATGATGACTTTTCAGTGTTAAGAGGAAAGGCTGACACATTCCTTGTTTTTCTTTGGGTTTCCAACCATTGTTCACTGTTACCTCTCAACACCTCCTCTTTGAAAGGCAAAACCCATCCCTCCCAAACTTTATCAATTTCCCTAGCCCCTTTTGCAATCCAAAAACTCTCCTGAGTTCCTTAATTATTTTAGCATTTGTCTCCATCTATCCTTCACCAAAATACTTGACACTTCAGTGTCTACACTGAAGATTCCTCCACTGACCTGACGTCATAAATCTTCAATCTTCTATACCTACTAGTCCTATTTCTTGTTACTTTCAATATCTTACTTTTCTAAAGAGTATAATTCCACTTAAACATGGTAAACAGAACACATAGCTATTTCTCTACTTCTTCCCAAAATCCCACTAAAATATAATGTAGTTACTTAAAGTATAAATTCACAATAACAAAGGAAATAGAAAAGGGGACAACACAGATAAGACATGTGAACAAAACTTAAGAAGACGAAAAGTAGGTAAATGATAACTTATTAACATATCAAGAAATATTAAAACATAAGTGTTCTGCAAAGGGTAGATCAAGAAGAAAAGGCCATGTAGGGGAAGAAGGTGGTCAAAAGGTACAAATTTCTACTTAAAAGAGCAGTAAGTACTAGGTGTGTAACGTAAAACATGGTGGCTATAATTAACATCGCTGTATAGTATATATAAAGGTTAAGAGGGTATCCTTAGGGTAAATACCCAGTAGTGTGATTGCTGGGTAGTAGGGTAGCTTTATTTTCAACTTTTTGAGGAACCTCCATACTGTTTTCCAGAGTGGCTGCACCAGCCTGCATTCCCATCAACAGTGTAGGAGGGTTCCCCTTTCTCCACATCCTTGCCAACACCTGTCGTTTCCTGAATGGTTAATTTTAGCCATTCTGACTGGTGTGAGGTGGTATCTCACTGTGGTTTTGATTTGTATTTCCCTGACGCTGAGTGATATTGAGTACTTTTTCATGTGTCTGTTGGCCATTTGGATGTCTTCTTTGCCAAAATGTCTGTTCATGTCTTCTGCCCATTTCTTGACTGGATTATTTGCTCTTTAGGTGTTGAGTTTGATGAGTTCTTTATAGCTTGTAGATACTAGCCCTTTATCTGATACATCATTTGCAAATATCTTCTCCCATTCTATCAGCTGTCTTCTGGTTTTGTTGACTGTTTCCTTTGCTGTGCAAAAGCTTTTGATCTTGATGAAGTCCCAATAGCTCATTTTTGCCCTTGCTTCCCTTGCCTTTGACAATGTTTCTAGGAAGAAGTTGCTTCGGCTAAGGTCGAAGAGGTTGCTGCCTGGGTTCTCCTCAAGGATTTTGATGGATTCCTGTCTCACATTGAGGTCTTTCATCCATTTTTAGTCTATTTTTGTGTGTAGTGTAAAAAAATGGTCCGTTTTCATTCTTCTGCATGTGGCTGTCCAATTTTCCCAGCCCCATTTGTTGAAGAGACTGTCATTTTCCCATTACACATTCTTTCCTGCTTTGTCGAAGATTAGTTGACCATAGAGTTGAGGGTCCATTTCTGGGCTCTCTATTCTGTTCCACTGATCTATGTATCTGTTTTTGTGCCAGTACCATACTGTCTTGATGATTACAGCTACAAATGTAGTGATCCAAAGGGGCACGTGCACCCGAATGTTATAGCAGCAATGTCCATAATAGCCAAACTAAGGAAAGAACCTAGATGTACATCAATAGATGAATGGATAAAGAAGATGAATGGATAGAGAATGGAATATACAATACTTATATATTGTAAATATATACAATGGAATACTATGCAGCCATCAGAAAAACAAAATCTTGCCATTTGCAATGACGTGGATGGAAATAGAGGATATTAGGCTAAGCGAAATAAGTCAATCAGAGAAAGACAATTATCATATGATTTCTCTGATATGAGGAATTTGAGAGGCAGGGTGGGGGGTTGTGGGGGAAAAATGAAACAAAATGGGATCAGGAAGGAAACAAACCATAAGAGTCTTAATCTCACGAAACAAACTGAGGGTTGCTGGGGGATTGGGGGGGTAGGGATAGGGTGGCTGGGTTATGGACATTGGGGAGGGTATGTGCTATGGTGAGTGCTGTGAAATGTGTAAGCCTGATGATTCACAGACCTGTACTCCTGGAGCAAATAATACATTATATATTAATTTTTAAAAAAAAGGAAAAAAAATGTTAAGAGGATAGATCTCATCACAAAATGTTTAATGTTAAGAGTTCTCATGACAAAAAAGGTTTTTTTTCTTTTCTTTTTATTGTATCTACATGAGATGATGGATGTCAACTAAACCTACTGTAGTAATCATTTCATAATATGTGTGAATCAAACTATCATGCTGCATACCTTAAATGTATAGAGTGATGCATGTATGTGAATTATTTCTCAATAAAAAAAAGAAGAAAAGGCCAACTTACAGGGTCAGACCTATAACTCCTGTAAACCTCAGACACTGGAGAAAACTATATGAAAGAAGAAGAGACATTACTGAAACAGAGGAATTGATTCAAAGTCTATAAAAGGAGCAGACAGAACTCTCATTTCTATTGCTCAGCCCACACAAACACAACTGTTCTTCCCCCAGTTCAGAAGAAACTGGGACTTTGGACTAAGAGACATCAGGCAGCTTACCAAAAAACAGGAAGATTAACTAAAGTATAACTCTTAGAACACTCAATCTACTTTCCCTATCAGATCTTGTAACATAACAGAGTAGTCAAACACAGGACAAGATAAATTTGCATTTCAGATAAACAATAAATAATTCTTAGTGTATGGTATCCCAAATATTGCATGCAAAATTTAACTGGTGTCCTTTTTTTTTTTTTTTTTTTTTTTTTTTTTTTTTTTTTTTTTTTTTTTTTGGTGTCCTATATTTTTATTTGCTATGTCTGGCAACCCCGTCTTCAGACTAGAAACTAAACAATTCCTTTTTGGAGAACCTGACTGGCCTAGAAAAGGAAGTTAAAGATATTAACATTAATGAGTTCTCAATGAAATCACAGTCTCTACCTGATCATATACACCACACACACATTCCATAGGAAACAGTTTCCGCTACAATTTACTCAAATCATTTGTAAGACATATTATTAAAAGAAACACACTAATTTTTTTAACTTTTCCAAAGTAAAACAAGGAAGATTTTCCTTAACTTTAAGTACAAAGAAATGTGATGTTTAAGTAAGGCAATGGTAATAAATAGAGCAGAAATCCAAAAACTATTAAGGTGTGTAATATTTCATCTTTAATGCCATCTAAGAGCAATGAACAGTGTAATTTGTCCTTTATTTTTATGGCACTTAATTTTAAATTATATTTTTATAATCTTAGAGTTAAAAAACCATGTTGTTTATCCAAAGAATTTTTTAGTGTGATTAACTCATCAGTACATTATTATTTTAGTAAAATGAATGATAGCAAAGAACATTATGCATTAAAATACTCCATGTGATTCAGTACACTAAAGATTCACAGAAGAATTCAGAGGTGGGTTATAATGAAAGTTTGTGTCAAAAGAAAATAGCAGGTCTCAAGGAAATAGGGTAATAAAGAAAGCAAAATTAGTAAAAATGGCTCTCAAACCAAAGTCATTACAATAATCTAAACATCAATTTTTTTTTAATTTCAAATTCAAAAATTTCAGACCTACTAACTCAGATTCAGGAGGTAGGAAACAAAAATGTATAATTTTTTAAATTTCCCCCATGAGATTCTGATAATCAGCAAGATTTTGGAACCACTGCTTTAGAATGCTAACTTGGGTATGCTCCTTCAAGACAGTATTATCTACTTGCCCTAAGCACAATTATGATGCTATACATAATAAATAATGAAATTATTCTCCTTACCTTGGATACATTGCTGACATAATTCATTTGAACAGTACTTTCCTTATCAACTTGATTACAAAGGTTCTGTAAAGTAGATGCATATTCTTTATCACTTTTTATTCTCAGGGCCATAAATTTCTTCACTGTTTCCAGTAACCGTAATTCCCAGTCTTGCAATTTTAGCACAGCTTCATGTGAATTCTTCAGGTCACTGCCAAACCCCATTTTTGTAAGGCACTGTCTTATCCTCCACACTGCACTGTGAGCCTTCTAATCAGCACATATCTGTGTATGTAAAGAGAAGGAAAAAAAGTCTTAAATCAAAAGGAAATTTGTCTTCAAAGGAAAGTGGTGGCTTATTCTTTTTAGGTTAAAAAAGAAATCACTACAACTGATTGTTTTCACCCAAATATCAGAAACAAGATGAGGATGCCCACTCTTTCTACTTCTACTGAACATTGTACAGGAGGTTCTAGTCAGTACAATGAGACAAAGGAAATAATTTCCATGGGAATTGAAGAAGAAAGAAGTGAAACTATCTTTATTTGCAGAGGACATGAGATTGTATATTCAAAATCCTAAGGAATGTAATTAAAAAGTATTAGCACTAATAAATGATCTTAGTTAGATTACAGGGTACAAGATCAATACACAAAAGTCAATTGCATTTCTATACACTACCAATGATCAATCTGAAAATGAAATTAAAAAACAATTCTATGTGCAACCAGATCAAAAAGACTAAAATATTTTGGAATAATTTTATAAAATAAATTAAAAACCTGTGCTCTTGAAACCACAAAATATGGTTGAAAGAAATTAAGGAAGACCTAAATAAACAGAAAGACTCATGTTAATGGATCCAAAAGACTTAATATTGTTAAGAAAGCAATCCTCTTCAATTTGATCTACAGATTGAACTTAATCCATATTAACATACGGATTTTTTTACAGAAATTGAAAAGCTAATCTTAAAAAAAAATCTTTAAAAAGAAGAACAAAGCTGAAAGACTCACACTTCTTGATTTCAAAAACCTAATGAATAGCTACAATAATCAAGACAATATGGTAATGCCACATAGACAGACATAGAGATCAACGGAATAGAAGAGAGGGTCCGGATGTGAATCCTCATATTTATGATTTTCTACAAGGGTGCCAAGTCTTTTCATGCAGAAAAAAAAAAGTCAACTGATGGTGCTGGGACAACTGGGTTTCCACATGCAAAAGAATGAAGGAGGATGCCTTCCTTAGGCCATACATTAAAAAATTAACTCTAAAGGGATAATAGATCTAAATATCAGAGCTAAAATGATAAAACTCTCAAAAGAAAACACAGTAGTAAATCTCACTGACCATGGCTCAGGAAACAGTTTCTTAGATAGGACACCATAAGCAAAAGCAACAAAATTAAAATACATGAACTGTATTTTATCAAAATTTAAAGCTTCTGTACTTCAAAGGTCATTGTTAGGAAAATGAAAAAAGCACAGAATGGGAGAAAATATTTGCAAATACTTATCTGATAAGAGACTTCTATCTAGAATATATAAAGAATTCTTACAACTCAATAATAAAAAGACAAATATCGGATGCATGGGTGGCTCAGTCAGTTAAGTATCTGCCTTCAGATTCAGGTCATGATCTCAGGGTCTGGGGATCAAGTCCCACATCTGGTTCCTTGCTCTGCGGGAAGCCTGCTTCTCGCTCTGCCTGCCAGTCTCTCACTTTCTCTCTCTGACAAGTAAATAAATAAAATCTAAAATAATAAAAATAGGAAGAAGAAGAAGACAAATAAACCAATTTAAATTGGCAATAGACATTTCTCCAAACAAGAGTTACAAATGTCCAATAAGCACATGAAAAGATGTTCAATATCATTAGACATTAGTAAAATACTAATTAAAACCACAATGAGATACCACATCACACCACTAGGATGTCTTTAATCAAAAGACAGATAACACCAAGTGTTGGAGCCTATGAAGAAATTAGAACCCTAATACACCCTGCTGGTAGAAATGTAACATGGGGCTGTTCCTCAAAGTTAAACATGGAGCAATGATATGACCCAGAAACTCCACTCTTGGTTATATATCCAAGAGGAATGAAAACATATGCCCATACAAAACTTTTTTTTTTTAAGATTATTTTTTAAATATTTTATTTATTTGTTTGACAGAGAGAGATTACAAGTAGGCAGAGAGGCAGGCAGAGAGAGAGGAGGAAGCAGGTTCCCCGCTGAGCAGGGAGCCCGATGCGGGCCTCGATCCCAGGACCCTGAGATCATGACCTGAGCCGAAGGCAGAGGCTTTAACCAACTGAGCCACCCAGGTGCCCTTTTTTTAGATTTTATTTATTTATTTGACACAGAGAGATTACAAGAAGGCAGAGAGGCAGGCAGAGAGAGAGGAGGAAGCAGGCTCCCTGCTGAGCGGAAAGCCCGATGCAGGGCTCAATCCCAGGACCCTGAGATCATGACCTGAGCCGAAGGCAGAGGCTTTAACCCACTGAGCCACCCAGGCACCCCACAAAACTTTTACATCAATGTTCCAGAAGAATTATTCATAATAGTTACAATGTGGAAATAATCCAAATACCCATTCACTGATGAATGGATAAATAAAACATGATATATACATATAACATAATATTAGCAGTGAAAAGGAACAAAGAATTGATATAAGATACAATATAGATGACCTTGTAAACATTATGCTAGTAAAAGAAACCTAGACACAATGATATGTTTATAATCTCTTTATATGAAATATCCAAAATGTACAGATATAAAGTGGAATATTAGTTGCCTGGGGCTGGCAAATTTGGGAAGAAATGAGGAGTAATTAACACTGGATACTAGATTTCATTTTGGGGCAATAAAACTGTTCTAAAATTGATTGTGGTGATGGTTGCACAACTCTGTGAACAGAATAAAAACCACTGAACTATATACAGTTTTAAGTGGGTGAATTCTTCAGTATGTGAGTTCTATCTCAATAAAGTTGCTTTAAAAAATCACTACAGTATAACTTATGATCATCTAAAGGTCAGTTCTCAGAAATTTCCCCAAAATATCCTGCTTGTTTGCTATAAATCCCAAAAACTATGATAGCATTTATTTTGCTCTCTAGACTCCTAAAGTTTCAGGCAATCAATCTTTCAGAGCCCATCAGAAAAACTGAAAGAGGGCGCCTGGGTGGCTCAGTGGGTTAAAGCCTCTGCCTTCGGCTCAGGTCATGATCTCAGGGTCCTGGGATCCAGGCCCGCATCTGGCTCCCTGCTTAGCGGGGAGCCTGCTTCCTCCTCTCTGTCTGCCTGCCTCTCTGCCTACTTGTGATCTGATCTCTCTCTCTCTCTCTCTGTGTCAAATAAATAAATAAAATCTTTAAAAAAGAGAGAGAGAGAAAGAAAAACTGAAGAAACACACCTCTTATTTTTAGTTCTGGCTTAGCCATACCAGAAGTCACTTTCTTGTTAATTCGGCTGAGATCCTCTAAGTTATACAGAAAAATGAGAAGAGGTTTAGGTTTCTAACCTTAGTGGTAACATCTAAAGAGATGGTAAAAATGTGGATTTTCCAAATAGAGAACAAATTACAACTTTTCCCCAACAGAAAACTGGCCAGTTTTGTGATCAAATAAGTAGAGGAGAGAAACAAGGTTCTGGAAAACTGTACCTCATCAAAGTTCCCAAAGTAGCAATCTTAACATAATTAACATAATTAAATCAATACAAAGTAATTCACTTATTCACTTTAATATGGAGTAGGATAATTCCAGTTTTTTTTACTTTGGATGTAGTAGCTTTAAAATTTTTACTTTGATACACTGTATCTTTAGAGGACACAAAAATTTACAATGAACATTTTTCTGTTATTTTACCTACAGCTCATCTAAGTCTCAGTAAAGATATATTCTATCTCACCCCATGCTTTCAATGGAAAAATAAAGAAAAATAAGGAAAATTTTGAGGCCAAAGAAATGTGAGACATTTTGCTTTTTTTAAAAACTATATCTGAGATTGTGGTTCATTTTATTCCATAACTTCTGCTTCTAAATATACCTACCTCTGATCTAAACTTTGATAAGATTTTCTTCTTCCATTACCAGGAACTTCAAAAGGATTATGAAGAGCTCAACAGTATAAAAAAGGAAATAGAATCTGGCAGCTATAAGAGAAACCCTCCAGTCCATCCTAAAGGTGTATTTATACACCCCAGTATTCTAGGTCTAGAAATATAAAATAATTTCATTTATGGTACCACTCCTTAAGGAATGAAAAATGATAAAAATTTTAAAAACAACTCCATAATAAATTAAGACTTTGCCTAATTGTAAAATTGGTAGAGATTATAAATACTTTAGGAATTAAGGGAATGATATGTTACAGATAAATGACATAAATAAGACTGTTTCAGTAGCGTTTAAGATAACAATACAAAAAAACCCAGAAATATCCATCAAAAGGAACTGACTAGGTAAATTACAATCAAGGCTGCTGCATCTGATTGTAATAATTGTAACTGAATAATTCTAGAGACCGCCATTCAAATCACAGTCTGTGTAAGTGTGTTCACTGTCCAACCTTCACAATCATATGTGGTAGATTTGATCGCGGTATATTCATTCAGTGGAATACCATTCAGTCCTATAAAAAATGAGAAAATCTTTTGCGTATTGATCTGGAACTATCATTAAAAACTTCTAACTGAAAAAAGTGAGATACAGAACTTGGTATGCTTACATTGTTTAAAAATAGGACAAATGACGGAAATTAATTTTCCTTATAAACACAAAAATTATTTCCCAAAGATAGTGGCTGGGGCACTGGAGCGGGAGAGGGAGTTTTTCACTGTCTACCCTTTTGTACATTTGAATTTTGTGCTAAGTGAATGAATTGATATAACCTATTCAAAAAATATATTAATTAAAGAATTTTTGAAGAGAGGAAAAAAAAAATAATGAGAGCTAGACCAGCCCAGAAAAGTTTCCTAGAAATGGCAAGAGTTGAGACAGGGGTGGAAAATGACCAAGACTTAGATTATAACAAGTCAAAGAGGAAAAATATTCCAGGAAGTAGGAGTAGTATGGGACCAAAAAAAGTGAATATGAGGTAAAGCAAAGAAAAAAAAGTCTCCAAAATCAAGCTATACTTGGCAAACAGTGGGAAATGCCATACCAATTTATCTGCTAGTCCACTGTTCAGGAAACTACTAAGGATTAAACTCCTTGAATTAATTGGTTTTTAAGGCAAAATAACATAATCATGAATGTGATTTTTTTAATGATTAATTTACTGGTGCTAGTTACATAAGTATGTTCAGTTTGTGAAATTTATCAAGCTGAGCACCTGTGATTGATGTACTTTTCTATCTGTATGTTATCGCAATAAAAAGAGAAAGAGGGACATAGAGATAGATTTTAATCTAGGGATAAAATAGCTTGAAGAAAGGAAAAGAACATAAATAAGACATAAGACAAATGAATAAATCATAGCAATATACAACTTGAAAAATGAGAATCTGTAACTGACAGTATCAGTGAGAATTAAAAAGGAAGATCCTTGATGTGGTATATAAATTTAGAAAACAAAAGAGAGACAGATGATCCAAAGACAACTTCAAGGCTTTAATAAGAAATGTTGACAATACCAATAGAATTGGAAGAATGAGACTATGGAGCTCCTTATTTAAAGAAAAAATAAAACAGGTTTGGTAGAGTTACAGATGCCAGGATGAAAAACAAGACAGTCACAATACAAAATGTTAGAGGAAGATGTGAAAACTGAAAAAAAAAAAAAGTCATTATTGGAATGTGTAGATAAATTTGATATAGGAAGCAGTATCTCAGAAGCTCCTACCACCAATAACTAATAAAAAGAACAAAAAACTGTTTTTAAGAAAAAGCAAAAATTTAAATATATTATCAGTAGAGTAAATATCATCTTTATGCTATAACTTTAACAGCATGGTTTCAAAGAAAAGAAAGAGAAAATTCTGGTGCTCTAGGTACTATGGAAATGTGCCCCAAAATACCCCAACTTCCAGAAGACTTTCTGAGGAATCAGAGTTAAACAAACTCCTGAGAATTCACTGGATGCTCCAATATGAAAAGAAGAAGGCATAAGTGAATAGGCCAACCTAGAGAAAGTCAAGAAACTATCTAAAGAGAGAAGGCTCTCTGCCCCAGGACAATGCAGAGAGGGAAGCCTCGGCTTGCCATATTCTAGGCTCTGTGAAGAACTGGTGAATGAAATTAAATCCAGGAGTATAAGATGTTTAATGGAATGTCCTAAGAGAAAGTAAATCTCACAGCCCTGAACAAGGTCAAACTCAGCCGCAGCCAAGATCTCCCTACCACCTCCGTGTTCATACAACAAAGAAACCAAAATTAAAAGTAAAACCCAGCTTCTAGTCCAGATAAAATGACACAGACCATTCTTCCCAGCGCCATCACATGAAACACAACTATAAACACAAGAAATGGCACAAGAGACTACCAAAGAAGAACTCTGAAAGGTGGATCAAAGGCAACCTCCCTTGGCCCTAGGACTAGAAGAAGAGCACAGAGGCCAAGTGTCTCACATTCTCCTCACCCAACAGGAGGTCACCGAGACCTGACTTTTCCCAGACTCCTGTCTAGTAACAAAAGGCAGCCCATATATGGAGATTAACTCCCTCATGATCCAAAGGGAGTCCCTCTGACAACAAGCAGAGAGCCAGACGCCACCAAAAGAGAAATTATTTATGAGCTACACCAAAAATAAACAGCCAGGAGAAGCACTCTCCTTACCTGCTAGGCCTAGAGAATCCCCTTTCCCACCAAGAGAAACTGAATGAGGCAGGAAGAACCAGCAACAGAGACTCAGCTATCAGGTCAGGAAACCTCTTTGTCCTCACAGGTCTGAGGACCTCCATCCCCACCAGAGACACCAGAGCGGGTAGGCAGAACCAACAAAAGGAACCCAGCTGAAGCTGCTGCTCTCCAAGACTTTCCTCTCTCTCCTGCCCAGAGACATGAGGACAGCTAGGGGGCACAGTAAGGAAATTATACCTTAGCTCTTTTCTACCAACAGATATGTAGTAGCTTAGCCTAAGAAAAACATCTTCTACTCTGTCAAGCAGCACCAGCAGGAACCAGTGGGAGACCTAGTTATATCAGACAAACAAAGCAAACCAAAATAACAGCACAAAGACTCTGACAATTAACTGTCATTGAAACCACAGCCCATAAAAATAGGCCAAAAGGTCTGCATGCTAAACCTAAACAGAGGGACTTCCTGTGAATATAAAACATTGAAATAGACCCCAGGGCCTCCGACATTAATAGATAAAATATATAAAATTCAATTGAAAATCACCTCTCATACCAAGAACCAAGAAAAATCACAGCTTAAATGAGAAAAGACAATCAACTAATGCCAACACTGAGATGAATTAGATGTTGAAATTATCTGAAAAGGATTTTAAATTAACTATCTTAAAAATGCTTCATCCGTTATAAATTCTCTTAAAAACAAATGGAAAAATGGAAAAATCTAAGCAAAGAAATAGAAGTTATAAAAATAACCAGATGGAAATTATAGAACAAAAATATGCAATAACAGGAATAAAAAACTCACTAGATAAGCTCAATGGAAGAGTGGAGATGAAAGAGGATACAATCAGCAAATGTTAGGACAGAGCAAAATATTTCAACCAATCCAAACAACAGAGAGAAAATAGACTGACAAAAAAGAATAAAGGCTTAGAGACCTGTGGGACAATAACAAAAGATCCAACATTTATATCATCTGAGTTCTGGAAAGAGAGGAGAAAGAGAGTGGGGCTGAAAGATTATTCAAAGAGGTATGTACATCTCGGGTAATAAGCTAATATGCTCAACTCCTTCTTGACAAAGTCCAAAAGCAATTCAGTGGTACTGGAGCAGCTAGATAGCTATAGGCAAAGAAAAAAAGAGAGAGAGAGAGAGCAAGAGAGAGCCAGAGACAATCTTGACCTAACACCTTACATAAAAATTAACTCAAATGGATCATGAACTGGGGCGCCTGGATGACTCAGTCAGCTAAGTGTCTAACTCTGGATTTCGGCTCAGGTCATGATCTCAGGGTTGTGAGATCAAGCTTGTGCTGGGTATAGAGCCTGCTTAGGATTCTCTCTCTGCCTCTCCCTCTACCACCACCCCCCCCCACCAGCTTTCCTGTGCATGTGTACATGTGTGCTCACATGTGCTCTCTCTCTCAAAAAAAAAAAAAAAAGGATCATGAACTTAAATATGAACATAAAACTTCTAGAAAAAAAAAAGGAGGATAACTTCTGGATCTAAATCTAGGCAAAGTTCTTAGACTTGACACAAAAACACAATCCATAAAAAAGAAAAATCCATAAATGGGGCCTCATCAAAAGTAAAAACTTTTGCCTGTGAAATCCCATGTGAACAGGATAAAAAGACAAGCTACAAACTTTGAGAAAATATTTACAAGACATATCTGACAGAAGACATATCTAGAATATAGAAAAATCTCTCAAATTCAATAGTTAACAACAACCAACAATCCAACTAGAAAATGAGCAAAAGACATGAACAGACATTTCACAGAAAAGGATACAAAAATGGCAAATAAGCACATGAAAAGATATTCGACATAATCAGCCATCAGGGAAATGCAATTAAAACTACAACTAAAGGGATGCCTGGCTGGCTCAGTGGTCGAATATGCGACTCTTGACCTCAGGGTCAACAGTTCAAGCCCCATGTTGGGCATGAAACCTACTTAAAAAATAAATAAATAAATAAAGGACGCCTGGGTGGTTCAGTAGGTTAAGCATCTGCCTTCGGCTCACGTCATGATCCCAGGGTCCCGGGATTGAGTCCCACATTGGGCTCCTTACTCAGTGGAGAGCCTGCTTCTTCCTCTGCCTGCCACTCCCCCTGCATGTGCTCTCTCTCTGACAAATAAATAAATAAAATAATAAATAAATAAAAACAAAGTTATTAAAAAGCTACAATGAGATATCATTACCCACTTATCAGAATGGCTAAAATAAAATATAATGACAAAACCAAATGGTTGTGGTAATATGGGAAAAACCAGATCACTCATTTGTTGCTGATCAGAAGACTAAACAGTACATGCACTCTGCTTTCTTTCTTTCTTTTTTTTTTTTTTTTTAACATTTTATGTTATTTATTTGACAGAGAGAGAGAGATCACAAGTAGGCAGAGAGGCAGGCAGAGAGAAGGAAGCAGGCTCCTTGCCGGGCAGGGAGCCCGATGCGGGCCTCGATCCCAGGACCCTGAGATCATGACCTGAGCCGAAGGCAGAGGCTTTAACCCACTGAGCGACCCAGGCGCCCTGCACTCTGCTTTCTGATAAAACTAAACATTCAACTATATTATGACCCAGCAATTACACTCTTGGACATTTATTCCAGAAAAATGAAACATATCTTCATATAAAAACTTGTACACAAACGTTCATAGCAGATTTATTCATAATAGACAAAACTGGACAAAAACTGGAATCAGCCCAGAGATCCTTCAATGAGTGAATACATACCATAGAATTCTACCCACAGTTTAAAGGAACAAACTACCGATATAGGCAACCACTTGGATGAATCCCTAAGAATCCTGCTGAATGAAAAAAGCCAATCCCAAAAATTTACATACTCTATGATTCCACTTATATAACATTCCTGAAATGACAAAATATTGGAAAAAGGACAGAGTAAGGGTTGCCAGGGTTTAGGGCTTGCAGAACAGAGGAGGGAAGCGAGTGTGATTATAAAAGGGGAACACAGGGGATTCTATTAGTATCAGAACTGTTTGATACTTTGATGATAGTAGTGGATACATGAGTCTAGACTGGTAGTGAAATTTTATAGGACTTAATATACACACAACAAATGAATACAATTAAAACTGAGTATAATTAAAATTCATATTTCTATAAATAACATTGGTGGAATGTGTCAATGTTAATAAACTGTTGTCCATTTATATTTGGTTTTGCAAAATGTTATCACTGGGGGAAACTGAACAAAATGTACCAGGGATTATTATTTCACACAACTACATGTTAGTCTATAATTACCTCAAGAGAAATTCCAATTTGAAAAAAAGTTATGTCCAGATTTCAAACTATAGCTCAGAGGATGAACAAGATGTGGAGAGGGCATCACAAATTCAGCTACATTCTTCCAGAAATAATAGGAAAGAACTGCCTATGTTAACCCAATGGAAGATGAAAAAAAAATGGCAAGGAAAGCATACAGTTATGCTGCAGCCAAAAATTACAGAGAGAGACAGAAACACAGAATGGCAGGTCAGAAGGGCTATTAAATCATAAACTGATATATAATATAAGTTCCAATCAGCCGGGGAAATACTCTGCTCTGTTCCCCCAGTATATCTCCAGTGCTTAAACTGTGCCTTGCACAGAGCTGCAATACATATCTATTAAATGAATTAGCTACACAGCCACACAGCACTATACATACACTCTCTCATGCCCTACAGTCCTTACTTCAGAGTCTTCATTCTTTAGTCTTAAAAATACTAGGTATTAATTTTACAACCCTAAACTACAGATTCAAATTCTAACCCCTTTGTCTGACAATCAAAGCTGGCCCCAGACAACATCCCATCCTCAGCAACAGTACCACACCTTACTACTTATGGCTTCCTAAATTTAGTCTCTGTGTCTTTGCAGATATTCCTTCAGTCCAAACGCTTTTCCTCCCTTGTCTGCCTGAAGAATTATCAACAGCTAAACTTTAAAAGTAGTATTCTCTGTGAAGGCTTCTCTGACTATCCCCACAATCATAACGACCAGGGCCTACTTAGGTGGTCCCTTTTCTAAGATCTCAGGCATCACGTAAGTAACTGTGATTACTATAACACTTCTCATGATATATGTTAGCTATTTGTTGAAATATATTTCTCCCATTAAACTCTGAAATATCACATATTTTTCATCTTTACTCATTTTTTAAAAGATTTGTAAATGAAATTTTAAAATAAAAATAGCTATAATTGAGTAGATGTAAGTACAAATCAGACAGGAACAGTATTTTACAAAAATGCATGGATGTTATAAGCAAAGAGGTCTACTTTTAAATAGCATCTTTTAAAAAAGGAAAATAAAGAGACTAATGAACTACTGACTATTTAGGTTTATTTAGATTTGTTTTATTCGGCTTGTTATTAAGAATCAAGTGAGTTATGCTGAGTTTCCAATTTACGAGTTATTAAATACTTCAAAATAACCATTAAAAATTGCTATATTTTCAAAAATTAGAAGTTCATGTTGTATAAAAGAATCTATACATACTTTTAAACAAAAATGGAATTTATTAAATACCAAAATATAAAACAGATAACTAGTTTGCTTAGTAGGATAATAGAATTCCCATGGTATTTCTTGTAAGTATAAGGGTATATACAACTATTTATTATAAAATGTCTCCTGTTTTTCAACTTTTGACTCCGCAACTGGTAACTTTTACATTCTCTAAGAATACAGATGTAAATATTGTTTTTATATAGCATAAAGAAAGTTTGCTGTATATTGAATATTCTCTTTCAAGTGAGGGTGATTTATTTTAACACAGATGATGTCTTGTGGTCAAAAATATCTATTTAGTTACTTCCTTTAACATTGACAAAGAGATTCAAATATACTACAAAGGTATGCTGATTTTTAAAAAATCTGCAAATAAGTGAATAAAAACTGTGTAAAAGAAACAGGAAATATTTCATTCTTCCCCCAAGAGATATTTTCACAAGCTGGCAAGAAATTCAATGAGTTTGAATTTATAGTTCTTGACTAATAAAACCCATCAAAATCAGTTTATGGTTCAAATTACTTTATTAGTATATGTTTGTTCATTGATAAAGACTATAAAATCATTAATCAGTTAAAATACAAATATAATTATCTAATGGTACTTCTTACCTTTCATGTGCTTCAATACTGACAGAAATCAGAAACAGTGACTCTATTTGAACAAAATATTAAGCTGCCTGCAGCAAGACAGAAACAAAGTCATAAAAAGCCACCAAGTACGCAAGTAATAACCAAGATTACAAACCAAAAAACTGACGTCATATAAATACAAAGTGTGGTGTTTTTTTCATAAGCAGTTAAACAGGCAGGAATAAACAGTCACCAAAGTTTAACTATAAGACAGCATCATTCCTTACCAGTTAATATATGCTGACCTTGGCTACCTTACAGATGCAGTATTTAAAACTCCTCTCATGCTTTATTTGAAAGTGTTGCTTTTACCTTAATTTTAAATAAAAGTTAATTCAACTGAAACAGCACTGGATTGTCCAGCCAGCCTACTGGAACAACACTAATGGATGATAATATTCCACTGAGAAGGAACACTACACAATCTCTAAACAAATGAACAATATGCTCATTTTCGAATGAACTGTTTTTTAATTTTAAAAATGTATTTGAAGTACTGACATTTAAAATTATTTGGGGAGAGCAGAATTATTAACAGAATTTTTATCTTTGTTTTAAAGTATTAATATAAATCGACAAGTATTTTTTTTTAAAGATTTTATTTATTTATTTGACACAGAGAGATTACAAGTAGGCAGAGAGGCAGGCAGAGAGAGAGGAGGAAGCAGGCTCCCTGCTGAGCAGAGAGCCCGATGCGGGCCTCAATCCCAGGACCCTGAGATCATGACCTGAGCTGAAGGCAGAGGCTTTAACCCACTGAGCCACCCAGGCGCCCTAAATCAACAAGTATTTATTGAGTAACCATGGGAGAGATACTGTTAGGGGTACAAAGATAAATAAAATTTGGATTACTACCTTCAAATACCTATAGTATATTAAGAATAAATAGACAACTTCATAGGTGACAATGATACAATGCATTCAAAATTCATTCAGCCACATGTATTGAACATCTACGTGTGAGACATATTTCTCAGTGCTAGGAATATCAAGACCCATAAGATTACAGGCTTAGTCTCAAAAGCCCACAATTTACAAAAGATGACAAACATGGAAACACACAAATGCCATCTAATTCAACAGGTTCACAAATATAAATGTGTTATAAACTCGGTGTGGATACAAAAGAAGCATGCAACTTTCTAGAAGTCATCAAGGAAGGCTTCACAGAATATAAAAGCATGAGGTATAAAGTGCTACAAAGACACAGAAAAAGGAAAGACCGCAGCTGAGTAGGGAGCTCAAAAAGCCTTTATTAAGAAAAAAAACATTACATCACAATATATAGATGTATCACATAGTGCACCTGAAACATACCCAATGTTATACGTCAACTGTACCTCAAGAAAGCTGGAAAGTATTTTTCTTTTTAATTAAAAAGAAAAGAGAGAGAACATCTCCAACAAATCTGGAGGGATACTTATGAAAGGAGCACATGCACATGAGTCTATCTGCAAATGTACACGCAGGAGGTGGCTTTGGGAACAGACAGTCCTGGGTTGAAATGTTAACTCTACCATTTAATAGCTGTATAACTACATTTTAATTAACCTTCTGGAGTCCCAGTTTCCTTATCTTTAAAATTGGGATAGTAAAACCTACTTTGCAGGGTTGTTATGAAGGTTAGTGAGATAAAGGATATAATGTGCCTGGCTTTGGAGAGACTTATTAAAAAGAAGGGGTCAAGACTGAGAACAATGATCATCTTAATTTGAAGGAGGCAGGGCAAGGATGGTTCTGTGGTGCAGTTTAAGATTAAGAGGCATACACCACTGAGTAAACAAATGAAAGCCTATTTTGAACAACACGGTTTGTCAACGAGGCAGATCACATTCCAATTTGATGGGCAGCCAATCAAACAGACACACCTGCACAGTTGGAAATGGAAGATGAAGATACAATTGATGTGTTCCATCTACAGACAGGAGGTGTCTACTAAAAAGGGAACCTGCTACTTTACTCCAGAACTCTGTTCTTCCAGACCAAGAAGACATTTTCAATTAGAAAGCTGCAATTTGGTTCCACCACATCCTGACTACTACAGTATAGTTTTCTCTATTCTTTCATTTTCCCCTTCCCCATTCCTTTATTGTACATAAAGTAACTGTGTATGTGCACAAGCATATTGCATTTTTTTAACTAAATGGCCAATGGTATGTTTTGATCGACATCAAATGAAGATGTGATGGGGAAAATACTGCTTCTTTGAAAATATCCCCTCCCTCCATTAGCAGCATGCTCAGTCAGCTCTTATCTTTATATGCCAGTAAGTTATTTTGCCCTCACTGTTTTGTTTTGTTTTTAAGATTTTATTTCTTTATTTGACAGAGAGAGAGAGAGATCACAAGTAGGCAGAGAGGCAGGCAGAGAGAGAGGAGGAAGCAGGCTCCCCGTTGAGCAGGGAGCCCGATGCGGCACTCGATCCCAGGACCCTGAGATCATGACCTGAGCCGAAGGCAGAGGCTTTAACCCACTGAGCCACCCAGGCGCCCCTGCTCTCTCTGTTTAACAAAAAACAACAACAACAACAACAACAACATAAAAATCCCTGCACACTTTGTTCGATTGGAGAATTTTAATGTTTTTCATTTATCATTGTAAAACCAAGGACAATTTTACAATTTTTTTGTACATAGCTGTTACATGTAGGGCAATCTGTCTTTAAGTAGGGATAAATTACTCTAAAAGAAATGAATCCTGGATAGTTTTCCCTTCAAGTCAAGCATCTTATTGTTTAAATAAACTTCCTGTTTAAAAAAAAAGTAATCCTTACTAATAAAGCATGAGAGAGAGAGAGATGCCATCTCCACACAAGAGAGGACATGGAAGAGCAAGTGATGAAGGATGGTTACTTTCCAAGTAGAAGTTTAAACATAAGCAAGGTTACACAGGTAGGAAAATGCGGGACATGTTGGTGAAAACATTGTTAATCTGAAGGAAAACAAAGGAACAAGGGTTAAAAAGATTAAGTATGGCCACAATGCATACTACGTTGTGTGGTCTAAATTCTAGAAATATAACCATAATCTAGATACCTCTTAACTTTTTACTCTTCCTAAGTGATCAATTATTATAAAAGAGCTCAGTGTTTCAATTAAGGTCAAACAATTTTTTTCCCTTCCAAGAGAATAGCAGTACAGGCAGAAGTCAAAATAATTTCAAAATCCACATGTGTATTTTCAAATAGGTTCATTAAAGACATACAGTAGCAGAATGACAACCACAAAGGTTTCATAAATGATAATACAAATGAACTAAGACAAACCCAGCTTCTACCCTGCAATGACACAGCCTCTCAGAGAACCCAGATTAGACAAACCTCATGATACCGTTGAGAACATGGAGGAAAGTCAGTTCCATTCTTGGAGTTTTTTTATAATTCAGCTTTTCTGAAAAGGGAAGGCCTAATCTCCACGCCTGCTCTATCCTTTCTCTAAAGTCAAATCTTTCCAAATTTTTCTTCTAAATTTCCCTAAATCTCTACCCTTCAATTGCTTACTGTATCTGAAACCTGGATCCCCAAAAACATACTGCTCACAGGTGGAAGCCACACCTTCCCTACATGGTACCACCCATAGCCATGGGGGGTAGAAGCCATGAGGGGGTGGAAGGATGGGTAACATTATCCTGATTCCTTAGTGCCATGTCCAAATCACTGCTCTTCCAATCTCATTCAAAAATCTCTTCTTATTCAGCTTTAACAAGTCCTACCCCACCTACCTTTGTTGTCTCCAAATCTTTTAGTCTCCACTTGGCCCCAAATCTTATTCTCTAATCCAATTCTTATCTTCATCCATGGAAATTTTAACTTCTATAGTCTTTCTCTTCTCCAAAGATCCGGTCAATCCAACTTCATTTCAACTATCCACTGCTATTGCCCATAGCCTAAAACCTAAACTGTTTCATCTCTGCAATGGTAAATTTTAATATTCTAGTTTTAGGCCATAACTTACTATGCACCATCTCTCTGGTACTATTAACAGTTACTACATGTACTCTTCAGCCTCAAAAAGATCTCCAGCCATCCATGACTGAACTATGATCTCTAAAATGTTTCAGGACCCCCATATTCTCTCCCTTTTAGGGTATGCCACCGATCATCCAGAACTGGAATATTTTTAAGAATAAAATGGGGTGCTACTCTTTATTAGTCCAGGACAACAGATATAAACCTGGACTGTCCCAGGCAAACTGGGGCATGTAATTCCCCTACTTCTTTCCCTACACTTACCAAATTAACTGACTTCCCAGGACCTTCTGTCTTTCTATTGCATTTGTCCTAACAACCTTCAGCTCCGAATCAATCCTTCTTCATTTCCTCCAGCCATTTTTTTAAAAAGCTTAGCTAATCAGTACTTTGGTACTGTGTTCATATCGCCTCCTCCAGGCAGGCTTTTTGGCCTCTACTTTTTGTTATCATAGCACTCAGAAATGACAATGTGTCCTATTCATGACTGTATACTCACATACTCAACAAATCTTAAAGTTTTACTCTATCTCCTGTGTGTTTATTCTACAATGCATCATATGAAAAATTATTATTTTTATAATCTCATATATAGGTTAAACAGGTCAAAAAGAAGTACTTCTAAATTAACAGCAATTATACTAATAAAAACTAGCAGGTATTTTTCTTATTCTGAGCTCCTTAAATTTTATCTTCTCTATACATTCAAATACTCTGATTTTAGGCTATTATTCTCTGCTGGTGTTTCTGTCCTCCTATATAGCCAACAAATTTTGGAATTATATGGAGCATAGGCAAAACTCAAAAGACAGGAAGGAAAAGCAAATTTCAGAACAGGCACATCAATGATCCTGTTTTTAAAATTATACAAACATAAACATGTGTTTTTAAATATGTATAGATATATATTTTTTGAAAGTCCAAATTCACATAAATCAAACTGTTAACATTAGTTACTTCTCAAGACTGAGACCTGGAATAGTAAGAAGAATGTCACGTTCTATTTTACGTATTTCTAGTTTGTATACCTACCATAAGCAGGTATTTGTTTTATAATAAAAAAAAAAGGAAAAGAAAAGACTTCCCAACAAACCTTTTTTTAAAGACTTATTTATTTATTTATTTATTTATTTATTTATTTATTTATTTATTTATTTATTATAGAGAGAGAGAGAGCATGTGAGAGTGTGAGGGAAGGGACAGAGGGAGAGAATCTTCAAGCAGACTCCCCACTGAGCACAGAACCCAATGCTGGGCTCAATTCCACTACCCATGAGATCATGACCTGTGTCAAAGCCAAGAGTCAGCCGCTTAACTTACCGAGCCACCGAATGAACATTTTAAAACTGAATATTAATAAAAATCAAATTTCACAGATGGAATGCTTAATAATAAAAAATCTTTCTCTATCAAATATATTTATTTTATTTAGAAAATGACAAAGGTGCTTACATCATAATAGCTACTTCTCTGAAAAATCTCCCAATTATATTCTCACTCATAGAGTGCTCTGGTTTCATCTCTGTCCCTCTCCTAGGCTCCTGAACGAATTCCAGCTCTAATTGAGCACCTCAACAATGAATTGATCAAACCACATCCAGCCATTACTGTGGTTGCCCAGCAAAGGAATCTGTGCCTTTGCACTAGATCTTAGTAAAAGCCTTCCATTCATTCATTCATTTATTCATCCTGTAAGTATTTATTCAATGGCTACAATATGCCAGGCACTGGGTGAGGTCCTAAAGAGATAAAAAATAATAATACTGGTCACAGTCTCAGGGAACTTATTAAGGAAAGGCAGTTCTAACACATAGCAATAATTGCTATAGGAATCCCTGTACAAAGTATAGTAGAAGCACAGAGTATAATCTAAGCCTGGCCAAACAAAAAGAAGTAAAAGGCTTCATAGACCTCCCTAAACCACCATGAGTAGTCCCTTCCTCACTGACACTTTCTTCTATCCTCTCAACCAAAATATGATTCTCCTCTCTTTAAAAATGCTGCTTAATAGTTACCTCCTACTGCTTCCCTACAAAACACCACTTATTCCTAAATGCCATGTAAAGCTTAAAGAAAACCAACCAAATCTGTAAAACTCAAAAGGAAGCAAGGAAAGTAGTATATTCATTGAATGCCAGCTCTACACTGAGCTGGTACTTAAATCTTTCCTCATTGTGCCTAGTTCTGGTTGTCTCTACAAACATGCTTGTTTATCATTTGCATTTTAATCTGCTTCCTGCTTGAAATCGTGCATTTTTCAAAGACAAAACCTTAGACTGCTGCTGCTTTATAATGTCCATGGCGACTAAATATACATTCCTAGGTATAACCAACTGGTTAGAAGGTGGGGGGTGGGTAACGGTGGGTAGTAGAGGAAATCCTTCAGACTTCTGTCGTCTTAAATGAATTTCAATCGCTGACTAGTGTGAGTGGATCAAATGCAACATAGATCTCCTAGTTTTCTTATCCTTAATTTAATGCAACCAAATGTAAAAACCTCAGCCAATATCCACTTAATATTGAAATGATGGATTTTTTTTAAAAAAGCTTGGAATAAACAATTTTATCTCCAGCAACCTTAGAGAAATGGAAAGAAAGAAGCAAACTGCAAATAAGTTTTAGATGAATACTGTTCTAAGAAACCAGGCAATTCCCAAGAGAGACACTAAGTATACGCAAACTATATCTCTTAAAGAAATATAAATCATGAAAAACAAAAGAGGGACTGTTCAAAATTGAAAGAAAATAAAAAGACATAAGAATCAAATGTCATGCATGAAACCTGATTGAATCCTGGATCCAGAAATCTCAAGAAAAAAATTTTAGGGATGATTGGGGAGATCTGAATAAGGACCATTAATTAAAGATATTCATCACTTAATGTTAATTTTCCTATATGTGATATTGATATTATGACCATGCAGGAAATTGTCCATGTTCTTAGGATATGCATGATAAAAACTTTATATTATCATAATCTCTTAATATAGTTTCAAATAACTTTAAAAATATATAAATAGGGGCATCTGGGTGGCTCAGTGGGTTAAGCGGCCAGCTCTTGATTTTGACTCAGGTCATAATTTCAGGGTCCTGGGATCCAGCCCAGAGTCGGACTTGGCCTCAGTGCAGAGTCACCCTGAGATCCTCTTTCATCATACAGATGAAAGGTAATATGGGAGTTCACTGTCCTACATTTTCCATTGTTCTGCAGCACTGAACTTTATCATAATGAGATGTTGAAGGGATGGGAAGATAGAAGGCATGAGAGGAGGCCAGCTGGAATGAAACGTAAGGAGAACAAGCAGCACTAGTCTCAACAAAAGTGAAAATCAGCTGTGTGATTCTGGGCAGGTCAAAGAACCTCTCTATGTCTCAGCTGAAAGAGGAAGAAATAGGTGATTTCAAGGTCCTTCCATGTACAAATTTCCATTATTCTACTACTTCTTCTGAGCTCTAGAACCCAAAAGATAACTATATGCAAAGTGGAAAAATACTTTGGACTATTCTAAGGATAAAAATAAAGTATTTAAAACAGCTAGCCAAATACCTGTCATATGGAACACAGACAGTAAATAATAATTCCTCTCTTTTGAGAAAATATTTTTAAAACTCTTCACCAAAAAAAAAAAAAATAACAAACAAAACACAGATAGATAGGACTACTAATTAACTTAAAAGAAATAAGTAACACAGAATTGGAAATATTTATTTTAATATCTATTCAATTTCAGTTTGCACATAAAATATCTATCCTAAGAGGTAAAATATAAATATACTCTGATGAAGCTATGAAAAGAACCATAATAAATGAATCTCCTAAGAGTTTAGACAAGCTACATGCTTTCTAGTGAACACAGTATGATACACATCTAATGATAGGATGCTCCAGAATTTGCAAAATAAAATAACAATAAAATTATATATCAAAATTTTGGGTAACAGTCTGGGAATATTTCAGACTGGCTTAAAATTTTTAAAGACATCTCTTTTAAAAAGAGAGCATAGGGGAGAAGGTTTAAAATTCAATATCAAAATGGAGTTGCCTGGGGGCTCAGTCGGTTCAGCATCGGACCCTTGGTTTCACCTCAGGTTGTGATCTCAGGGTCCTGTGATCAAAACTCACATCTGGCTGCACACTCAACTCAGAGTCGGCTTGAGGTATTTTCTCCCTCTCCTTTTGCCCCTCCCCCCCGCTCCTCCTCCTGCTCGCACAGGCACACACACTCAAAAATAAAACCTTTTGTAAAAATTCAATACAAAGTATACCCAATTATTTTTACTTCCAAGAAGATTCTGAAGTCAAATGAAATTAAATTCATAATTAATTAAAAGTCATATAAATTACAAGACACTGCATAAGGAATACAGTCAATGATCTTATCATTAGCATTGTGTGGTGACAGATGGTAGTAGCCACGCTCATGCTGGGCATAGCATAATGTATAAACTTGTCGAATCATTCTGTTGTACACCAGAAACTGATGTAACACTGCGTGTCAATTATACTCAAATAAAAGAAAATTTAATAAAATAAAAATAAAAATAAAAAGTCATATAAATTAAATTCCCAGGGAAAAGCAAAACAAAATATTAACCAGGACATATTACAAATTTGCTAGATGGTTTTATTTCCAGCACTAACATCATTTCTAACATTATAATTAATTTCCCTTTTGGTGAAATAACCAATCTTTAATATAGTGGGAAAGATAGTTGTCTAAAAGGTTTCTGGACATGATGCCAGCATCCACCCAGTAGCTCAAAACACAAAAATCTTGGAGTCATCCTTGAGAGTGTTCTGTTTCCACACCCAAACTATTCAAAGTCCCATAAATTCTGATTCAGATACATTTCAAATCCATCCATCTCTGTCTCATGTTGCTAGCACCTTCTCAGGCCACCACTATCTCACCTCTGCTCCTAAAACTGACAGCTTTCACTTTCACCCAGCCAGTCCATTCCTCACACAGCAGCTCAAATGATGATATCGTTTAGAATAAAATACAAGCTTCCTACCAAACCCTTCAAAGCTCCGCATATTTCTATAACCTCTTCCTACCCATCTCTGCCTCTCTCACTAAGTCAGCCACACTGGGGTTTTTTCTGTTCCTCAAACTCACCAAACTTTCCTTCTCCAAAGACTTTGTACCCACTATTCCTTCTTTCCCTCTACCGCCTCCAGCTTTATTAAGATATTACTGACATAAAATGTGTAAGTTTTAAGGTATACAATGTGATGCATATATTACAAAATGGGTACCCAATAAGGTTAGTTAACATCTCCATCCCTTCAGGTAATTATAATTGTGTGTGTGTGAATGTGGTAATAACATTTAAGATCTATTCTCTTAACAAATTTTAAGTATATATAATATGGTATTATTAATTATAGTCTCCAAGTTGTACATCAGGTCCCCAGATCTTATTTATCTTATAGCTGAGAGTTTGTATCATTTAACCAGCATCTCCCCATTTCCCTACTCCTCAAATCATGGAAACCACCATTCTATTCTTTTTCTATGAGTTGGGTTTTTTTAAGATTTCATACATAAGTCAGAACATACAGTATTTGTCTTTCTCTGACTCCACTATTCCTTCTAATGGAATGCTTTCCCCACCAAAAATACCACACACACACACACACCCCACTTACTCTTGAAATAACCCCTTCTTATATATAGGTTCATCTTAAATATCAACTCCTTTTGTAACCACCCTATCTAAAGTAGCTCCTACCTCATCTCCATATTATCTGCTTGTTTGCTTTCCTTCAAAACAGTTTATTACAATTCATAATTATTTTGTCAGTTTATTTTTAAACCTGTCCCCCCACTTTAAAATACAGCTATAAGAACAGAACACCCAGCTCATTCGTCATGATATCCCCAGAAGCAGCAAACTGATAGGTAGTAGAAGTCCATCGATAAACAGCAAATGAATGAAATAGTAAATGAATATATGACTGTACTAAACAATGGGACTAATAATGCTATTAAGGGAAATACAGAAACTAGAGGAGGAATGACTGAGAAGAAAATAAGATATACTGAGTTTGGTGCCACATGGTTGAAAATACAGGACTAGTGGACACACAGGCTAGAAAGGGTTATGGATTGGAATTCTGCTGATTGTAAATGCTAGTTGAAAAAAACAGTAATTACATCGCAAATGAGACAGAATTCAGCAGGATAAATGACAAGCAAAAAATACATACCAGAAATATGAAGGTATGTAGGTAGAATAATCTAACATAAACACTATAAAATCAAGACAATCAAAACTGTTTCACAGTTTGTTTTTAGTAAGTCACTAAGAAGAGTAAAGTAATCCTACCTTACTACTATTCATTGCTCGTCATATCTTACTAACGTAGCTGGTCCATGTTGAAGGATTACACATTACGGATGAGGAAGACACTTGAGAAAATGTGCAGTGAAGTCTCACGGGAATGACCATAGGTCTGGCCAGAAAACATGAGCTGCAAGAAGAAATTCAAGGAGTCAGAAACGTTAACTACAGAGAAAAAGTAAAAATGCACACCTGGAGTATAGCAGGCTATTATTGGAAATTAATTGTCACAGTGTATCAGAGTCACCACATTAAGAATAAGAATGCTATATTTACTTAGTTTTTCTATCCCGGGCTTACTCTCTCCCATTTCTTTCCACAACTTTCTCAATGTGTAACGTATCTTATCTTCTCCCCTAATCTATTCTCCTCAGTTTTGAATAGGTAATTCATGTTTTTCTCCATTTTCATAGCATAAAACTCTTTTTGAGTTTGAAGCTTATCAAAAGAAGCAAGTAACTACATTTGTTAAAATATTATCACAGCCTAAATAAAGAAGTAATTAACTATGTAAGAAAAACTCTCAAAGGTTGGGAAAGTTTGGGAAAGATTCTCCCAGCAAACATACATTTTCTCTAATATCCCTTAACATGCCAAAGCCTGGCTCCTCTGTCTGCTGTTCTCTCAATTCTTGTCACTAGGAGAATTTCTAAGGTGCTTCTTGGTCACCGGCTCTCTTCTTTGTCACTGATGTCAATATATGCTATTTAAAGCTCTGTCTCAGGCCCCTGTATTTCTAATCCCAACTTCTTGGTTATAAGAATGTTTGCCTATTCTGTTTCCTGTCATTTCCCCCACTTCCTTGACTTTCACAAGAATCAGAGGACACTTCATGGAGATTACCAGTAAGATTACACCTTCCCTCTGGTCAGGAAATTGGCCAAAATATGTCAGGAATATCTTCCAAGTCTCCTACTCTTCTAAGCTTTTTACTCATTTCTAAAAAGGTTCCTTCTTGGTCCCCCACACAAGCATATGTTCTCCTGTAGATCTGGCAAGGTTTCCAAAGCTAGAACTGGTTGGAAATCTAATCTACATATAATAAGAGTATTATTACATCCCTCTTCTTCCATTAAACTCTGACATGACTGAGAACAGGGATTATCATCTTAATATAGCCAGCACCCTACACAATCCCTGGAACATTGTAGTCACCAAACAAGTGAGTACTGAATGAATGAAATTCCAAGGTAAATTATGGCTTTCCCCGACTTGTACACTTTGGTGTAAAGTAGGGCTGTGACAAGAGCTCTTACATTAAATGGTAAAATTCATGACTTTAAATGATACTTAAATATGAAAATTTTAATCATGCTGCTGTCAACAGCTTATCTTCAGTTAAACCCCATAGATATAATAAACAGTATTACTTATAAAGATTTCCAAAGAACAAAATGTATGAGTGTGTACATAAATGTACATATTTTATGTTATGAATTCCACTCCAAAGACAGACCCCAAAATGACAGGACACTCCATTTAATCTGAATTTTTTTTAACCACTTCTCTATCAGCAAAGATAGCTACAAATACCTAGAATTTCATATTCTGGCCTTTCACTGTGACATAGAAACAGTTATTTTCAAAGACCTATGAACAAGAAAGATAACTATTCAACTAAGATCTCATGCCGAACATTGAGCAGTGCAGTGTCAAGTGTCTTGCTCAAGGAAGCTAGTCAAAGTACCCATCTGTTATTTATGTGTCACCCTCCAACACAACTTGTTTTTCTAATTTTTATTTTTCAGTGAAAAAAAACCCCAATTTTCCATATGATATTGAAATCATTTGGGTTAAATATAAGTAACAACTTCCTCAGTGGCATTTCTAAATGGAACATTTCTTTCTTCAAACTAATATAAAACTATGAATAAAAATTATATTCCTTATGTTATCTCAAAGATATTATCATCCCCATCAGAACTCCGCAAAGATTCCTATAGACAAGTTGAAAATGCATAATAACTTCTTTTTTGTGCACTTTAATCTTCCCTACCAACTTCGCCAACTACATAGGCTACCATCTTTAACTTACAATCATAGTAAAAATATAGTCCCTATTCCTTAACTATGCTTCTCTTCATGAGGTAAGAGGGGTGCTTAGGGTACAAAATTTATGGAAACATTTCCTCTCAGGGTCAAACCAGTGCCACCCTGGAGCTGCATGACCCTGAAAACCAGTCTTCAATTATGTCTTAGGCATCTCCCTTGCCTCTCACACTCTTGGGGCATACTGTTCTTTCCTACCTCTACCCCTCTTACTTTTCCAGTAAGTAACACCCAGTGTGATTATCCAAAATTTAGTTCTGGGTAAGCCAAATATCTAAAATGAAGTGATATTTTTAAATATAACTTTACATCCATTTAAAATCATGTTTTCATAGAAAATTTCTTGTTCATGATGTGATGATATTAGATGAAAAATAGATGAGGCAGTAATGCCTATATATATATGACAAGATTCTAAGTTGTTGGGGTTTTTTCTAGCCAGTTTGGGTTGCATGCACATACAAGTGACAGAGCTGTATTGTGTTTTATTCCCCTTCTTTTGGTAACAGCATCTCAATTTTCTTCTATTGAACTACGCTTCTTTTATTTTGAATCCATGTAGTTTGAGTGACACTAACCATTCCCACTCTCAGGTTCCTGAAATAAGCACAAAGTTCCTAGAATAGGTACATAACTTGGCCCTGGACAATCACTATTATTTCCTTCCCCAAGCAGTAGTTCAGGAATGGGTATGTGACCTAACTAGACAACTAAAACTCAGTCCCAAAATTTTTACCAGAACTAATTAGAAAGTTCTCTTTTAGCTGAGGTTGCCAAACTGAAAGAACGCAGTAGATGCCAACTTGTCAGATAGCCAACCCAGAGAAAACAAAAGCCAAGAGATGGAAAGAAAAATGAAAGGTCTGAAAATATTTTGTTGCTAGATCTAAATCACACCTGAGTTTAGGTGAAATCTGGTGTGAACAGATGCAGCTTCTAGAAATTTAGAATTGCTGTTGAGAAACAATTCTCTCTGAATTTCCCATGTTCTTGCACAATCAGAAGCTTCTGAGCAAAAGGTACTACAAGAATAATTGCACAATATCCAGCCTTGGAAGCTAGAAAGCATGTCTCCCTAAAGATAGAGACCTCCAATGAACTTTGGAAAAATAAACCCTTTTCTTTTCCTCCCCTGGAATATATTTACCTATATTCTTTTTTTTTTCTTATATTTCTTATGTTACTTTTTTTCTTCTTCTTCTTAATTTACTTACATTTTAGGGCACTAAACCTAAAGACAATTTCCCATTCTCCTCTGGAGAGATTTGCTTAATGAATAATATCCCTCCCTCTATAGGGTAATTTCAGTCCCATAAGTGTTTCAGACTTAATATTTACATGCAGCAATAAATTACCTTTTTTAATTAATTCATTTAACAAGTATTTGCTGAGAGCCTACTTAGTGATGTGCCATGCACTTTCCTACAAAACATCTCAGACAAAAATTCCTCCCTCATGGAAACTGTATTCTAGAGAAGAAACAAAACACAAAATAAACACATAAAATACACAGTATAAAGTCCTGATAAGCATCATAAAGAAAAAGCAGGAAGAAGGCCGGGGTGGCACAGTTGGTTATGTTTCCCACCCTTGGTTTTGGTTCAGGTCATGATCTCAGAGTCCTGAGATTGAGCCCCACATCAGGCTCCATGCTCAGTGGTCTAGACTCTCTCTCCCTCTGCCCTTACTTCCCCCCCCACACTCTCTGTCTTTCTCTCTCTAAAATAAATGAATAAATCTGCAAAAAGGAAAGAAAAAGGAAAATAAAATGGCCTCCAAGATGGCAGAGGAGTAAGAGACTTAGTTTTGTCCGGTCCCAGGAATTCAGCTAGATCTATCAAATTCTGAACGTCTGCAAACTCAAACAGAGATCAAAGAAAAGAATAGTTACAACACTACAAATAGAAAAGTGGCCACTTTCTGCAAGGTAGGGGCTGCAAAGAAGTGAAGTGAATCCAGGCGATGTATGGGAAGATAAACTGTAGGGTGGGGGGCTTGGGAGCAGCATCCCTAAGCCAGTTACTGGAAAGTGATATAGCAGCAGAGCACAGTATCACAACTTTTAGAAGTCTGCTCAGGTGAGGGACATCCCTGCCTGAAAGGCACTCTGGTGGCAAAATGGGGCAGAATCCTAAGTGGGATAGTGTGGTCTCAGGATCCTCTGGGTCACAGGAAGACCAGAGGTACGTGAACACAGCAGAGTTCCCAGACATCAGAGCAGGGAAGCCGGCTGCAAACAGCAAGGCCAGGAGTGGGCTCTTAGCTCAGGGTTGCCAAAAACCACGAACCCCTGCAGCACAGTCCAGCCACTGCTGACAGAGCAGGGGCCCAGCAAGCAGCAGAACCACCGGGAGACCCCCTTCCCTTACCCCACAGGAGTGGCGTAGATGCATGCTACAGGAGTCTGCAGGGTTTGGTGAATCCACTCAGGGTCACGAAACTTAGACAGAAATGCTGGGTCACAGACTGGGTAAGCATGGAGTGCAGAGGGAGACCAGGGAGACAGGAATGACTGACTGCTTTTCCCTGAGGACACACTGAGGAGAAAAGGCCCTGAGCTCTCAGGTCCAGGGTTGGAGATTGGGAGGCCACCATTTTCTTTCTCATTCTCTAAAGCAGCACAGAAAGCCTTTAGGGAACAAAAGCCACATAGAGCAATCCAGAGTCACTTAAACTTAGCCTGGCCCCCTAGCAAGGGGGCGCAATTCCACCTGGGGCAAAGACACTAAAAATCAGCACAACAGGCCCCTCCCCCAGAAGATCAGCAAGAATATTCAACTAAGACCAAGTTTATGAATCGTACAGAAGAGCAGAACTCTAGCACTAGGAGAAAATAGTATATAGAATTCATGGGTTTTTTTCTCATGATTCTTTAGTCTTTCAATTTTAATTTTTTTCATTTTCTTTTTCAACCAGTTTCTTATTTTGTCAAGTCTTTAAGTCTTTTTTACTTTTCATTTTTTACAGTTACATTCTATTCTATCATTGTATTTAATTTTATTTTTATATATTTTTTTTTCTTTTTTTCTTTATAGTTTTGGGAGGTAGTTTCTTCTAACAAACTGACCAAAATATACTCAGAATCTATTGTTTTTGCTCCATTTTCTTCACCTGTCTAATGCTATTCTTGTTATATTTGAGTCTTTTTTAATTTTCATCTTTAGAGTTACATTCTATCTTTTCAATATAGTTAATTTTATTTTTGTATATATATATGTATATGTTTTGGTTTTTTTTATAATTTTGGGATGCAGTTTCTTCTAACAAACAAACCAAAAAACACCCAGAATATAGTGTATTGTGCTGTTCTGTTCAGTGTTTATATATATATATTTTTTTGTCTTTTAATTTT
This sequence comes from Ailurus styani, assembly GCA_002007465.1. NCBI lineage: Eukaryota > Metazoa > Chordata > Mammalia > Carnivora > Ailuridae > Ailurus > Ailurus styani. The sequence goes on along the minus strand of LNAC01000021.1, from coordinate 6,161,306 downwards.
CATTTTTACAGTTACATTCTATCATCCTTTCATTGTATTTAATTTTATTTTTGCATATATATAAGTTTCTCTTTCTTCACAATTTTGGGATCCAGTTTTCTTTTTTTTTTTTTTTAATTTTATTTTTATTATTTGCCCAAGGGGTACAGGTCTGTGAATCATCAGGCTTACATCTTTCACAGCATTCACCAAAGCACAAACCCTCCCCAATGTCCATAACCCATCCACCCTATCCCTACCCTCCCACCCCCCAGTAACCCTCAGTTTGTTTTATGAGATTAGAAGTCTCTTATGGTTTGTCTCCTTCCCCATCCCATCTTGTTTCATTATTTTTCCCTCCCTACCCCCCACAACCCCCCACCCTGCCCCTCAAGTTCCTCATATCAGAGAGATCATATGATAATTGTCTTTCTCTGATTGACTTATTTCGCTCAGCATAATACCCTCCAGTTCCATCCATGTCGTTGCGAATGGCAAGATTTCGTTTCTTTTGATAGCTGCATAATATTCCATTGTATATATATACCACATCTTCTTTATCCGGGATCCAGTTTTCTAATAAACAGACCAAAATACACACAGGATCCAGTGTATTGTTCTGTTCTGTTCACCTGATTATATTCTCTCTCTCTTTTATTCTTTAATTTTTTTTTCTTTTTCAGTTTTCTTCTTTTTCAGTTTTTTTTTTTTTCTTTTTCAAAAGTCTCTTCTGATTTGTTTAGTGTATATTTCTCTGGGGTCATTGTTGCTATTTTAGTATTTTGTTCTCTCATTCAGCTATTCTTCTCTGGACAGAATGACAAGATAGAAAAACTTCCCTCAAAAAAGAGAACAAGAGGCAATACTGACTGCCAGGGCCCTATCAGTATGGATATAAGTAAGATGTTGGAATTAGAATTCAGAATAATGATTATAAAGATACTAGCTGGGCAGGGGTGCCTGGGTGGCTCAGTCGGTTAAGTGTCTGCCTTCAGCTCAGGTCGGCCCTGGGATAGAGCCCTGCATCAGGCTCTCTGCTCAGTGGGAAGTCTGCTTCTCCCTCTTCCCCCATTTGCTCACACGTGTGCATGCTCTCTCTCTCCCTCTCTCTCTCTTGCTTGCTCACTCTCTCAAATAAATATATAAAATCTTTTAAGGAAAAAAAAAGATACTAGCTGAGCTTGAAAAAAGCTCAGAGTATCCCTTTCTGGAGAAATAAAAGAACTAAAATCCAAAATCTAATCAAGTTGAAATAAAAAAGGCTATCAATGAAATGCAGTCAAAAATGGAGGCTTTAACTGCTAGGATAAATGAGGCAGAAGAGAGAATTAATGATATAGAAGACAAAATGATGGAGAATAAAGAAGGTGAAAAAAAGAGAGATAAACAACTACTGGATCATGAGGAGAGAATTTGAGAGATAAGTGATACCATAAAGTGAAATATTAGAATAACTGGGATCCCAGGAGAAGAGAAAAGAAACAAGGGGGGAGCAGAAGGAATACTGGAGCAAATGAGAACTGCGAACTTCCCTACTCTGGGGAAAGAAACAGGCATTCATGTCCAGGAGGCACAGAGAAACCCCCTCAAAATCGATAAAAATAGGTCAACTCCTCAAAATATAATAGGAAAAAAAGAACCACAAGACAAAATTAAGAGAAAGAGACAAACCATAAGAGACTCTTAATCATAGGAAACAAACTGAGGGCTGCTGGGGGTGGGGGTGTAACTGGGTGATGGACATTAAGGAGGGCGTGTGATGTAATGAGCACTGGGTATTATGAGACTGAGGAGTCACTGAACTCTACCTCTGAAACTAATAATACATTACATGTTAACAAATTGAACTTAAATTTTAAAAAATAATAATAAAATTGGGCGCCTGGGTGGCTCAGTGGGTTAAAGCCTCTGCTTTCGGTTCAGGTCATGATCTCAGGGTCCTGGGATCGAGGCCCACATCGGGCTCTCTGCTCAGCAGGGAGCTTGCTTCCTCCTCTCCCTGTCTCTCTGCCTGCCTCTCTGCCTACTTGTGGTCTCTCTCTGTGTGTCAAATAAATAAATAAAATCTTTAAAAAAATAATAATAATAATAATAATAAAATTAAAGAAGGAAAAGAAAAAACAAAGCAGAAAAATGTAACAAGAAGTATGGGAGAGGGAAGCAATTACAAACTGATGTTAGTTGATCAAAGACTTAGAACATGAAGTAATATTTGAGCCAGGACCTAAGGGAAATAACGAAGGAGGTCACATGTATATCTGGAGAAGAGCATTCCAGGCCAGGGTAACAGTAAGTGTGAAGCACTTATTTAAGGACAAGCACAGAGGCCGGCATGGTAGAGACAACAGAAAAACCTGAGTTCAGAGAAAGATCCTGCATAAGGAAGAGCAGGACCACAAAAACTAGCTCATTATGAGGTCTTACACTTCTACTCTGAGTTACATGGGAAGCCACTGCAAGATTCTGAGGAAGGAAATTATCTCTTACTTTTTAAAGGATGAAGCTAATATTCTGAGTCTAATCTTCTGAGAGCCAAAGTAGTAGCAGGGAAACTTGTGAGGAATTACGCAGAAGAAAGGGCATATGGTGTTGAACCATAGTGAACTCCAAATAGAGGTGATGACAACTTGGTCAGATTTCATATATATTTTAAAGCCAGCAGAATATGCTGAATTACTGTGTGGTGGAAATAAAAGAAAAAGAGTCAAGGATAACTTCAAGGTTTAGGGTCTGATCAAAAACAAGGATGGAGATGTCACCTACAGATATGGGAAGGATTAATTTTTTAACTAGTTTTCTACCACTACAATATAAAAGAAGTTTGACAACTATAAAATTTATGCCAGAAATCAGGCAATACAAGTGACAGCCCTAAAATGTGGAACTGAGTCAACAGTAGAAAGTGGAGGGTATTTGGTATCCCTCTACTGTAGGACGAGAAGTCAGTAATCCTTAGAAAGCAAAGCCGCCGGCAAACTGCCACCTCTTGTAAATAGGACTATGCACCTATTAAGGATGGAACTATAGGATACTTAATAAAAAATGTTAGGATATTGGTACATTGTCAACAATGCAGCAGTCTTCAGTAAGGTCATTCAAAAAAGAAGCACACTTCGAGTGATGTCTTTTTTTTTTTTTTTTTTTTTTTTTTTTTTTTTTTTTTTTCTGACACAGAGAGAGAGAGAGCCCAAGCAGGGGAAGCAGCAGAGGGAGAGGGAGAAGCAGGCTCCCCACTAAGTAGGGAGCGCCTGACACAGGGTCAATCCCAGGCCCCCGGGATCATGACCCCAGCCAAAAGCACTTAACTGACTGAGCCACCCAGGTGCTCAGAGTGAAATCTTAATAAAAGAAAATCTTGGGGTGCCTGGGTGGCTCAGTCGTTGGGCGTCTGCCTTCAGCTCAGGTCGTGGTCTCGGGATCCTGGGATTGAGCCCCTCATTGGACTCCCTGCTCAGCGGGAAGCCTGCTTCTCCCCCTCCCACTCCCCCTGCCTGTGTTCCCTCTCTCTCTGTGTCTGTCAAATAAATAAATAAAATCTTAAAAAAAAAAAAAAAAAGAGAAAGAAAATCTTTTCAGTCTTTCATTACAAATCCAAGATGGCTGATAATCTTGCAATTTACAAGGATGAAAATTAAATATCCCTAAACTAAAATTAGAGCACTTAACAACACAAAAACAAAATATAAGGGAAGCCTAATGCTCCAGGCTCATCCCCAAGCATCCTAGCATATTTACCCATTATAAAGAACTATCCACAGGGTGCCTGGGTGGCTCAGTCGGTTGAGCATCTGACTCCTGGTTTCAGCTCAGGTCATGATCTCAGGGTCATGAGATCAAACCCTGCATCTGGCTCAGGCCTCAGCAGAGGGCCTGCTTGAGGTTCTCTTTCTCCCTCTCCCTCTTCCCCTTCCACCACTCCTGTTTCCCCCCCCCTTTCTAATATACATAAATCAATCTTTAAAAGAAAAAAAAAAGGACTATCCACTGTGACACATCCTGGAAGCAGGGACAAATGAGCTCTGGGTTATTACCTACAGACACTGCTCTCAATGGCAAGTAACAGAAGCCAATAAGAAAACTGAGAAATCTAGGATCTGCATGGTTTCTCAACTTAGCACTACTGGCATTTTAAACTGGAAAATTCTCTGTTGTAGAAGGCGGTCCTGTCCATTGTAGGATGTCTAACAGTATTAGTGTGCTCTACCTACTCAATGCTTGCAACATCTACCTACTTCCCCTGTCCCGGCCTCCCATTACGAAACAAAGATATCTCCAGACATTGCCAAATGTCCCCTGAGGTAAGAATTGCCCCATGATGTGGAACCACTGGGTTACAATGATAGGCAAATTGTTTAGAGGCATACCAGGCAATGATTTGTTTAAGAACTAGGATTCAGGGCACCTGGGTGGCTCAGTGGGTTATAAAGCCTCCGCCTTCGGCTCAGGTCATGATCTCAGGGTCCTGGGATCAAGGGCCGCATAGGGCTTTCTGCTCAGCGGGAAGCCTGCTTCCTCCCCTCTCTCTGCCTGCCTCTCTGCCTACTTGTAATCTCTCTCTCTGTCAAATAAATAAATAAAATCTTTAAAAAAAAAAAAAAAGAACTAGGGTTCAGACTTTAGGTACTTGAGAGAAGATGATCAAATGCAAATAAATAAACACTAAGTTCATAAAAAGTTATATTGCCTAAGAAACTCCCAACAAAGATTTGTTACTGCTCAACCCCTAGCATCTATGACCCCAAAATCTCATCAACAGAAAGTGAGTTGTTGAGGCAATGCAGCCCCTCACACAAGAATCGCTCAATGTTCATCTTGGCTGTAACTAGGAGAAAAGAAAACAACAACAAAAAAAGACCTTCCCAGGTGGTAGTACTTTGGTTGTTCTATGATAGAATAGCCATATTGGCTAACCAAAAATCTTCTTTCACTGCCAGGCAAAGAGTCCTTATCATATCTGTCCAATGAAATATGCACATGCCACGGAATGGAAAATCTCTGTGGGTTGTTTCTCCTTTTTCTCTTTTCTAATTGAGAGTTTTTATTGTTTTTATGCTATTTTTCTTCAACCATTGAACACAAGGTTTATTACAATTAGTTATATTTACCATTTCAACATAAGTTCCTGGATGCTAAGGCTATCTATCCAAACAGAACTGAGAGAAATTACCCAGAAATCTTAGACTTAAAGTTAGATGCAGTACTTAAATGAGTCTTTGAGATGCCTTCCTTTGCTGGGGGAGCAGGTGCAAAATGTATTGGAAGCTGTAAGTGAAAAATTTGCATTAAGTCAGGCTAGGGCATTTTTTTTCAAAGTTGTGTATGTATGGGAGGACATGAATGCACATGGGGAAGATTATAATGCATGTCTTGGTTATACCTGCCCAGCATCCACTGCCCCTTCTCACAGTCACACTGCAGTCTTTCTTTCAGTCACCTCAGTCCACATGATTCAGACCATGTGACTGACCATACTTCGTACTCCCAGTGCCAGCAGTTAGCACCTGGATCCAGATCTGGCCTATTATCAGATGCTATCCCTCTGACCACAGACATCAAGGATAGAAACATGACCCAATTCCTTCAATGAGATGTAATCCCAGGATTTATACTAAAGCTATGGGTATGAGAAACATTTTTACATTGGGACTTCTAAACTAAAAGACTGTATGCCTACAGCCATCAGAGGGAGCCACATGGAGAAAACCTACCTGAAAGTCCCTGTAACACAAGAGAAAGCCACTGAGTTTGTCATGAGACTACTGTTTGAACACTTAAAGCAATCTTCATTTCAAGAAGCACACTCCTGTTTGAGCCAGTGCCTAAGCTAGGATGAGTAGGGTTTTGATCTCATGCAACTAGAAGGAACTGAAAATTTTAATATTATCATCAGTTATCAGATAAACTGACAGCTGATTTTCAAATGAAAAAAACTAAAGCTAATAGAGTTAAATTATTTGCCTAAATTCGTACAACAAATTACTGATAATGTAGATTCCAACCCTAGGCGGTTCTGGTTCTAATATGAATGCTCTTTCCACTACATCATACTCTCTTTCAGGAAAACAGTCTGAAACTTTTCTTTACTTAATAATTATCTGGAGCCATAAGGTAAGTCCTTATATGGAGTGAGTACAGTATTAACATTTGTTGCATGGCCAAAAAAGGAAGAGTCGTATGTCCTCCTGCTCTCTCTCCTGCTCCTGTACAACCTACCTCTTATGTTACACGGAACATTTCTGAATTATTTTTATAATGTGGACCTACTTGAGGACATGTCTATTTCTTTACCACCTTCATCCTCCTCCAAAAACTCTATTACTATATATAATATAGCAAGTGTCTCTAAGCCAAGCCACTTCAATCATAGAATGCCAGTTGCAGCCATAGGATAAATCAAACCAGAGGCTCCAAAATACAAAAGAGAAATCAGAACCTTAGAAAGAGCCCATCACCAAGGTCTAGCTAATCTTCTGTAACAATTAACTGTGAAACTCAGAAGACACCGATACTATCCTATAAGTGAGGATACTGCTATTCAAGTTATTTTTTTTTAAGATTTTATTTATTTATTTGACAGAGAGAGAGAGAGATCACAAGTAGGCAGAGAGGCAGGCGGAGGGAGGGGGGAAGCAGGCTCCCTGCTGAGCAGAGAACCTGATGTGGGGCTCCTTCTCAGGACTCTGAGATCATGACCTGAGCCGAAAGCAGAGGCTTAACCCACAGAGCCACTCAGGCGCCCCTCCAGTTAATATTTTAAGATACTTGTAAGAACTACATCAACTTCCAAAAAGTAGCAGCTATTTATAAAGTCAAATCTCTTTCAAATATTATTAAAGGTGATAGAGAAGGGAAGTGGGACAAGATTTATGAATATAAAATCCCTGACATTTTCAAGAAATCTTCTAAAACCATGAGAATTTTTGACAGAGCTGGAACACTCGGTAACAATACTTCACAAGTCAACTTCTGTTTTCCTAGGAGGTGTGGTGGATTGATTCACAACCAGGGCAAAGACTCACTGGATTTAACATTCCATTTTTACACTCACTCAAAACTATCTACTTTCTGGCTAACATCTACCACTTTCTTAGACTTCTTTATTTTTTATTTCCAACAAATGATTTTTCTTTTCAGTAAATTTTTTTGTTTTACAAAGAAACACTGTTTCATCACTTGACAAAAGTTATAATATAGGACAACCTCAAACAGAAAACAAAGCCAAGAAAAGATGTAAACATTGGGCAGTTAGCTAGGGTCATGCATGTACGAGGGTCTCACTTCCAATAACAATTCAAGCAAAACTGCAAATATTTCTACATGGACCTTTAGAATCACTCCCAGATAGTTTAAACTGTTGTCAAATCCAGGACTGCTACCGGTTTATTATATTTAGACATTTACCATTTCCATTCATTTCAGGTTTAGCCTATGAAAGAACTAGCTCAAAACCCAGTTAACACTTTATAGCTGGGTCTCCTAGGATATAGGATGTGACCTGACATTGGTTTCAGATCACAAAAAGAAAAAACAAGCTAGGGGGATGCCTGGGTGGCTCAGTCGGTTAAGCGTCTGCCTTCAGCTAAGTAATGATCCCAGGGTCCTGGGATGAGTCCCACATCGGGGTCCCTGCTTAGTGGGGGGCCTGCTTCTCCCTCTCCCTCTGCCTGCTGCTCCCCCTGCTTGTGCTCACTCACTCTCTCACTCTGACTCTCTCTCTGACAAATAAATAAATTAAAAAAAAAAAACAAACAAAAAAACAAGCTAGGGACGCCTGGGTGGCTCAGCGGGTGAAGCGTCTGCCTTCAGTTCAGGTCATGATCCCAGGGTCCTGAAATCAAGTCCCACATCGGGATCCTTGCTCAGTGGGGAGCGTGCTTCTCCTTCTGCTTGCCACTCCCCCTGCTTAGGCCTGCTCTCTCTCTCTGACAAATAAATAAATAAAACCTTAAAAAAAAAAAAAAAGAACAAGCTATCCAATTTACAGAGTTGTCAAGAAAATCAAACAAATGTATAAAAAGTGTCTAAACACTTTCAGACACTTTCAGTAGGCACCAAACGTTAATGCCCTTCCCCCATAATAGTATCTGAATCCATGTAATTTACTCAAAAACTTTTACTGACAGAAACTGTTTCTACCTTGAAGGTTAAAATGTTCAAGAGGGAAGAAAAAAAGTAATATATATGAACAAGTAATTATAACACAATATGTTATAATTACTTATACATATATACACATACTTGTATATATCAGTAAGAGAAAGAAATCAGTTTCCTGCTTTGTAAAAATTTTCTGTTATATATAAACCTAGATAAAGATCCAACCGGGGCTCCTAGGTGGCTCAGTCGGTTAAGCGTCTGCTTTTGGCTCAGGTCATGATGCTGGAGTCCTGGGATTTAGCCCCACATCCAGCTCCCTACTCAGTGGGGAGTCTGTTTCTCCCTCTCCCTCTGTTCCTTCCCCCACTCATGCTGTCTCTCTCTCTCAAAAATAAATAAGTGAAATATTTAAAAAAAAAACAATGAAAAAAGATCCTACACTTTGTCCAATATAATTGTTTATAAATAACTGGAATAGTGAACTAACAAGTTGTCACTAATAATTATCTGAGACAACTGCATTGTTTAGATCTCTTTAATTACTTTACTAGTGCCAATTTATTCAATACATAGAAAGCTAAAAGGCCTCACAAAGTGATGGTACTTAACCAGAATATATACATTTAGAATAAATGCAGAATGGATGTGAAATGTGACAGTGACTGGATCTGCATTGTTAGAAAGTCCACCATAAACAACAGATTGCATACTTAAAAAAAAAGGGTATTGCTTAAAAATGTTTCCTTTGCTCCTAGAAAATCTGAAAAACCTTAATGAAAGTTGAAATAATGGTTAACCTGTATAAGAAAGCATATAGAAAGCATGTGATTCTGAAGAAAATACAGTTCAAGAGAAAGTGAAGACACTGGATAACAATGTTTTCATGAAGAGATGGTATGGAGACTAGGGAAGATACTGATCCAGTTATTATCCAAACTGAATACTAGTAAGAGTCAAAAGCATTTGCCTTTGTATAACATGAAATTAACAAAAGAGCCCTGACTAACCAACAAGAGAAGCTTGCCGGGGCGCCTGGATGGCTCAGTGGGTTAGAGTCTCTGCCTAAGGCTCAGGTCATGATCTCAGGGTCCTGTGATCGAGCCCCGCGTCGGTCTCTCCACTCAGCAGGGAGCCTGCTTCTCCCTCTCCCTCTGCCTGCCTCTCTGCCTACTTGTGATCTCTCTCTCTCTGTCAAATAAATAAATAAAATCTTAAAAAAAAAAAAAAGAAAAAAAAGAGAGAAGCTTGGGAAGTCCTGCCAAACTGGACACTCAACAAGCAGAAAGGACACAAACTACAAAGTGTTCAAGTCCAAGGACAACATATCCAAGAAAGAGCAGCAAGTGTTAGGCATTGCAGTCCAAGAACTAACTCTTCATCTTTGTGACAATGCAGCAGCCTTTGTGATCAAATAGAAATATCCTTGTTCTGCAAACCCCAGGACACAAGAGTCAAAAATGAGAACCTTTTCTGTAATATATACTAATGAGGTAATGCAAAATTATCCAGACTTCATTTTAGAAGCAAAAAATTATTTAACAATAGAATTGTTATAGGTCTGAAGGATCACTTAATTTTCAATTAAATTTGACTGTATTTTATGGAGATAGTTACATCCTAGATCCACAAAGCTTTGGAGAAATACCACTTGCTAATGTCAAGGGTTCAATAAACATAGGTTTTCTAAGTTTTCACCTCTAACTGTATATTATATATATGACATCCATTCAGGATGACTTATTTAAAAGCACAGCAATGTAATTTTAAAGATACTTCTCTGAATGAACCAATGTAAAGAGCATTTTTATACACTAAACACCTAGAATATAAATATTCTAGCATTAAGGGCTTCCCCTTCTCCTAAAACCATTTGTCCTGTGGTGCCTGGGTGCCTCAGTAGGTTAAGCATCTGCCTTTGGCTCAGGTCATGATCTCAGAGTCCTGAGATTGAGCCTTGTGTTGGGCTCCCTGCTCAGCAGGACATCTGCTTCTTCCTCTCCCTCTGCTGTTCCCCCTACTGGTTCTGTCTCTCTCTCCCTCTCTTGCTCTGTCAATTAAATAAATAAAATATTTTTTAAAAATAAAGAAATAAAACTATTTGTCCCACTACAGAAATACTTTTTCTGCAAGTAAAATAATTTACACTGGAAAACTTCACTATTTCTAGAACAATTCGTACGATTTTACTTACAATAAAGACCATGGAGTTATTGCTCACATATTTTTAAATGTTCAATATCAGTTACTCTGATTTTTAAATGTAAGACTCTTCATTATTGGTTACATAAAATTAATATACCAATCTTTTCTTCTATAGCATTACACGACTCACAATTGAAGAGGCAATCATTTCAGTAAAATGTAGAAGTAACTTGGGTCTCAACATTATTACTATAAGGTGTGTCTCAAGGGTTACCAACTACTAATAATAGTTATACACATTTTTAAACAACTTGCTTTCCTTGAGACATCAGATTCAAATGTATCCCCATAATGATGTCACTCTTGGTCATTTGCATTCTGATGTGTTTTCTTGCATGGGGGTTGGATGAGATGGAATTACAGATAGTATGCTAGGAAACTGCACATTAGAATATGTCATACATGTAAATATCTTGTCCTTGAGTTGGAAAAAAATTGAGAATCACTGACTTATATATAAAATTTTGTTTTATTGACAAAACTTTGTGCCGGATAAAACATAAAAATTATGTGGTCCAACTCCTCTTTATTCAGCTCAGTGCTTGTTTCATGACACCCTGGTCTGTGCATTTAAATTATAAATGGGTGCTTTTTAGGAATTAAAATCCTACACTTATAGAACATACGTTTTGAAATGGGGATATATACATATAAAATAAGGGTCCCTAAAGAATAATCATAACATTAGTAGTAAAGGAAAAGACTCACATAAGAGTTTTAAGTACTATTACCCCTGAAAATAAAGTTTAAGTTTTAAACAGGTTAAGTAGGGCGCCTGGGTGGCTCAGTGGGTTAAAGACGCTGCCTTCGGCTCAGGTCATGATCCCAGGGTCCTGGGATCCAGGCCCACATCGGGCTCTCTGCTCAGCAGGGAGCCTGCTTCCTCCTCTCTCCTCTCTCTCTGCCTGCCTCTCTGCCTACTTGTAATCTCTCTGTGTCAAATGAATAAATAAAATCTTTAAAAAAATAAATAAACAGGTTAAGTAAATGCGGTTTATGAAAAGGAGGAATACTACTTAGAGACTTAAGAAAGTAACATTTAGCTTTTCTGTACCACTTTTAAGCAAATATTTGTGGTTAAAATGAAAGGAATTTGGGGAATCCATCCACCAACAGATGATAATCTAAGGTGAAAGAAAAATAATTCAGGAATTCAGACAAACTAGACATATTTTGAGGTAAAAAGCATTTAAAGTGAATTTCCAATTACCCCTATTGAGACACAGCAATTGAAGAACTATAAAAGAACAGCTAATCGGAGATAATACTAATTATTTCCTTTGTATAAATATAAATGTCATTCGATTAACTTAACGTACATTACTGAATATCAAAGTCTAAAATTTGGGGACTTTAAGGATGGTAGAATAAACACAGAAATACCAGGAGAGATAAAATTAAAGCTAAGGAACTTAATATGAAAGTTGAGAACTTCCTAAATTCAGATGTTTTACCTAGATTGTCTCATTCTTCTTCATGACAACCTTGTGAGGTAATCTTACCATCCTCATTTTACAGATGAGGAAACTACGATTTAAAGAGATTACATAACTTGCCCACGATCCCACAGAAGAAAATTCTGATTTGTGACTGAAACCCAGATTAGTTTAGCTCCAAAAAAAATCAATCTTCTTTCACTACACCCTGCAACCTGGCAAAAAACACCTACATTAAAAATTTTAGTATTTTAATTAAAGCCTTCAAAAGGAGGAAATTATATCAAGCTTAAAGTGATGATATATAAACTAAATATTAGTCATTGTTTGGTGAGTATATATAAATATTTAAGAAATAATTCCAAGTCATCCATGACATTTAATTTTATAAAGGTAAATATTTAATATCCCCCAAAATGGAGAAATCTGAAAATTTTTGGAGAAAGGCATTAAGTAAACTTCATCTGACCTAGATATTTTGAAAACAAAGAAAAAACTTCAAAGGTCCCATATTTTGTCGGCCAACTGAAACAGCAGTTTCACATGGGAAACTAGGATTATATTTATACTTATAAACTAAGAAAAAGTGGGAAATTTGTCTGATTTCTTTTGTTCTGACTCTAATCTGTCCTCTATTTATTCTTTTCCATTTTCCCTCCAGATCTTGGAGCCCTCTTCTAAATTAGGGTAACCAAGTTTCAAGTTCAGAAACTGCAAGTTTAGGTGTGGGTGCAGATATACTGCAATAAAGACCATATTATTGCAATAATTGGTAGAGTGTTACAGAAGAATCAAAAGTTTCAGTAATTTTCCAAAGTATTAACTGTCATGGAATTATTGGTGACTTTTCTTCTCTTAACTCTTTTGTTGTTGTTCTTGTGTTAATGTAAGTTCTACACCCAACATGGGGCTTGAACTCATGACCCGGAGATGAAGAGTCCATGCCCTACTGAAGGAGCCAGCCAGGCACCCCATCTTCTCTATAGTCTATTTAGCTGATCTTAAAGCATTGAACTTTTATTAAAAAGATAAAAATAGTAAAGAAAGAAGAAAAGAGGGAGGGAGGCAGGTAAAAAAAAACCTAGATCTTCAATTAAAAAATATTTAAACATCTTATTCTTTTTGAAGTTCCAAAACTATGACTTGCTTGTTCTTTTTAATCTCTCGGGTGGTGTGGTAAACTAACCATACATAAGCATGCAAAGTCAAATGAGATATGGAGAAATAATATCAAGGCAATCTAAGATCTATCAATTCTGAGACATAGCTCTTAATTTCAATATTTAAGAAATTAGTTATATAAATGAGCTAAGGATGAAAAACAGATTTAGGGTATACTAAAACTGAAAAGCAGGATTCAAATACTTAAAGAAGAATGCACAAATTTCCTAAACATGGAAAAATTACAAATATACACATACGTGAACTTATACTCATCTATTATTCTTTTATTATAAAATACAGTTGTGTTAAAACGTTCTTCTAGAAACACCATGGAACAACACCCAAGATAGTTTTGAGTCCTATCAAAATGCTGACTTAAATGTTCCTAATTACTTCATTGTCCATGAAATAGTCCTACTAAAAAAAGTTCCCACTAAAATTCTACTTTAATTTTTAGTCCTACTAAAAAAAAGTTTGTTACTGACACACTGAACAATCAATAAATACTAATAATAGAAACACTGAATAGTCGAAAAAGACAGTCTTTTAGATCTGTCTTCAAAAGAAGATGCTCATTCAAAAGTCAAGTACAAAAGTATCTACTAATATAGGAGTCCAATTTTAAAACAAGCTTTTATTTGTATAACAAGTTTATTTTTTTTTCTTATTACCAAAATGCCCCTTACTCATCTGGGCCTTGATGTACAAACATGACTTCCTACTCACTCACAAGATTGCTTTATAAGTCTCATGGAAATTATAAACATTATTTCCATCTGCAAATAGAAATTAAGCTCCTTACAATATTTTGCTGTTTATTTTATGCTGGTTTTCAAACTTGATCATTTCAGGTCCCCTTTTCCTTTATATTTACTATATGTAATGGCTATCTGGGAAATGTTGCTGTGTAGATGGCTGGGTAGTTACTGTACAATTCAACCTTACTTCATTGTTTGAAAATTTTCACAGTAAAATAAAGAAAATAAAATGGCAGCTTGAAAGTTCACAGACCAGAGTTATAACAATGTAATAGTTGAAGATGAAATGAAAGTGAGTTGTCTGCCAAAAATGTGAATTCTTACTTCCAAACTACTGACATCAACCTTTAAAGGAGTGCAGAAGCTGCACTAACTGGACCCTAAATAATTTACCTGGTATGTATCTAATGCTGCCTACCATCAGTGCAGAAGACAAAGAGATCTTGACCAAAGAAAGGCCTTTCAGGGAAAAAATCAGGGGAAAGGTTTCCAGGTATGCCTACCTACTCTCTTAATACATTCTCAGTAACTTTGAAAGTATAATTCCCTCGGTTCAAGAGTACTAGCAAAAACGATTCCCGGATTACAAAAGATTACGTTCAGTCTTCCTTTGCATTCTGACCAATGAGTGCTTCTTGAATATTTCTTTCTAAGTACTATAAAGGTATACAAAGACTACCACACTATATTCGTGAAATAATCACATTTTGCAAGGTTTTTTCAAATCCTATTCCCATTCCATAGGTTAAAAAGTGTTTTCTAGTCTTTAAAACTAGAATACTTCGGGCTTTTTCTTAATTTTTCCGTGAAACACTTTTATACATGGTGCCTTCACTGAGGAAATTGTTTTATTATCTTAAGACACCTGGAGAAAGAGGAAAATGGTAATACTACTGCACCTTTAGAGCAGCTTATGTCAAAGTGACGGTGAGACCACTATGAAGATACACTTCTTACGAATTAAAAAAAAAAGATAAAGCCTTTTTTTTTAAACCATTAAGGCGAAAGATAATTTAAGGCTACCAGCCTTAATAAAATTATTAGATCTGGCACTGCGCAGCACTAGAAATCACGATCACAAATGTACAAAGTAAAAAACGACCACCTCACGGTTAATTCGTGCACGACGTACCCGGCCCGGCTTTACCAACACCAACCCAACTAGCGTTTCAGAAAGTTGATACCAGGACGACTCTGAGGCAGAAAACTAACCCAGAGTTGCCTCGAAGCACCGCCTCAACCCTAAATGGCAAAGAGACTACAGAGCAGAAATTGCCCAGCTGCCTGAACTTCACACGTAATAGTTTTCCTCTTGACTACGTCTTGGGGGTCACCTCTGGCCAGGACAGGAGCAGTGATCGAAGGCGGGGGATAAAAGCGGGAGGCCGGGAAGCTGATGCTTGGGGGATGATGGGCTGGGGTTGGGCTGCGCCCGTCAAGGAGGACTTCGGGGCCCAAGAGGTCGGGCGGCATTGAAACACCTAGGGGTTGGAGTAGCCGCCCCAGCTGGAGGGCCGCGCCAGGAGAGCAGCGCCCCAGGAGAAGGGGATGCAGGCGTGATGGGTGGTGCCCAGAGCAGCGCTGACTCCGCCCCACACCCCGCAGCCCACCGACCCGGCGACGGGGCGGGGCCGCTGCGCCCGCCTCAGCCCTTTCGCGCCGGCACCCGCCCCCTCAGCCTCCAGTCCCGGGCTGGTGGGAGGGGCCGGCCTCGCCGGGCCGGGTGTGCAGCCCGGCCCGAGCCCCAACCAGGAATGCTCCGCCGCGGGTGGAGGACGGGCGGGAGACCCCACAGCCTGGGGCGGGAGTGGGGGTGGCCGAGGGCGGAGGAAGAGCCTTCGGCGCAGCCGCCGCAGCCAGGGCTGAGTCCCCGGCGCCCCCCTGCGGACAGGGAATGTTGCCCCCGTTCTCCGCTTGTCTGCCCTCCTCTTCCCCCCTCCCTCGGCGTTGCCCCGGGCAACAGCGCCAGCCGCCGGCGGCGCGAAACTCACCTACCTAGAACCTGACAAGCAGGAGCCCCTCAGACCCGGGAGCCAGTCGCCACCCCGCGTCACGGGGGCCCCCACAGCCAATCGGCGCCGCTGTCACGAGCCTCTGCTGCCAATCAAACTGCACTCCGGTCTTCGGGCACCCTCGAGGCCCCAGCCAATGGGCACGAGCTGGAGGCGGGAGCTGCCGCCCGGCCCCCAACCCCCTCCTCCCCCACCTCCCAGGAGGCGGGGCGCGGCCGATTGGCCCTGGACCCGGAGGGTGGGATTCGGGCTCCAGGCCAGGTGGGCGCGCGCGGGGCTTCCGTCGCGGCGAAGGGAGTCGTGGACCTGTGGCTGCCGCCCTCTGGGTCCACTCCCCAGCTCGGGTGGGGTCTCGAGGTCCTCCTGTTCGTACTGCCCTCCTGGTCCCTGTGACCCGCTCCTCTCTACCCGGCGTCCAGGGCTGCGGGGGTGGGAGTGAGGGCGGGATGGGGCCGGAGGCGGACGGCGGCGTCACAGGAAACTTTGGGAGGCTCGCCTGGCCGCGACCGGGAAGTGGCCGGGCCGGGGGTGATAAGCTGGGGCCGCCTGGAAGGGACTCCCCGGCGGGTCGGCAGCCGGAAAGGAATTCGGAGGGTGGGGGCGGAGGCGTGAGTAAAATGTTAAGTGTGCCCGCGGGGTGCTGGGCGAGCCCGGGAGCTGAAATCTCAAAGAACGGAAGCTGCTTTGGGGCCGCAGACCCCACACCCCCGCATACGCACTTTTCACCCTCAGAGTCACTGACCTTTTCCTGTACATTTTAGTTGCTTCTACTATAACATTGATACTTTTAGAATGGTTTTCGGCTAAGGCGGGAACTGTGTCTTTCTCATTCCTGTAATTCCCAGTGCCTGAGACTGTCTTTTTAAAAAGAGTGTTAGACACTCAGTGCTGGAATTGGGATGGGTGCTGTTAAGCCTACAACAGGTCCTGCGAGTGGTCCCCTGTAATAATAAGCCTTTACCTCTTCCAGAGTCTAGAATGCGCGAAGAACCCAAATTGGTTTGCTCTAACAGTGAGGATTGTTTGAGAAGCGACCCTCACCGAAAGAATTTAGTGGAAAATGAGTAAGGTGAGCTCAACAAAGATAACTAGGTGATCTGTAACAGTATGATAGGTGTTCTTAGTCACTGTCGAGGGTGTGTTCCTGTAGCCGACTTTTTAAGGCATTGTATCCTGTACGTTGGTTGAACCACATTCTTTGCCGGGGGCAAATTAACGTCAACTCCATCTCCACCCTCCCCCTATAAAACTTTTGAATTACGTGGAAGCCAAAGAAGAATGATGAATATTATTTTTTTCGACGGTGTTACTTGTTTAACCATAGTGAACAGCTCCACACATAAATCTTATATTGGACTTTTCTTATTCAATGTTTCAAAGTCAAAAGAAAGCAAAACATGCTGTAAAGACAAAAAAAAATTTTAAATAAGAGTTAATTCTTCCTCTTAAACATGTGAGAAGAGATTTCCCTTTCTCAGAACATTTGCTTTAGAAAACCTGTAATTGTTGAATACATTCTTACTTCTTTGAATTGTATATACATACATCCTTTTTAAAACTAGTTAGGTCTCCCTCAGCTAATGTTTTGTCAGCTTAACATTCCAGGAATGCCTTTAAAGACTTGGGAGATAATCAAGGTATCACTCTGAATATCAAGAGACATACCAGCGCCCAGAAATGGATTTAAAAATGTGATATATAGATATAAATATCTATATAGACAGACAGATGCACATACACCCAATGAGATACGATTCAGCCAGAAAAAAAAGAATGAAATCTTGTCACTTGCAACCTTGAGGATGGACCTTGGTGACATTGTGCCCAGTGAAATAAGTCAGGCAGAGAAAGACAAATACCCAATGATCTTACTTTATGTGGAATCTTAAAAAACAAAACAAAACTCATAGATACAAAGAGCAGATCGATGGTTGGGAGTAGGATTGAAACGGATGAAAGGGATCAAAAGGCACAAACTTCCAGTTATAAAATAAATATGCCATGGGGATGTAATGTACATCATGGTGACTAGAGTTGATAATACTATATTGCATATTTGAAAGTTGCTAAGGTAGAAAATCTTAAGAGGGCGCCTGGGTGGCTCAGTGGGTTAAAGCCTCTGCTTTCGGCTCAGGTCATGATCTCAGGGTCCTGGGATCGAGGCCCGCATCGGGCTCCCTGCTCAGCGGGGAGCCTGCTTCCCCCTCTCTCTCTTCCTGCCTCTCTGCCCCCCTTGTGATCTCTCTCCCTCTGTGAAATAAATAAATAAAATCTTTTAAAAAAAAAAAAAAAAGAAAATCTTAAGAGTCATCATTACAAGTAAAAAGAAAAAAAAACACCAAACTCATGTAACTATGTCATGGTTCCAGATGTGAACTCTACTTATCATGGTGACCCTTTTGCTATATATACTAATACCAAATCATTATGTTGTTAACCTGAAACCAATATAATATTATGTCAGTTATACTGCCATAAAAAGCAAAGGGAGATAACAAGCACTTTTCATGGGAAACTAAGAGTCTAACTTCAGTGGTCAATTCACTCCAACTTGCAAAACTACCTTCTGTCATGAAGATACAAGAAGGCTGTTTCTCCCCTGGATAAAGCTAACTAGTTAACACAGTACGGTCACCCCAATTACAAAATAAAATGAAGATGCAAATGGTATTGTCAAGGCCTCTTATTTGAGAACTGGTTATTGTTTATCTTGGAAACTTACATAATGGGTTCTATCTGCTTGGCTGTACAAAGGGGTGAAATTTCTTTGTCTTTACCATCTCTTTTCTAATTGCCTGTAATGCACATCACATTCTGGTTTAATGCTGTGTTTTATTCCTTCATTACCTTTGTGGAGAGGATTTCTGGGTTGGGAGAAGATTTTGTTTTTAATTCTATTTCCCCATATACTTATGCCAAAAATATTGAGATTGGAAGCTAAGGAAAGCCGTTATACTTTAGTTTTTAATTTGTTCTCAAAAATGATCTCAGATTAGATGATACCTAACTGCTGCACTACAAATACATTTTAATAGAATCAAAAATGATAACAAGGTTAATGTTTGGTATGTATTTTGTAGTGACTGCTAACTGCACAAATTAAGCTTATGGGAATAAACCTCTTAAAATAGAAATTAATTTTCTGTGAATATTAAATGTTGTGATATATATCATGTCAATATAAATGAAATCCATGAATGTCTGTGTATTAAATAGTTATGTAAAGCCAAAATACAGCTTTGGGGATTGCTCTGCCAAGGCATATCTTTTCCAAGAACCTGAGGATTCCTCTACCTTTATACAAAGGGAAATCTAAATCTGGAAAGATGTGTTTGGTAAATTAATTACATAGTTGGAGAAAGTAGTTTCAAATAAAAGTCTAATGGTAAATTAGAACGGTTTGATATACATTGTGTGTGTGCGTGTTTATATGTGTGTGATAAGGAACTCAAATCTCTGCGAACAGTAAGAATCTTTCCACTTCCTCAACAATTTTCTTGGCTCTCACCTATTTACTCAAGAAACTTGAAAACTCCTTGCCATGTGTCAAGCATTGTGCTAAGAAATGCAATTCTGAGTAAATGTACTTGAAGTAAATGAATGTGGCAAAACCTATACTGCATTTTTGAAGCTGAAAAAAGCAATTATAGCAAATCCACTTTAAATTTTCCATCTGTTTTAATTATCACTTTGCATTGCAACAAATTTAATAAACACTTGATTTCAAAAATACTGTGCAACTTTTCTTACATCTTGTAAACGTAGGGAAAGTATGGAAGAATAAAGGAAAATAATTTACTGTCTACATGATCCACTGGCTTTATAAAATATTAGACACCCCCACAGAGCCTAGAGGGATGTGTATCTTAGTGGAAGCTGTTAGCTTAGGATTTAAGAGACTCTTCTAACATTAAAATTTAGATCTATACCAAGTACTACCATGACTTTTAAAATGCCACAGTACTATAGTACTGCCTAGCTATAGATAAAAAGATTCCTTCGTATGTATTCCATTTTACCAAATACCAATTTTTGTCTGTTCTAATAACATTACTTACCTGGACAAATGAATACAATAACATGGATGCCAAACCTTCAACAATTAATTAAAAATGATTTTAGGGGTACCTGGGTGGCTCAGTCAGTCAAGTGACTGAGTTTTTTTTTTTTTTTTTTTGAGCTCTTTTTCAGCTCAGGTCATTATCTCGGGGTCATGGGATGGAGCCCTATGTGAGGCTCCATGCTCAGTGGGGAGTCTACTTGAGATTCTCTCTTTCCCTCTCCCTTTGTCCTTCCCTTCCCCCACTTAAATAAATAAAAAAATAAAATCTTTTTAAAAAATGATTTTAAAAGTTCTTTCTTTACCCTATCTCTCCACCATTTATCTCCTCCTCTCCCATTTTCCTGTTTAATAGTTTCTCATAATTCACTTCAAGAGAAATCTTGGCTGTGTGCCATCCCGGTTCAATAGTCACCATACCTACCCCTCACTCTTTTCCTTAACCTGTAGTTCTCTTTCCTCCTTTCTGCCATTGCCTTTGCTTTATGACTCTCTACCCACTCTAATCCACAATTCATACTTAACTACCAGCACAAACCTCATAAAATGGAGATAGTGATGAGGTATGCGGTATGGAAATCATAACTGTCTTTATTCTATACATGCTGCAGTGTCTATTTTCAGTACATATACAGATTTCTTTGATTTTGAAACCTGTTCTCTTGAATAAATACTGTCACTAGTGGTCATATTATGTGAGATTTTCTTTTGGACTTTTTTTTTCCTTGACTTTCCAAATTGCCACATGGTTTCCTTTATTTTACAAATGTGTGTAAGGAAAATAAAGGAGGAAAGAAGGGGAGAAAAGAAAGTGAAATAGAGTTGGAGGAGGAAAATTTCTATTCTGTCTTCAAATTAGATATCAAATACATTAACGCAACCATCCCTCCTTGCAAAAGGCTGGCTGTCCTCTAGCACCCTGTTACTGCTTCCCCTATTTCCCTGACCAGCTCACCATTGAGAAATATGACTGTCATATTTCTCAAACAGTATCCCCAAACAAGACATATCCTCCCCAAAATGCCCCTGGATCACTCAAGGCCTGTCCCTTTTTATGTTATCCTTTTTCTCAGAATTTACCTCTCCTTTTCCCCATTCCCTTCTTCCTAGTTCACTGGGACTTCGAACATAACTGACAAATGTGTACCAGTGGGAAAGTACTGGAGTAATGACTTTCAAATGTGAATTAGTACACTAGCTTCATCAGAAGCACCTGAGAACGTTTTCAAAAATACATACTTCTCGATTTACCTTCCAAAAATTCCAACTTGAAAAGTCTGGGTAGAGTTCAGAAAATTTATCTGTTTGGAATGAGAACAATGAATCTGGTCAACATGGTGGATTAGATACAGGCACTAATCTCTGCTGCTTCCCCAAACTCCTTGGCACAGCATAAATATAGATCCAGATCACCAGGAATCCAAGGCCCAGGGATCTCTGAATGCATTAGTGAGAAGAAAGGCTGAAAACAACAGAAGTGGTTGATAATCTATATTAGGAGTCGGTAAACCTTCACATCACTTCCCAACCAAAGAGCTGGGTAACATACTGCCCTAATCTAATCCAGAGACAATATGATATCTCCCTGGTAAGGGTGAACTGGAGAAGCTCTGGCCTTGAAGACGTGGAGATAGCTAGCTGAGTATAGAGGTGAGCTGCCTTATTGCACATTGGAGTGAAGGGAGTTAAGTGAAAGTCTGCACACTGAACTATGAGAGTTCCTCTCCCACTTAGCTCCTATAATGGCACTTTCCAGATTTGTATCCAGCAGAGAGGATATCAGAGGATTCCTTTGAAAGTAAACTGACTTGCCTAAGGAAAAATACGTTTATGGATACCGGGAAGTGATTTCCAATAGTGGGATCACCTGCCTAATCACATCAAAAATGAGGTCTGCCGCTCCACAAGTTCCGGCCAGGCAGGCAACTTCTCTCACTCTTACATATAGACATCTGGAGATCACCACACTGTTTGAGGAAACCGACCCTCATGAAACTCAGACAACAAAACAAAATCTGCAGAGGTTGGGGCATGGAGGGGGGGGGAGCTGAATGTAACCACAGCAGAAAACAAAAAAAAAAAAACTGAGATCTGTTACTGATATCCTTAAACAAAGAAAACATCCATGATTGAAAACAGGATGGTCTTTTTTTAAAGAAAATTTCAAAGGAAAAAAAATGATCTTTTGGAAATTAAAAAATAAATTTTAAAGTTCAACTGAAGTAAATAAAATGAAGTTGTGAAGTCTCCAAAGAAGAACAAAAAGACAAACAGTTGAAAAACATGAGAGAAAAGAAAATCTAGGATCAATCCAGGTGTGTCCGGTATTTTCACCATAAGCATCTTTGCTGTAATCATCATTGCTGCAAGAATTTTCTCACATAACTGATTAGCTATAAGGCAATTTTGTCATAAAAGATAAAATGACTTGCTGACAGGTTTGTTTCAATTCTCCAGTGACAAAGCTCCCATTTTTTATTACATAAATCTTAGCCAGCTCTCATAAAGTTCTATACAGTAGATGTGGTGGTCTTAAAACAGTGGATAATAACAACTACATTTATCGACTTGATAAAAAAATATGGTGATAAAATTTACTGGACGTGTGAAATAATAGTGTAAAGCCAAATTACATACTGTCCTAGAAAATGGCAACACATCAGTTACAACAAAAACAAAGCTCAGTTAGAAATGCATTACAACATTAGCATCTCTTCCACATTTTCCATTGAACTTTAGAACATCTATCAAGGAGCATGTGAGGATATGCCAAGAACAAACAACAGTATAGAGGGATTTCACAACACAATACAAAGCTCAGTTAAAAATATTGCATTTTAGGGGCACCTGAGTGGCTCAGTTGGTTAAGTGTCTGCCTTCTGCTCAGGTCATGATCCCAGGGTTCTGGGACTGACCCCTACATCAGGTTCCCCACTCAGCGGAGAGCCGGCTTCTCCCTCTGCCTGCTGCTCTGCCTACTTGTGCTCTCTATCTCTCTGTCAAATAAATAAAATCTTTTAAAAAAAAATATTGCATCTTAGTATGTGGAAGACTGATGCCTCTCTTAATGAATGAAGAAATTAATAATTAACTTTATTGATTTTTTTCATGTTTTGCTATGACATTTTTAAATGCCCCTCTTTTATTTTTCTTTAGCATTTATGACAAAATTGCTTTAGGGCCAATTAGTTATTCAGCAAAAAAGTTTGTGGCAAAAATGCTTGCAGCAAAGATGTCTACCACAAAGGTTTATGGCAAACTACCTAGAACCGAATCCAGGAGATGGAACATCCAGCCTCTAGGAGTTCCAAAAAAGAGAAGAGGTGGGTGGGGGGAGGGGTAGAATTATCAGAGAAAGATATTTTCCCAGAAGTGAAAGAAATGTTTTTCCAAATTGAAATCCATCTTGTGATTGCCTTGCAAAATGAATAAAAAGACTCACAGAAAGGCATTTAATCCTGAAATATCAGAACAGCACAGATAAAGAGAATCCCTTAAATACTTAAGATAGAATAACAGACTACAGACAGAGGATTAGGCACGATAACAGAAGGGAATTGGGCTTTTCAATAATGATACTGTAAACCAGAAGAAAATAGAGAAATATCTTTAAACTCCAACGGGAGAGTATTTACAACCTAGAATTCCTTACAAACCCAACCAATCAAGTCTAAGATAAAATAAAGCAATCTTAAAAACAATTTAAGGCTATACACGAAAACGATTAGCCAAGAGTAGTAACTCTGGCAGTTATAAATATCTTATGCAAATTTACAGGTTATTGTTATTATTTTCTACCAAATAGTTCACTTGAAACATATGCTGTATAAAAAAGTGAGATTTGAGGGTGCCTGTGTGGCTCAGTGGGTTAAAGCCTCTGCCTTCGGCTCAGGTCATGATCTCAGGGTCCTGGGATTGAGGCCACAGCAGGCTCCCTGCGCAGTGGGGGGCCTGCTTCCTCCTCTCTGCCTGCCTCTCTGCCTACTTGTGATCTCTCTCTGTGTGTCAAGTAAATAAACAGAATCTTTAAAAAATAAAAATAAAATAAAAGTGAGATTTGAATCAAGATAATAAAAATTTTATTTAGTTTAAGATAAAATAAAAGTGTCTTCCAACACACAAGATTACAAGAAGCTTTATTCCTATGGAACCTTTTCTCAGAGAGGTACTCAAAGATGTTTTCCACCAAAAAGGGGAATTTAAAAAAAGATGAAGACATGGATCAACACCAGAGAAAGGAAAAGGCAATACCCCAGATGATGGTGAATGAAATTTCTAAGATTGCAACTGTATGACAGGCCTAAAAAGCAACCAGTACAGACTAAAGCAGAAGGAAAGTCTCCAGAACTGATTATCTCCAGGGGGCAAAAAAAAAAAAAAAAAAAATGGGATCAATGAATTTTCAATGTATTTCACTACACAGAGAGATGTATTAGCATTATAACACAACTTGGAGATGACTTAAGAGCAGGCATAAGAAGCAAATGGAAAATGCAATTATTACCTACAGGAAAAAAATATATTAAGAAACTCTGCATTTTAAAAATGTAATCATAGTATGCATGTGACTCAGACTTAAAAAATAATTATATAATATTCCTAATCTAAGAAGTGAATATTGATTTAGCCCCAAATTATAATATTGTAGGACTACAATATTTTAAGAATAGGGTGAGGGTACAGATATGAGGAATTTGAGAAACAAGACAGAGGATCATAGGGAAAGGGAGGGAAAAATGAAACATGATAAACCAGAGAGGGAGACAAACCATAAGAGACTCTTAATCTCAGGAAACAAACTGAGGGTTAGTGGAGTGGCGGGAGGTGGGAGGGATGGGGTGGATGGGTGATGGACACTGTGTAGGGTATGTGCTATGGTGAGTGCTGTGAGTTGCGTAAGATGGATGAATCACAGATCTGAACCCCTGAAACAAGTAATAAATTACATGTTAATAAAAAAAAGTAAAATAGGGTCAGGGTACGGTGCTTGGGTATCTCAGTCAGGTAAGCGTTTGCCTTCCATTCAGGTTAAGATCCCAGGGACCTGGGATTGAGCCCCACTTTGGGCTCCTTGCTCAGCAGGAAGACTGCTTCTCCCTCTCCCTCTGCCTTCTCCTCCTGCTAGTGCTCTCACTATCTGTCAAATAAATGAATAAAATCTTTAAAAAAAGGAATAATGTGAGGCTAACTCTTGAGTGAACGTAATGTGAGAGAGCTCAATCCACTTATCCTGTAGTAGGAATCAGAAGATAATTCCTAACACTGAAAAATGAAGAAAGGCTGCTGTAAGTATGCTTCATCGTAGGAAGGCTAAAGACCAGTGCTGAGAGAAGAGTCCAGCTATGGAGCTGGTGAGGGGAACTGAAAAGTAACAGCGGGGCTGGGGGATCCTTAATGTTATAAATCTTAGGCTATCATTTCACTTGTATTGCTTTGATGAAAAATTTTAAAAACAATGAATGCAAAATTAAAAAGACCTGCAGGTGAGTCTGTTGTCCAGCCAGATTTGGGAACTACCAGGTTAAAGAATGGGGCAAGGAGCAGATATCTGTCCCCATCGCTACAGACGGCATGCACATTTAAAAGGATAATGCCAGACATAATGAGGCCCCATTTCTGCTTTCTAACTCCGACGGTTATTCACTCAAGGAATTTTTCTGAGCACCTATTATGTGCCAAACACTGTGAGGGTTCTGAGGATATGACAGGGAAATGCAGGGTCAGGACTCCTCCCCTGGACGAGAGGGAGATACATACAGTAAGCAAGAAAACAAATTCACAATCTACAGATTGTGATAAAGCAAGGAAGGAAATGAATAAAATGATGTGAGGGAATAAAGAGAATGGGAAAACATCAAAAAGCCAAGATTCGGATTTTAGCTTCACAGTTACAGAATTATGAACTTCAGCACATTCTCCCTGGTAACTTTTCTCAGCCTTCCCTTCTGGGTCTATTAATCACAAATAATAATTCTGACCTCACTGGTTCTTATGAGGATTCACTGAGATGGAGTAAATGAATGGATTTTCCATTTATAAATTCCTATTCATATATAAGATTTTACCCTTAGGGGAGCCCTTCTCAAGTTCTTTACTGGTTTCTTTGCCTGCTTCTTTAGGGTTCTATGGTGCACACTGTCAACAGATTCAACCACCTAACCATCATTTTCATTTTGTTGTTCTCACATTCAGATGCCTTGACTTAGAGGTAAATCTAGTTTCTGAACTTGGCTTTGGGGCTCTTTACAAATCTACCAGCAATTTAACTATCTAGATTTTTCTTCCACCTCACTGTTACCTCTCCCACTTCCCCGCCAGCAATGGAATACTTTATGCCTCTACATGTAGTTTAATTTCTTTTAAATTTACATACAGTAAAATTCACTCTTTTTGGTGTACAGTTCTATGAGTTTTGACTGATTCACAGGCACACAGCCAGCACTACTATCAAGATGCAGAACAGACAAACCATAAGAGACTTCTAATCTCATAAAACAAACTGAGGGATACTGGGGGGTGGGAGGGTAGGGATAGGGTGGATGGGTTATGGACATTGGGGAGGGTTTGTGCTTTGGTGAATGCTGTGAAAGATGTAAGCCTGATGATTCACAGACCTGTACCCCTTGGGCAAATAATAAAAATAAAATTTAAAAAAAAAAAAAAAAAAGATGCAGAACAGTTCCAAACCTGCACGCCCAACACACACACACACACACACGAACACACTCATGTCACCCCTTTGTAGGCAGCCCTCCTCCCACATAATACTGATCTGTTCTTCAGTTCCGCAGTTTCGTCTTTTCAAAAATGTCATAAATATAATCACATCATATATAGCCTTTTGATTCTAACTTCCTTCACTTCACATAATGTATTTGAGATTCATCTAATGTTACTGTGTGTAGTAGCAGTTTCTTCCATTTTATTGCATGGTAGCATTTCATTATTATCCATTTCCCAATTGAGGGACAATTTTATTCCAGTTTTTGGCGATTAAGAATAAAGTTATTCTAAACATTCACGTACCGGTTTTATTGTGTGGACATACATTTGCATTTTGCTTGATCAAATACCTAGAAGTGAGATCGCTAGGCCCCATGGTAAGTGTATATATATATATTTATTAACATATAATGTATTATATGCCCCAGGGGTATATATATTTAACTTTATAATAAACTGCCAAACTTCTCACAGTGGCTGCACACCATTCACATTCCCACCAGTTCCAATTCTCATTCTCACCAACGCTTGGTATTGTGAGGTGTTTTTTTCAGGTGTCTGTGGGGGGCATGATGGGTTTGTTTGTTTTGTCATTGATAGGTGTCTAATGGTATTTAATTTACATTTTCCTAATGACTAATAATGTTGAGCACCTTTTCATTTGCTTATTCCAATCCACTATCTCTTTTGGTAAAGTGTCTGATCAAAGCTTTTGCCCATTTTAAACACTGGGTTGTTTTTCTAAACAGAAAGAACCAAGTTGAAGGACTCTTATGACCTGATTTGAAGACTTCTTATAAAGCTACAGTAATCAAGAGAGTAGGGTATTGGTGAAAACAGACACACAGATCAATTGAACAGAATAAAGAATACAGAAATACACCCATATAAATATGGTTAGTTGATTATTGGCAAAGGTGCAAAGGCAATTCAATAAAGAAAGAATGGTCTTTTCAACAAATAGTACTGGAAAAACCAGACAGTGACATGCAGATATTTTCTGTGGCTTGTCTTTGACTTATATTTCACCCACTATACAAAAACTAACTCAAAATTGAGCTAAGACCCAAATATAAAATTTAAAGTAACAAAACTTTTAGACAAAAACAGAAAAAAAAGGGCGCCTGGGTGGCTCAGTGGGTTAAAGCCTCTGCCTTCAGCTCAGGTCATGATCCCAGGGTCCTGGGATCGAGGCCCACATCGGGCTCTCTGCTCAGCAGGGAGCCTACTTCCTCCTCTCTCCTCTCTCTGCCTGCCTCTCTGCCTACTTGTAATCTCTCTCTGTGTGTCAAATGAATAAATAAAAAATCTTTAAAAAAAAATTTGTGACCCTTAGTTAAAAAAAGGGTTCCTAGATACAACACCAAAAGCACAATACATAAAAGAAAAAAATTGATAGAGTTGATCAAGATTAGAAAATTTTGCTCTGTGAAAGATACCAGCAAGAGAATGAAAAAAACAAGTTAATGAGACAGATAGACATCCCAGAAATAAGCCCAAAACTATATGTAACCTTCAACAAAGGAGGCAAGAATATACAATGGGAGAAAGCTAGTCTCTTCAACAAATGGTGTAGGGAAAACTGGACAGCTACAGGCAAAAGAATGAACCTGGACCACTTTCTTACACTATAGACAAAAATAAACTCAAAATGGATTAAAGACCTAAATGGGAGAACCGAAACCATAAAACTCCTAAAAGATAACATAGGTAGTAATCTCTTGGACATCACCCTTAGCAAAATATTTACGAATATGTATCCTCAGGCAAGGGAAACAAAAGTAAAAATAAATAACTGGGACTACACCAAAATAAAAAGCTTTGCATAGCAAAGGAAACCATCAGTAAAACAAAAAAGCAACCCAGTGAATGGGAATGGATAATTGCAAATCACATATCCAATAAGAGGTTAATATACAAAATACAAAAATCTCTTATGATTGAACACTAACAAAACAATCAGAAACCAAGGAACAGACTCTTAACTCTAGAGAACAAAATGATGGTTACCAGAGGGGAGGGGGGTATGGAGGATGGGTAAAATAAGTGAAGAGGATTAAAGAGTATACTGATCATGATGAGTACTGAGCAATGTATGGAATTGTTGAGTCACTATATTGTATAGCTGAAACTAATATAACACTGTATATTAACTACACTGGCATTAAAATTTAAATATTAATCTTAAAACATCAAAAAAAAAAGAAAGGAAAAAAATCAAGGGAATACCAAGTATGAATGTCCTAAGTGGGAATGCAAATAATAAAAATGACAGCTTTGGGGGAAAGAAAAACAAAAAACGAGGAGGACATGAATAGGCATTTCTCCAAAGAAGACATCCAGATGCCCAACAGACACATGAAAAGATGCTCAGCATGGCTCATCATCAGGCAAATGCAAATCAAAACCTCAATGAAAATATCACATCATACCCGTCAGAAGAGCTAGTATCAAAAAGACAAGAAATAACAAGTGTTGGCAAAGATGTGGAGAAAAGGGAACACTTGTGCATTGTTGGCAGGAATGTAAAGTGGTGCAGCCACTCTGGAAAACAATATGGACGTTCCTCAAAAAATTAAAAATAGAAATACCATATAATCCAGTAATTCCACTACTAGATATTTACCCAAAGAAAATGAAAACACTAATACAAAAATATATATCCATTTCTATTTTTATGTAGCATTATAGACACGAGGCACCATATGGAAGCAACCCAAGTGTCTACCCATAAATAAATGGATAAAGAAGATATATATATATATATATGGAATATTATGGAATATTAATGGAATATTATTCAGCCATACAAAAAAATGAGATCTTGCCATTTGTGGCAACATGGATGGACCTAGGAGGTATTATGCTAAGTGAAATAATTCACAAAGAAAGACAGATACCATATGATTTTACTTATATGTGGAATCTAAAAAACAAAACAAACAAACAAAACAAGACTCTGAAATACAGAGAACAAACTGGTGGTTGCCAGAGAAGAGGAGGTTGGGGGGATGAGTGAAATAGATAAAGGAGACTAAGAGGTACAAATTTCTGGCTATAAAATAGTCATGGAGTTGAAAAGTACAGGATAGGAAATATAGTCAATAACACTGTAATAACATGGTATGGTGACAGATGGTGACTATGCTTATCATGGTGAGCTCTGAGTAATGTATAAAATTGCTGAATCACTATGTTGTATGTCTGAAACTAATATAACATTATATGTTAACTATAGTTCAACAAGAAAAAAAATTAGAAAA
The DNA here is from genome assembly GCA_002007465.1 of Ailurus styani. Lineage (NCBI taxonomy): Eukaryota > Metazoa > Chordata > Mammalia > Carnivora > Ailuridae > Ailurus > Ailurus styani. The sequence goes on along the minus strand of LNAC01000021.1, from coordinate 6,131,612 downwards.
TTTTGCTCTGTGAAAGACATTGGCAAGAGATAAAAAGATAAGCCAGAGAAAATTTTTCAAATCAGACATCTGACAAAGGGCATGTAGCCAATATAAAACTCTCCACTTTCAAAGAAACGCTTTCCATTCTTTCAGGCTTAACTCAAATTTCATCTCTATGAAAACATCAATGACCAGATGAGCTAGAATTCCTAGGTCTGGACCTCTAGTGGATGAATGAATGAGCATTTCTCAGCCATTATTACTTTCCTATAAAATAACATACTCTAATAAACATACACTAATGTAATAAACATATATAAATATTCTGGTCCCCTTTTTAACTAAAAATCTATACGTATTTGCCAGACACTTGTCATATTGCAGTATGTTACCATGGAATGATAGGAAACCCTATTAATTGAAATAAATAATAAGTACCATGGGAACGCCTGGGTGGCTCAGTTGGTTAAATGTCTGCCTTCGGCTCAGGTCATAATCCTAGGGTCCTGGGATCGAGTCCCACATCGGGCTCTTTGCTCAGCGGGGAGCCTGCTTCTCCTTCTGCCTGCTGTTCCCTCTACTTGTGCTCTCTCTCTCTCTGACAAAAAATAAATAAAATCTTTAAAAACTAAAAATAATAGTAAGTACCATGGATGGATGGGTTCACCTTACAGATAGATACCCCAATGCTCACATTAATGACTTAACTCTAGGGAAGTTATATCTCATGAAGGCAGGGCTGAAAAGGTATATTTTTTTACCTGTGTATAATGTCTTCCATGTACCTGTGAATGTGTATTTGTCTATATGCAGTAATAGAAAAGTTTTAAAAATTGGAAAAATTCTAAGTTACATATTTCACTTATTTTGTTGAAATAACAATGCTCCTATTCAGTTTTAGCTCTCATCAAATATGCTGTTGCATTATTATTTCCTTTTAAAATCAAAAGCTTTTGGCTTTTGTGGAGACCATTTATTTTGACACTGTTTGTCAAAAACACTTGATTTGCTAAATTTTAATGCAGCTGCTTTTGCTAAGGATCAACTGAAGAGCTCTTAATAAATAAATACCTTGGGCAGTATACATTAAAGGAAAGGTAGCCACAGGTAACAAAGTTGATGCAGGAAACAGTGCTGACACAGGTACAGTGTAGTTGTTCAGGTCCCTGAATTCAGAGAGGCCCTGTCCTTGATTTAATGCTCTCCCATCACCATCTTGAACCTTTTTTTTTTTTTAAGATTTTATTTATTTATTTGACAGAGGGAGACACAGCAAGAGTGGGAACACAAGCAGGGGGAGAGGGAGAAGCAAGCTCTCCGTTGAGCAGGGAGCCTGATGCGGGGCTCGATCTCAGGACCCTGGGATCATGACCTGAGCCGAAGGCAGATGCTTAACAACAGAGCCACCCAGGTGCCCCCTGAACTTTTTTTTAAGACTTAAACTCACAACCCTGAGATAAAGAGTCACATGCTCCATTGACTGAGCCAGTCAGACATCCCACCATCTTGAAATGTTCAATAATTTTTATCTTTGAACTCATGTTTTGCAAATAAAGTCTAAAGGGAAAATGGAGCATGGAAGTAAACAGAGAAGATGTGCACAATATGTGTGTCCACTGCTCCTTTCCACTCTATTCTCATTAGTATTCTCAGGGCCTCATGAGTACAGCGTTCCAGTGGACTCACAATGCATGAAACTCAGCGAGTCTGAAGTGAGTATAAGGTCAGAGTGTTATGTCTGTCACAGACTAAACAGAGGCACTGACAATCCTGAGAGAACATGCTTGTCATTCAAATCAGAACTTGCTTCAAAGGCAGAGAGAAGGCAGTGGCATTCTAAGAAACAGGAGCATCCAAGGAATAGTATATTCTTTGTCGCTTGTGTCACTTCTTGTATTGACCAATTAGTTATACTAAAACGAAGACACAGGAGGAAAGGGAAAGACAGGACATTAAAGATTTAATTTCCCTCTTGTCCTTTCTCACTTATCAGGAAAGCTAGAGAGGGTTGATAGATGTGCACATATCCAAGAAGCGAAATTAAAAAGTTGACTTAGTTTTGTGTAGTTTTCACTATCCTCCTATATGAGCTACAAAATACGAATTCTGTAATTTTGCTGATTCCACATACAAGTTAAATGATCTTATATTTGCATTAAAATTGGCATTATACTATAGAAAGACGAGCAATAAAAGTCATGCTAATAATTTAAAATTAAAGATTTTCTATCAAATAAAACTCACCGTCATAAATTGGGGGAGAGAGAAAGGCTGAAGAAGAAAGGAAAAAAATCCTTCTATTTTATCACCTTGAGGCATTTTTTCCTGTTTTTTGAGCAAAGGGAAAATTTCACTTTATACTGAGGGGTCCTCCACAGATCCATCCATCGGCTTAACTGAGGAGATATTGACAGAGCCATTCATTTGCCTGAGCCAATGTGTTTGTGCTGGCATGTAGTTTATAACCATAGTTTATAATTGGGAATGATACAAAAGCCTCACAGAGGGCAGCTGAAATATGTATCTCAGTCGTTTGTGTTTGATTGCTTTTCCAATTCTAAGTTAAAAAGAAATAATGAGATTATAAATTTATCTACATCATCTCACTCACTGAAGGATATCTAGAATATCAAAAGAAACTAAATACAGGAATATTTTTTTCATTATTTATTTCTAGGGGCATTTTCAAGGAAAACAACTGAGTTTGTCCTTACTTGAAATGTAGTTTGCTCTGTAATAGCTTGATTATCTCTAAGAAGAAACCGAGTAAGTGATGCAAAATGAAGGTCTGTAAACAACTCATATTTAAAAATTTTAATTTATCATAAAGTATTAACCTGAGAGACCCCCTCCAAATAAGAGTGATAGAAATTCTATTCTGTCTATCCCTTCTTTCTCCCATCCTGACTAAAAACAACAAAGTTTGTTGGTTTTTTTCCCCCAGAAATCATTATGTTTCATTTACAAAGAGAGAATTGTTTTTAATTGTAGTTAATGGGATTTTCCTTTCTTATTTTAGTGAGCTTTAATTAACACATGACATTGTGTAAGTTTAAGGTGAACAACAGGTTGACTCAATACATTTATATATTGCAATACAGTTACCACCTTAATGTTTGTTAACCCTCTATCACATCACGTAATTATCATTTCTTTCTTGTGGTGGGAACAATCAAAATCTAGTCTTAGCAACTTTTAAGTTTATAATACATAATGTGGACTATAATTATTGTGCTATAATTACTGAGCTATACATTAGCTCTCCAGGACTTATTTACTAGTTCCAAGTTTGCACTCTTAAACAATAGATCCCGAATTTCCCTATCCCCAAACTCTGGTAACCACCATTCTACTCTGTTTTTGCAAGTTTGGCTTTTTTAGATTGCACATATAAGCGATACCATACAGTATTTGCTTTCCTCTATCTCACTTTGCATAATGCCCTGTAGGTCCATCCATGGTGTCACAAATGGCAGGATTTTCTTCTTTCTCATGGCTTGAATAATATTTTATATGTTTTTAATATATATCACATCTTTATCCACTCATCCATTGCCAGACACTTAGGCTGTTTCTGTAACTTGGCTATTGTAAACAGTGCGGTAATAAACACAGGAGTGCAGATATCTCTTCAATATCCTGTTTCATTTCCTTTGGATATATACCCAGAAATGGAATTGCTGGATCAATAATAGTTCTATTTTTAATTTTTTGAGGGACTTCCATACTGTTTTCCACAGTTGCTGCACCAATTTCCATTCCCACCAACAGTGTAAGGGTCCCCTTTTCTCCACATCTTCCCAACACTTGTTATCTCTTGTCTTCTTGATTATAGCCATTCTAACAGGTATGAGGTGCTATCTCATTGTGGTTTTGATTTACATGTACCTGATGAGGAGTGATGCTGAGCATCTTTTCATGTGTCTGTTGACCACCTGAATGTCTTCTTTGGAAAAATGTCTATTTAGTTCCTCTGCCATCCTTTAATTGAATTTTTTCTTACTCACATGTGTGAGTTCTTTATACATTTTGGATATGATTGCCTTATCCAATATATGGTTCACAAATATTTTCTCCCATTCTTCCTTTTCATTTTTTTTTATTGTTTCTTTTGCTGTGCTGAATTGTTTTGGTTTGATAGAGCCCCACCAGTTGATTTTTGGTTTTATTGCTTATGCTTTTGGAGTCATATCCAAAAAAAAAAAGAAAAAAGAAAAATCATTCCCGAGACCAGTGTCAAGGAGTTTCTTCCCTGTTATCTTCTAAGAACTTTATAGTATCAGGTCTTATATGTAAGCCTTCAATCCATTTTGAGTTAATTTTTGTGAGTGGTGTAAGATAATGGCCCAATTTCGTTGTTCTGCATGTGTTTCTCCAGTTTTCCCAGCACCATTTGTCGAAGAACTATCCTTTCCCCATGGAGTGTTCTTGGCTCCCTGTTAAATATGACCATATATGTGGGGACTTACTTCTGGGATCTCTATTCTGTTCCCCATTTTTTTGGGCAGTACCATATTGTTTTAATTCCTATAGCTTTGTGAGAATTTCACTTTTAAATAAACACTTTGAAATCTATGTTGTATTTTATGTTTATTACTTTACCAAGTGGTATTTTATTAAGTTTCTAAAATGTACTAGCAGTAAATCTTCCATTTCAGAGGGGGAAGGATAATAAACAATTAAGTAAATATGATCATTTTCAGATTATGCTGAAATTATGTAGAAAATGAAAGAAAGTAATATGAGAAGTAGTTTATGTGTTACTAGGTGCAGAGATGGTCCTGGTAAGTATTAGATAAAGAATCTGAGAAGGTGACACTTGAAATGAGACTTGAAGGGCAAGAAGGAGCCAGTTACGGGAAGGTCTGGAAGCATAATGTTCTAGATAATGATTACAAAGTATAGCCCATATAAAGGCCCTGAGATGGAAACAATTTAAAGTGTCCCGGGGCAGGGCGGGGGGGTGGCTTGGATGCTGCAGTTGTTTAAGCGTCCTACTCTTGGGTTTCTGTTCAGGTCATGATCTCAGGGTTGCATGATGGAGTCCACATTGGGCTCCACGGTCAGTGGGAAGTCTACTAAGGTTCTCTCTCCCCCTCCCTTCCTCTGCCCTTCCCTGTGCTCTCTCTCTCTCAAATAAATAAATATTTAAAAAAAATAAAAAAATATATAGTATCCCGGGCACCTGGGTGGCTCAGTGGGTTAAAGCCTCTGCCTTCGGCTCAGGTCATGATCTCAGGGTCCTGGGATCGAGGCCCGCATCGGGCTCCCTGCTCGGCGGGGAGCCTGCTTCCTCCTCTCTCTCTGCCTGCCTCTCTGCCTACTTGTGATCTGATCTCTCTCTGTGTCAAATAAATAAATAAATAAAATCTTTAAAAAATACATATAGTATCCCATGAACAGAAAGAAAGAGAACCAATGTGAATGGAACATACTAAACTTATGGAAAGGAGGCAGGTAAATAAACTGGAAACTGAGCATGGCTTTATGAGTAAGAACAGGACTTTATATTTTATTCTAACTGCAATAAGAAGCCAATAGAGAGTTCAAAGCAGGTTGATAATGATTAGTTGTATTTTTTGAAAAAGGATCTGCTATGTGGAAAATGAATTGTAGAAGAGCAAGAGGGGAGCCAGGAGACTGTGAAAGTGGACTAAGAAGTGGTGATGGTGGTTGGTTTGGATTACCATGGTAACATTAGGATGGAAAACAGGGAAGAAACACAGGATATATTAGGAGGTATCTTTAAGATGATATTAATATTGTAAAATAATAGATTCTAATATAACTTAACACAATTGTAACAAAAATGTAATTCAACTTGATCCAACAATGATTTATTATGATTTATTTATTTATTATAACGTGTCCCTGGTTTTCTGCTGTATGAATCCTTACTCATAAGTATTTCTGCTGTCAAGAAGCACAGTATTATATTTGCGGAAATATCTGTAGTGATAAAACAATCTCCAATAAAGAACAATTTTTAAAACTTATAAAAAACAAAACCCATTAGCAACTTAAAAATAAAAATAAATAACTTTATGAAGGGCTATCTCTAGAAGAAGTAATAAAACTTTAGGAAAAGACGTCTGACCTCAGCTCTCTCTCTCTCAAACTGTCAAACTACTGGCGGGTAAGGAGATTCAGATACTTTTTTCAGGCACCTTGAAAATTGACAGAGTTCTAAATAATCACCAGGAATCCTGTAGTACGATACACAAAATTAATATGTAATTTATCTTATGCAATCTTTAAGAAAGAAACTCCATGGCATGCTCTGGAAAGAAAATAAACCTGGTATTGCAATGTGCAAAAACGCAAAAGCTATGCTGTCATGGGCTAAACTGTGTCTCCCCCAAGTCCACATGTTGAAGCCCAGTACCTCGAAATATGACTGTATTAAGAAACAGGCCCATTAAAGAGGTGATTAAGTTAAAATGAGGCCCTAATCAAATCTGACTTGGTGTCCTTATAAGTAGAGGAAATTTGGACATACACAGACACCAGGGATGCATACCCACAAAGGAAAGACTGTGTGAGGATACAGCAAGAAGGTAGCCAGCCATCTGCAAGCCAAAGAGAAAGGCCTCAGAAGAAACCAAACCTGCCAACAGCTTGATCTTGGACTTCCAGCCTCCAGAACGGTGAGAAAATAAATTTCTGTTGTTTAAACGACCCAGTCTGTGGTATTTAGTTATAGCAGCCTTAACAAACTTATATATAAACCAAGGCATTGACTCACACCCATGTCAGCCCAATAATATTTTTAATAAAATAAACATTTTAAATATAAAATATTTTAAATGTTTTAATGTAAACACAATTTTAATATAAAATATAAATATAAAATTTATTTTAGGGGCACCTGGGTGGCTCAGTTGTTAAGTGTCTGCCTTTGGCTCAGGTCATGATCCCAGGACTCTGGGATCGACCCCTGTGTCAGGCTCCCTGCTCTGTGGGAAGCCTGCTTCTCCTTCTCCTACTCCCCCTGCTTGTGTTCCCTCTCTCTCTCTGTCTCTCTCTGTCAAATAAATAAATAAAATTTTAAAAAATAATAAAGTATTTAAAATAAATAAAAATATTTTTAATATTAAATAAACAATCTTTTAATATAAAATAAACAACCTTTTTTTTAAAAGATTTTATTTATTTATTTGACAGAGGGAGAGAGCATGCGAGAGAGCACACATGAGCAGGGCGGAGGGGCAGAGGGAGAGGGAGAAGCCAACTCTCCGCTTAGCATGGAGCCTGACAGGGGCTCAAATCCCAGGACCCTGAGATCATGACCTGAACCTGAGGCAGACGCTTAACTGACTGAGCCACGCAGGTGCCCCAACGCAATCTTTTAAGGCTTGACACAAATGAAAATAAAACAAAATAGAAAAACAAAATAGAAAAATGAATGTAATATTTAGAAATACTTTTAAAATAATCAAAGCTACAGATGCTTGCAATAGGCAATGTCAAAAGATGATAACGTGTCATTAAAGGAAATATATTACATGCAAGCTAAAATCTGACAATATTAGAAGCTCAGTGTATGGCAGCTTCTGGGGGAATCACACAGTTTAAGTAGATAAAGCAGTTCTCCAAAGAAGGGATGTGTGCTAATCACTACTACAGACTACCACTACAAGAAGCTACAGAAAGACTGATTATGGGTCACTAAAAGAGGACAGATGTTGTGGGGATTCTGTATGCTGTTTTTCATTTCAGAACATTAGAACTTGTATATAATTAAACTTTTCCTAAAAGATTGTTTATAAGTTATATTTTTGGAATACACACACACATATTAGAGATATTTACTATTTGTAGTAGGTTTTATCATGGGGTTTATAATCGTACTTCAGGGAGTCCATGTGCCATAAAATTGCACGGAAAATTGAAAGATCATGTGATATGGATGTGTACAATAAGGCACACTTTTCTGAGGAAAATGTTCGAGTCAAAGCTCGTGGCTCTGGAGACAACCTGCCCAGGTGAAATCATAGTTGCATGATCTTACTCAGGTTATTTAAACTGTGTACTTCAGTTTCCCAGTCTGTAACATGAAGACTATAATACAAAGAACTTCAAAGGGTAATCTTGAAAATAAATACACTAATATGTATAAAAACTTAGAATTGTAAGAGTTCACTAAGCATTCACTATTGCTACTTCAATAGCACTCTATTCATAGTAAAATTCAAATGCCAAATAAGATTACAAATACTGGATTTAAAGAAATCCTTTTGTGAATCCTTTTCAAAATAAACTTAGACTAACTATATCCATATGTATTTGTTTCCTGAATCTGGATGTTCATAGCAGGCTTCAAACCACAGTGCAGCAAATAACGACCATCAATATTATGTGTGTTAAGAAAGATCTACCAGAAACCTTAATAAGGTTTGATTGGTATGACAAAGGCATTCTTTATAAATCTTTTCCTTAGAGAGTGAGCCTGAGTTTTTACTGAGTATTTAGTGATATTAGTGAGGGTTCAAATTTAGAAAGAACGCTTTAGTACTTAGTCCATCACTAATCATATACAATACCCAGAAATTGCTTTTCCTATAGCAGTCATAGGCTGTATTTAGTCACCGATACATTCTTATTTATCTCCTCTTCCCCAACCCTGAGTGAACTACTCACATGTTCCAAAGGCAGATAGAGATAAACGTTTTACTTCTTTCTCCTACAGCAAATGCCAGCTTTGCCTCTGAGTCTTCATAGACTCTTGTTAGAGAATGCTATCACTTGCACTATTGGGTTTCAGTAAAAATAATATAAACTGAGTACTTATGTGATCAGATACTTACCAACTGTTTTTATACACACTCTCACTTAAGTATTATTAAAACCCTCTAGGGTAGGGCGCCTGGGTGGCTCAGTGGGTTAAAGCCTCTGCCTTCGGCTCAGGTCATGATCTCAGGGTCCTGGGATCGAGGCCCGCATCAGGCTCCCTGCTCAGCGGGGAGCCTGCTTCCTCCTCTCTCTCTCTGCCTGCCTCTCTGCCTCCTTGTGATCTCTCTCCCTCTGTGAAATAAATAAATAAAATCTTTTTTAAAATAAATAAATAAATAAAATAAAATAAAACCCTTTAGGGTAGGCACTAATATCATCAGATGCAAAAAAAAAAAAAGCAGAGAGGTTAAATACTTGATTCGCAGTCTCACAGCTTATTAGCAGAGATACTGTGATTTGAATCAGGTGATCTAATGAAATGCAAGAGTCAGTCATCACAGCTGCCTGGGTAACTAGGTCTATTGATTCAGAAGAAGAGGAGTGATTTTGAAAGGAAAGAAGCATGGTCACTATCTGTGCAAAATGACAAGACAGTAAGTATGATCAGATCTTTTAAAGTAAAAATGAACATAGCTGATATAAAAATCCCTGTTTGGGGACGCCTGGGTGGCTCCACTGGTTAAGCGTCTGCCTTCGGCTCAGATCATGATCTTGGGGTCCTGGGATGAGTCCTGAGCCGGGCTCCCTGCTCAGGGGGGAGACTGCTTCTCCCTCTCCTTATGCCCCTCCCCCTGCCTACTTGTACTCTCTCTCTCAAATAAATAAAATCTTAAAAAAAAGAAACAAAACTGTATAGATTTAAAAATCAAACAAACCTAAGTTTGAGAACATGCTCCACAATTTCCCACCTTGGGGAAACTATTTAACTAAGTCTTAATGAGGATAATAAAAGCACCAACTTCATAGGGTTGTTGCAAGGATTAAATGGCATAATGCATATAAAATGTTTGTCATGGTGCCTGACATTTAATAAATGCTCCATAAATGTTAATTACTGTTACTATTATGTTTAGTATTGAGCTTTGCACCCTCAAATATCCTTTTCCCTCTGTCTTTGTGATCTAAGTAATTTTTTTTACAATGTTGAGCTGGACTTGAGCCCTACTAATAAAACAAGCAACCAGACATCTTCACTTTCTTTCTGCAATTCTATTTGCCGCCCACTATATCTCCACTGATTTAGTGCCAGATTATAGATTTTCAACCACACATTTTAATTTAGAACCTTTTCTTTTATCTGGGTTTGAAGCATATTGTGTTAAATTCCCAAATGATACCTTTAACAGTTTGCTGCAGAGTCCTTATCATAGCTTTCAGAAAACTTAAAAGTTGTTCTTAGGGGAACAATCATTGCTTTGCATTTCATATTGAATAGAAAATCTAGGAGAATAATACCAACTTTTAAATGAAATTATACACCTGGAAGGGGAGTATAAATGTAAAAAGGAGAGCACCTCATTAACACTCCTTCAAGCTGCTAGAGTGAAACTTGAGTCATTGCACATTCCAACATCAAAAACTCTCTTGGATATACTAAAGAACATCATTATGCACACATCAATAAAATGAGGACATTATTAGAGGGAACCACTAAGAATAAAAGATGCCAAGACAGATTCCTAAAACGGATAATATAATAAGCTCGTTAATAAGTATTCTGAAATAGCTCTAACACTTTCCAACCGGAACTGAATTCTTTGGGGTTTTTAACTAGTCAGGGGCATCAATTTTATTTTATTTTTTTCTGTTTAGTTAAAGTATCCATACCTCTTTGCTAAGCCACTGCAAGAATGTTTCTACCTATACCCATCTAAACTTAAAGAAACATTTGATTTTGGTATTGGTATTTATCAGAGTATGCCTATGAAAATAAATGGAGTTAGGTTACCTCTTAAAGAGCCAAGGAACTGACAAAAGCCTTTTGAATGAATAAGCATGTGAAGGAGTCACGCTTCACCATCTTAAAATCTTCTAAATTGCATTCATAAGGCAGAAACTCTTCTAACTGCAGAACATTTAATAATTATTAATTAATTCTTAATACACATTTTTTAAAGTAATCTCTACACCTAACATGGGGCTCAAACGCAGGACGCTGAGATCAAGAGTCACTGGCTCTACTGACGGAGCCAGCAAAGCATTCCAATAACTCTTAGTAAACCTGGTTAGAAGACTTTTTTGAGTCAATAATTGTACATTTGGAAATACACATACCAGTTCATTTTCCTTGCTATTTCCATTTACCTCCTTTTTTGTTACCATTTATTTCTATTTCCATTTGTATTCGGTGTATTGGGCTCTACGCCTCATCTTTAATGTTTGTGATTCTGATGGTGCAGATTTTTTCCCCTATCCTCCATCGTTGTGTACTTAACAAAGTCTGAGCTAATTAACCGAGTTGGCCTCGGTATAGGTAGTAGAGCAACTGTCTGATCCTTTCTTTAAGGCTGTTAGCTCTGCTTGGAGAAAGAAAGAGGTCCCCGTGACATACTCAGCCCAATGCTTAGGTCATTGCAGACAGGGTAACTCTCAAAAATGCTTCCACCACATCAAAGCTTCTATAGCAACAGTCAGAAACAAAATCAAGGGAATACACAAGAAATCACTGAAAAACAATAAAGACAAACTACGAAAAGGTAGTTTCTGTTTTTTCCTTCCTGCCACGCAGCAAAGGAGGTGGAATTTTGGGCAAAACTGACCGCGTTGTTCTCTCCGAGGTATTTAGAATCAGATCATCCAGAGACAGCGAGTTCATGGAGTGGGGTACAGAGGCCAGCGCCCCCCTCTCCTCTTCGCCTTCTCCCAGGTCCTGCCCCGGCCAGCGGGCTGGAGAGTTAGCCCGGCTTTCGCCTCGCCCGGGAGCTGGGCCAGACCCGGCCCCAAGATAGGCGGCTCCCGGCCGGGCCTCCCAGTCCCAACCACAGAGAAGAGACCCCACCTCCTCCGGCGTCCTAGAGCGGCCGCGAGCCGCCCGCGGGGTCCCGAGCCCCGCTGCGAGGCGGGGAACTTGGATGGTCGGAGTCCCGCCGCCCGCTGCAGGTCCCTGTGGTGGCGGAACCTCTGGCGTTCTGGGCACCGGCTACCTGAGTCCCCAGGCCGGGATGCGACCGTCCGGCTGAGCCGTTCCCTTCCACGAGCCGGGTTCCCGGGCGCCCGCCTGGCCCTTGAAGGGCTCCCCCCCGACCTCGGCGCCGCCTCTCGCCAGGGCACTCCGTCCCACCGCGGACACGCGCTTCACCTAGGGCAGGACTGCGGGGAAGACCGAGCCGCTGAGGGCGAGCCTGGGGGCCGCCGCCTGGGGTAACCGAGAAGAACCCGGCCCCGGGAAGCGGACGGGGCTGGCTCCCACGCCGGCGCTTTTGCTCAGGGGTCGCCTGACCTCCGGCGGGTTGCTTACCTTGCCTTAGTTTTCTAGACCGCAGTACCTGGTTTAATACGTCTCGGGTTTTGTGCAAATTAAATGAGATAATGTGTATTATCAGTAAGTTCTGTTTACTTGTTGAGTGCTTCCTAGGGGCCTAGCAATATTAAACAGTTAAGCTTATTCATTGATTCAATGCTTATTGATTACATGCTATGTCAATACTGCAAGGCGCTGAAGATGAATGCTCACCTCTTGGTGAGAAAATCTCTGAAGGTCCCCCACCCTTCTGCCCTTCTAAAGATTATTTAAGGAATAGAGGTTGGTTGGACTATGGAAGAGAGAACTAATTAACCACCAAACACTATTTAATTACAACTTTGAGAGCTTATAACAGGGAGATACTTATGGGGAAGGGATGGAGATGGGGCCGAACAGACAAGGGAAGACTTCCCTGAGGAAATACTATTTCAACTGAGGCCTGAAGGGTGAGGAGGAATCAGCCAGACTCAAATGGTATTAATCTAGGCCTAGGGAATAGAATGTGTGAGGAACTGAGCTGGAGGATTCCACTACAGGCCTAGCACCAACAGTGGAACTATTCGAATATGTTCTCTGCGCATTATCTTCCGTAACCACATAGTAGGCATAGTAGGGCAGTGAAGCTGGCAGCTAATTTTGGTCCTAATAGCCTTTCCCTACAGTAAGCACCATGAGTCTTCCTATCTCCTGTTTGATCAAAACAGATATTTTTGAAAAGCTGCTAAAAAAAAGGTATATCGGGGCACTTGGGTGGATCAGTCGGTTAAGTGGCTGCCTTTGGCCCAGGTCATGATCCCAGGGTCCTGGGGTTGAGCCCAGGCCTTGAGCTCTCTGCTCAGCAGAGAGCTTGCTTGTCCCTCTCCCTTTGCTCCTCCTCCAGGTTGTGTGCACGCGCTCTCTCTCACTGTCTCTCAAATGGATAAATCTTCAAAAAAAAAAAATAGTATATCATCTATGGTTTCTTATTGTCTTCTAAATCAAATACAGTAGTCACCTCCTTATCTGTAGGAGATAAGACCCAGGCTCCCAGTGGATGCCTGAAACCTCCTAATCCTATATATACATGATGATTTTTCCTATACATACATATCTAGGATAAAGTTTAATTTATAAATTAGTCACAGTAGGGGTGCCTGGGTGGCTCAATTGGTTAAGCATCTGCCTTTGGCTCAGGTCTTGATCCCAGGGTCCTGTTTTCAAGCCCCGGGTCTGGTTCCCTATTCGGCGAGGAGCCAGATTGTCCCTCTCCCTCTGCCACTACCCCTGCTTGTGCTCTCTCCCATGCTTTCTCTCTCTTTCTAATAAAATCTTTTTAAAAAAATTAGTCACATTAAGAGATTAACAATAACTAATAAAATAGAACAATCTTAATGTACTATAATAAATGTTATGTGACTGTGGTCTCTCGCTTTCTCTCTCCCTTAAAGTATCTTATTGTCCTATTCTCACCTTTCTTGTGATGCTATGAGATGATAGCTATGTGCTGTGATGAAGTGAGGTGAGTAATGGAGGTGCTGTAACATAGCGTTAGGCTACTTGCTGACCTCAGAGTATGTCAGAAGGAGGACCATCTCCTGGACCACAGTTGACCACTGTAGTGGACACAGTAACCAAAACCATGGAAAGCGAAACGGAGGATGAGGGAGGGACTGCTGTATAAACAACTAACTTGCTTGAAAAGTTCTCTGTCAAACCAAGGATCCATACTCAATTCCAACTTCTGTTCTGCTGCACCCTTCACTATATTCTTCAGCTGATGTTGACTTCTTTTGGAACCATGTACTCTTCCTCTCAATTCTCTAATCCACAAGCTATTCAAAGCATTGCACATTATGAAGCACATTGATTCCTGGCATCCCAAATATCTCCTTACCTCCACAAAATGCTTATTTCTTAACCACTTCCTGCTAGCACAATAGAGTAATACTAGCACTTTAAATAGTTGCAATTACTGAATATAGGCAGATTTTTGTAAGAACTTTATCCCAATCTAACACATAAATTATTTATTGTGCACTGATTCTTTTTCTTCCCACTCAGGAGCCTTTCGTCTCCTACTCTTCCACTCCAGATGCCAGCCAGGCGTTTCAGAACCATCTGATGGTAACAGGATGGAGACTGATTCAACATCATCCCACCATCTACCTTCTGCCTCTTATTCTTTAATTTCCTTTGCTTACTGCTGCTCACAACACTGTAATTCTACTTTAGGCACCTTCTGTACATTCATGTCCGTTATTTTTTTCTTCTTTCCTGTTTATGATTAGAAAATACTTTATTAGTTTTATTTATGAATCAAAGAATAGATCTAAACATGAAGAGTAAGCATAGTACTATAGGATACTAGTAATACTAGCTAGTACAGCTAATTGTTCCTCCTCTTTGTTCCCATAATACCCTTTGGATGTGTCTATGATTGTATTTGCTGCCGTGTGCTATGACCGGTTGTGTTATTCTCCACTCATTAATTAGACTTCCTTGAAAATAGATTGAGTCTTTTTTCCCCCATTTGTTTTCACTGTGCTTAGCACAATGTCTAGTACATTATAGGTACTCGTTGATGTATTCTGAATGAAAAAAAGGAATTCATTGTTAAATCAGAGTTTTTAAGTGAAATAGGTATAAATGGGAGGCTAACTTCTAAATTATGAACATGCCTAGAAATTGCCTTTAGAATCTCCATACACCTATCTTCTTACCCTCTAAATAAATATACTTTCCTTCAAACATTAAAGATAGTAGTAAAATGAATTCTTAGTCAAGTTTTTCTTCTTTGAGTTGGGTTGTGTATGCGTGTGTGTGTGTACTTGTATTTAAAGTTTAAAAAAAGGACCAATATATCGCTTCTCGGCCTTTTGGCTAAGATCAAGTGAAAAAAGGACCAATATGACAGGTATCAATTCCCCATTTTACCAAAACAGTCTCAGAATGTTAAAAATAGTAATACTTTCAGTGAAAGTCAACCAATGTTCAAATCCAGTTCCTCTGATACCAAAACCAGTGTTCTTTCTTTGGTAGAAACTAAACTTTATATTTTCCTTATGGTTCAAGTAATATAATTAATGTTAGAAAACACTCAGAAATTTCAGATAAGCAAAATAAAAGGGAAAAGAAATAAAATCCATTCAAGATTTCAGCATTCCCAGACAACCATTGTTAACATTTTTGCATATATATACACTATACATACACTAACACTTATTTTTTTTTTACAAAAATGGAAAGTGAAACTTTAATCTTTTTTGTTTAACAATATGTGATAATTCCTCTCTTTGCTCATTTATTCCAGGGTTTTTCAACCTCAGTTTGATTGACATTTGGGGCCAGATAATTTTTTTGTCATCAGGGGGTGTTCCTGTGCATTGGAGGATACTTAACAGCAACCCTGGCCTTTACCCAGTAGATGCCATTAGTACCACTCCCCACTTCATTGCCCCAACCAAAAATATCTCCAGACATTGGCAAATGTCCCCTGGGGAACTGATTAATTCATATAATATATATTAGAGTATATAACTTGAATGATTTTTTCCTCGATGGTGATTAGAAAATCAATTGCAAATGCTTTTCTTTTTGATATATATATTTAGAAATAGTTAATATCAAATGAATACTAGAAATTTTTTAAAAATTAGATGTTTAACACTTTTTATTAAACTCTGTATTAATGTCACCAGGCTCAGAGGAATTTTTCATCATTTTAGAATATGCCCTCTTTATGACCCATGGATTTGTCATTGTTTAAAAATTAAAAAGTTGAGGGCGCCTGGGTGGCTCAGTGGGTTGAAGCCTCTGCCTTCAGCTCAGGTCATGATCCCAGGGTCCTGGGATCGAGGCCCGTGCGGCTGGCTCTCTGCTCAGCAGGGAGCCTGCTTCCTCCTCTCTCTCTCTCTGCCTGCCTCTCTGCCTACTTGTGATCTCTCTCTCTCTCTGTCAAATAAATAAATAAAATCTTAAAAAAATAAATAAATAAAGGTGGGCTGGGTCAGGGTTGGGCCCTTTATCAGCATTATCTTCAACTTTTCCCTAGGTTCCTGTTTTTCAAACTCCTGAACTGCTATTCAGATTGCCACAATTTTAATGGAATTAAAAAGAAAAGAAGCAGCAGCAGCAACTGATCAGATTTGCCTTCCTTATAGAATGGTGGCAGCAGCGAAGATGTGGACTCAATGAGGCCAGACCATCAGGAGACTGGTTGGAAAGTCACCTCTGTTATAACAACGTGATTCTTTGTAAGACTGACACCAAGATTTTAAACCATTTGTGAGGAGAGACTGAAAATGAGCTAAAATGAGGTTGATGCAGCCCAGCTTCCTCTGGATTATTGATGTCCCATGAAAAATTATTTAAAACTGAATTACTCAGACTTTAGGAAATGAACTGATATTGGCTAGTATATTCTAATATGATTATCTTTGGGGGCTTGATCATATCCCTATTAGGGAGGTGGTGAAGTTTTGTCTGTAAGGAATTTAAATTCTTCTGTCAATCATATTGAGAATGGAAACGACAGCTCTCAGACAGGTGAGGGGAAAATTTCCTTCTACTTCTGGTGCCAGAATCCCTTTGGCATGGACTCCAAGTCATGGAAGTTCCTGGGGCATTTCTAGAGCCAAAGCCATCTTGGCCAGGGAGGGCTGGCTAGGAATGAGGTGCCTGGGTCCTGGCCTGTGCAGGTTGTGCATAACTACCTCATTCTACATCCTTTCTTTCTTTTTTTTTAAATTATTTTATTTATTTGACAGAGAGAGAGATCACAAGTAGGCAGAGAGGCAGGCAGAGAGAAAGGGGGAAGCAGGCTCCCTGCTGAGCAGACAGCCAGATGCGGGACTCAATCCCAGGACCCTGAGATCATGCATGACCTGAGCCGAAGGCAGAGGCTTAACCCACTGAGCCACCCAGGCACCCTACATCCTTTCTTTTTATTCCTAAACCTGCAGCAAAATTTTGTTAAAAGTTATGGTCTGGATTTAGTTTTACTGTGAGGAATTCAGGGAGGGCTTGTCTTGTGCTTCAGAAAGAGATGAAAAGGTGAGAGCAGGACATCTCCTTGAGATCGATGTGCCGATAACAGTTGGCAGAAAGCCATGCCCAGCTGAACAGTCAGGGGGACTTTACAGGAAGACACTGCTGCCGTCCAGACTTAGTGGACAAGAACCCCATGGCCATTTTCAGACTACATGTCGAACCCTGGGAACTCTTAGAGGCAGCTGGCAGGTAATGTGATGACAGCTGATTTCTGGGAATTAGTCAGGATTGAAGCTATTATAATTTGTGCACTAAGAAGATAGGGTTTCCATATTTTATAGCTACAAGATAGTGTGACTGTTGACAATGGAGTCACATAGAAATCCAGACAAAAAAGGATGAGGCCAAACCATTGCAGTGGTACTGAGGGCAAAGGGCGGGAGAGAGGAAATACTGAAGACAGAAAATTACTGGGATGTGGTAATACACTGGAATCTGAGCTAGAGATAAATATTTGAAAGTCATAATCATAGAGATGAAAATTGACTCTATGGGTATAATAATATTACCTGAGAGAGTGTCAAGAAAGTATTTATAAACAGCAAACCATTATGTAAATGTTAGCAATTAATTTCACATGCTAACAAAGTGGTTGCATCATTTTATAAGCCCATCTCATAACGTGTGTATTTAGTGTGAATAGATACACATATATATGTTTATATATCTTTTATCTTTTTTAATATCCTAAACTTTTAGAGATAGGAATCTGTAGTGAGTCCTTTAGTTTGAGCTACAGGAGGGTTTCTCAGTATTGGCACTATTAATATTTTGGTTTGGGACCAGATAATTTTTTACTGTGGGGGACTGGCCTGTGCATTGTAGGCTGCCTAGAAGCATTTCTGGGTTTAGACAGCACTGGTAGCACCGACTCCCACCCACCAGAACAAATAAAAATGTCTCCAGACATTGCCAAATATCCCAATGGAGGGCAAAATCAACCCTGATTAAGGATAATTAGAGGACTATATATACCTGTTAAATTTATCAGTGAGAAATAGAGGAGATTAAAATATTTTGAAATAAGATATTCTTTAATAGGATCATTAATTGATCATTGCTATAATTATATCTAATTGTATATATTCTATATACCATGCTCTGATTCATAAGATCAGAGATACATTTCCTATACAGCATATTAAAAGTAGTATCAGTAGAAGAATTGATGTGCATCAAACTAATTTTAAAAAGTCGTCAGTATTCAGATGGAGCCTTAGTTCAAGTATGCCAGTGCTTACTTAGTCTTTTCTTTTTCAACAAATTAAGAGAAAATAAGTGACAAGAAGAATTTTTAAATTATTATTAATTATTAAGAATCTAATTTTTAAGTATCCTTTAGTACTTTGAATTACCATTTAGATTTTAGCAACTGATATACTAAGCAGAAATCTTTCCATATCAATTCATTATATCTGGACCGTAAAAGTAACTTAACTAGGTATTGTACTTTTAGATTGACCAAATAATTCTGAACTGAGTTTGGAAATAAGACATTTTGTCAAATATTTTTTAAATTGTGAAGTATCTGTCAAATAAGACATTTTGTCAAATATATAATTTAGACTTTTCATAAATTTATCCCGGGTGCTTCACAGTTAAGGTGATTTAGAGAGAAGTTACCATAACAAACAAGTGTTTAAAAAATGGACTTCTGATGTGAGAACCTGGCTTGTATTTATGTTCTTTTCTTCTAGTTTAATCCAGTTTCTAGTTTCCTACCCATAACCAAAAGAGGAATCTGAAAGTGAATGACAGTTTTATATTTTCATGCTTAAATAACACAGACTTTTAGTTTTTAAAGAAGCTATTATATTCCTAAAACTAGTACAATGTTAGATACCAATTATATCTCAATTTAAGAAAAAGGNTTGTATTTATGTTCTTTTCTTCTAGTTTAATCCAGTTTCTAGTTTCCTACCCATAACCAAAAGAGGAATCTGAAAGTGAATGACAGTTTTATATTTTCATGCTTAAATAACACAGACTTTTAGTTTTTAAAGAAGCTATTATATTCCTAAAACTAGTACAATGTTAGACACCAATTATATCTCAATTTAAGAAAAAGGAATTATTGTTAGACTCCTCATTTTAAACATTAAGAAATGAATTTTGGAAAAAAGTAATTAATTCTAGTGTCCATAACTTTGGGATCATTTCTTCCTAAGAAGTTCTAAAGCTTCCTCAGAAACACATATGAAAAAGAGTACCCAAAGACTATAGGATAGTGAAGAACAGGACCATCCTGTAATATATTTGAAAGCATCCCAGCTGGGAGATCAGACAACCATCAATTCAAATAGCTTTATTGGTATGAGCTGGCTGTAGGCCGAATGGCTGGGTTATTTGGGGTCAAGCTGGGTAACATAGGTTCTCTGTGTCTTTATTTAAAAATTGAGGATAGTGAGGTCTAACTTTCAGTTTGCCAAGGAATCAGAAATAACGTGAATAAACACGTTGCATATGCAAACACTAATCACAGTTGAACCATGTAGTAGATGGTGATTAATTTTATATATTACCCCAACCATAAAAATATAGAATATGCATAATATATAATATAGATAAAAGTCTATATCTGTATTTTTATTATTTTTATTTTAATGTAGTTGAATTTACCAATATTTTTTCCATAGGTAACATACAACTATTGTATATATACAAATTGTGAAATACATATACATAAGAGTATATAAACTGTATACACACANATACATATACATAAGAGTGTATAAACTGTATACACACAATTGAAAGAAAAATAATAAACACTGAGTATCTACTATTCAAGTTAAAAAAAAAAAAAAAAAGTCAATACTTGGAAGCCCATAGTGCTTTTCGCCTGAACATATCCTTTTCTCTCCCTCCCCCCACCCCCAGGGGGTTATGGCCATATTTACTTTTATGATAATGTTCTCTTGCTTTGTTTTATAGTTATATAACCTATGTATGCATCCCTAATGACATACTGCTTATTTTTCTCTGTTTTTGAACTGCATATAATGAAATCATATTTTATGTATTCTCTTTTTTCTTGCTTCTGTCACTCAACAATATTTTGTGAGATTCACCCATGTTGCTAAAGGTCTATTCCGTTGTATAACATATCACAATTTATCTAGCATCTCTACTGTAATGAATTCATTAGTTATCTCCAGCTTTTGCTTATTATGAACCAAACCGGTAAAAATATTATATAAAAATCTTTGTGCACCCGGGCAAGAATTCTTCTAGGTTACTTATCCAGGAGTAGAATTTCTTTGGGGTAGAAAATGACTATAATCAACTCTACTAGATACTGCTAAACATTTTCCCAAGGAAATTGTACCAATTAACAGTTCTACTAATAGGATTAGGAGTTTCCAATGTTCACTAATACTTGGTATTGTCAGATTTCCTATTTAAATTTGCTTTTTCCTGATTACTAATGAAATTGAGCATCTTTTCTTAATTGTAATAGCCATTGACTTTCCTCTTTTGTGAGGTTTCTGTTCAAATCATCTGCCCATTTTTCTAGTGGGTTATATAACTTTTTCTACTGTTTTGTAGTTCTTCCTATATTCTATATACTAGTTCTTTGCCAATAATTGCATTACAAATATTTGCCTTCTTTGTCTAATTTGTGACTCATCTCTTACTCTCTTTACCATGCCTACTAATTAAGAATGGAAGTTCTTAATTTTAAGGTAACCGAACATGTAAATAAATATTTTTCTTTATGGATTATAACTTTTGTGTCTTGTTTCAGGCATTTTTCCTATCAATGATCATAACACTTTTTGTAGGATTAAAAAAAAGTTCTTCCTTATACCAAGATCATAAGGATAGTTTCCTATATTTACTTACTACATATTTACATTTTTTTCTCACATTTAGGTCTTTAACTCACCTGAAATTAATTTTTGCATATTCTGTGAGGTGGGAAGTCAAAAATTTTATTGACTTATTTTTAGTAATTTCTACACCCAACATGGGGCTTGAACTCAGAACCCCAATATCAAGAGCTGAATGTTCTTCCAACTGAGCTAGCCAGGTGCCCCTGTCAAAATTTTTAATCCCCATAGGGATAACTAGTTTTCTCGGCATCATTAACACTCATCTTTTACTCATTGTTCTATACTGTCACCTCTGTTATATACTAGGTTTCCATATATATCTATAGGTTTGTTTGAGGGCTTTGGTAATGTCTTAATTAGCCTTGAGAGTTCTAGGTTAAGTAACCTGTACTTTGTTCTTCAAAATTGTCTTGGCATTTTTCACTTGTTTTGTTTGGTTTTTCATTATACATTTTTTTTTAAAGTAATCTCTACACCCAGCATGGGGCTCAGACTCACAACCCTGAGATCAAGAGTCTCATGCTCCACCAACTGAGCCAGCCAGATACCCCTGGTTTTCCTTATACATTTTAGAATTAGCCTTAAAAGTTCCATCAAGGAGTGTTACGCTAAGCGAAATAAGTCAGAGAAAGACAAATACCATATGATTTCACTCATCTGTGGAATTTAAAGAAACAAAACAAATGAGCAAAGGGAAGGAAAAAAAGAGAGGGAGAGGCAAGCCAAGAAAGAGACTCTTGAGGTGCCTGGATGGCTCAGTCAGTTAAGCAGCTGACTCTTGATTTTGGCTCAGGTCATGATCTCAGGGTCCTGGGATGGAGCCCCATGTTGGCTCCGTGCTCAGTGGGGAATCTGCTTTAGGATTCTCTCCCTCTCCCTCTGCCTCTCCTCCTGCTCAGACACTCTGTGTCTCTTTTTCTCTCAAATAAATAAATCTTCAAAAAAAAAAACAAACCCAGATTCTTAGCTATATGGAACAAATTGATGGTTAGCAGAGGGGAGTTGGTGGGGGGAATTGGTGAAATAAGTGATAGGGATTAAGGAGTGGACTTCTGATGAGCATGAGGTGTTGTATGGAAGTGTTGAATCACTATATTGTATACCTGAAACTAATATTACACTGTATGTTAACTAACTGGACTTTAAATAAAAACCTTAAAAAAAAGTTCCATCAAATACTCTTGGTATTTTTTAAAGTTGCATTAAATTTATGAATCCATTTTTGGGAAATTGACATTCTCAGAATATTGAGTCTACTTATCCATAAACATGGATTTCTGTTTAGAAAATTGTATATTTTTTCATAAATATCTTACACATATTTTTTAGATTTGTTTCTATGTATCTGTGTTAGATATCTCCCATTTGGCTTTCCCATGTCCATTCCTCACTCTTCTTCACTTTGTTCTAGGAGGCTGAACTCTGGGGACTATATCCATGGTCTCTTATGCTCTCAGCCAACAGGGACTCCAGCAGTAGATTAGAGAGAAGGGGAAGAGTGAGGTCCACATATTACTGAAGACTCAAGCTCCTGCAAGGGTTGCCTTAGGTTGGCTCTGTCCCACTGAGTCCCACAGAGAGTTACTTCTCTCAAAGTGGTACAACTTTCTCTCTCTTTTTTTTAGTATTTTATTTACTTAGAAAGAGAGAGAGAATGCACATGTGAGCATGCATGGGGGAGGGGCAAAGGGGGAAGGAGACGGAGAGGGACAATCTCAAGCAGATTCCTCGCTGAAAATGAGCCCAACACAGGGCTCGATCCAAGAACCCTGAGATCATGACCTGAGGTGAAACCAAGAGTCAGATGCTTAACCAACTGAGCCACCCAGGTGCCCCCAACTTTCTCTAAGTCCCTCCTTTCATCCCTTTGAGCAAAGACAGATAACAGCTGCTTACAAAATAAAGAATAGAAATCCAAGGGTTGGACATTAAAGATTATTTAAGATTTGTGGCCTAGAAGAAGAAAACATATTTAGTAAGTATGGAATGGTGACCTTTTTCATACACTATAGAAATGTCAGGAGAAACAAAGACTGTGAAAGCCTTTAAAAAATAATAATCGTGAAATTATTGGGCCATGACTATGTGCCTTGCTCTGTGCTAGGTGTTTTACATATTTTATTTCACTTAATCCTTATGATAGGCTTAAGAGATTGATTTAATTATCCCAATTTCACAGATGAGGTTTTAAAATGCTTTCTCAAGGTCATAGAGCTAGTTAGTAAGCAGTATTCAGATTTTAAATGCAAGTCTGCTCGATTCCAAGACCATTCTATTAACTACCTTGCTGGTCTGTCTACATTTTACCATTAAGTTAACAATCAGGAAATTATGTCCTTCTAGAATGTAGTTTCAGTTAAGTGATCAGGAGGTGGTTTCAAAGGAGCAATCAGGCTGGGTGATCTCCAGAGGTTAAGGAATTAAGTGGTGAGGAAATCAAGATAGCATTGGAATATGAGCTGTTTCATAAGTCTAGTAGTAAAAGTTTGATTTATCATATTAGTTGCAAAAAGTCCCATTTTTTTTCTAAAAAATTTATGTCACACAAAGTCTGACATTTCTCAACCTAAGATATGCTCAACTGGCTTTCTCTGAGAGTTCTACTATATTATTACAACAGTGATGTCCCAGATCTATAGGGGTTTCCCATCTTCATAGGAACAAAGAAGCTACACGAGCTTCTTGGAGCCAGAGCATCTCATTCATCTCTGCATTCAGACCACAGAGCCTAGTGTGCTTGGAACTAAACATGGTGATTGGGCTCTGCTGTCTGAGTCTTGTTGCAGGGCTTATTTATCCTCATTAACATTAATACAGTGACTATCTTTCAGGTCACCTTGTCCTAGCAGCAGAGAAAAAGATATTTGTTTGTCATCCTCCTGGTTTTCCTTCCTAATAGCTCTGGTACCTAATATTTAAGCACAGACAGATGCCATTTAATAAAACCCTTATAAGAGTGTTGGGGAAATAAATAGCTTTGACCTTACATCAGCAACTCTAAAAGAGAAAAACCACTGCTGTCACAGGAAAAGGAAATTTTCCAAGGATAGTAGTCAAAATACTGAAAGAAAACTAATACCCAGATTACTGAACAGATACTGTAACAGGTAACGAGAAGCCATTTTTCCTGTTCACCTTAAGCACAGATCAAGAAGACCCTGTATCAGCCTATCTTTGACTTAATGGTGGGTCTCATAAGATACCGAACTTCTCGGGATACCTGGGTGGCTCAGTTAGTTAAGCACCTGCCTTTGGCTCAGGTCATGATCCCATGGTCCTTGAATCAAGCCCTGCACCAGGCTCCTTGCTCAGTGGGGAATCTGCTTCTCCTGCTCCTTCTGACCCTCCCCACTGCTTGTGCTCTCTCTCTCTCTCTTAAATAAATAATTTAATCAAATCTTTAAAAAAAGAAAGAGAACTTTCCAACCAAGAGACCACAATTCAGCTAACTAAACTTTGCTTCTTTCTTTTCCTGTATCTTTTTTTATTTTTATGCATTTTTACTTCCTTCAAGTCACATATTTTATGCTATTAAAATATGTTTTAAACAGTGTACTATAAAAGTCACTGTAATAACAACTGTTAAATCATGGAAAACAATAAATAAATGTTATTCAAATGATTGGGAAAAGCAAATAGGGGAAAGGAGGGTTGTGAAGAGTATAGTAAAAGCTTGTTAACAAAAGATCCCATATATCTAACTAGCAAGAAGGGAGGGGGATCAGCAGCACATGTGTTGTACTTATGAAAGACTAGGGATAGTAGCAATAATGTCTCCTTTTCCTGGTTTAAACTTCAGAAAGTGAATTTAAAATAATTTTTTTTAAAGAGTAATTTACTATAGCATGGATAAGGTAAAGTGGTGCTTGGAATCAGGTCCAGTAGCTTATTTTAGCCTCCATAATTGGATGACATGACAAAGTACAGTACATGAAAATATCTGGTCTCAGTGACGGTAGAGAGGTATTCACAAGAGAAGTCCAAGAACTATAAAGTAAAAGACAATTTGGGAATGAGGTTTGATGTCTACGTTCTTGACAACACAGAGAATGTAAGCCATTTTTAAATGTAGGAGGATTCCAAAAGTAAGAATCTCTCATATTTCATTTGGCAAGTCAATTAAATTTTTTTCCAAATAAGTGAAAAATTAGATGCCTTATAATCTGTTTCCTTACTATAAAGCATTTCTTTCTTTTGAAGGTAGCCCATTATATTTGAGGAAAAAAGATGTTTCTTCCTAAATAAGGAGAAAACTTAAAAATTAATTAGTTGGTAAAAGTTTGCTTGCAACATATTCCAAAACAAACCCTTCTAAGTTGTAGTTCAATATAAATTTTAATACATCTTTCCTTTAAGATTTATTTGGTTTTTCTAAAATGTTACCCTATTAACAGCATAATTTTGAATTATGATAGCATGACAATAATAAAATTACCTTAACAAAATGAGGATGAAAAGTGAATTCACACTTCACAATGTTTTACATAGATTTGACCTAATCAGATCCTCAATTTTGGTGGAAAAAATTAGAATCAGATCTCTACTCCTGGACTGGATTAGAATAATTTATCTAAAGTTGTTCAGAAGATCATTAGCCGCTTTAAAAGAAAAATATATCAGATAAATAATATTTCAATGAAAATAAATGACTGTATTCCAAGCTCAGTAAAACAAAAATATCCTTATTTATGCTCCTTTTCTCAGACACTGCAGCCTTTAGCATCTCATAAATCCTAGCTAATTACATGTCAAGAGAAAAGGTTAATTATAAGTTTAATAAGCTCCCCCTTTTCTATCTAATGAATCAATATCACATGGAGAATGCCAGGGGAATAGAATAGAAATGCAAATATTTAAAAATTACTACTTTAGTGGGTTCTATATGTGAAAAACTTCCTAAACAATGATGCTGCTTAGGGCGCCTGGGTGGCTCAGTGGGTTAAAGCCTCTGCTTTCGGCTCANACATTAAATTTACAGATGCATTGGAAGAAAATATCCATCAGTGGGAACATGTTATTACCATTTACTCTGCTAAATGATTTGAAAATGTAATAGAAATAAAGTTGTAGGGCGCCTGGGTGGCTCAGTGGGTTAAAGCCTCTGCTTTCGGCTCAGGTCATGATCTCAGCGTCCTGGGATCGAGGCCCACATCGGGCTCTCTGCTCAGCAGGGAGCCTGCTTCCTCCTCTCCCTGTCTCTCTGCCTGCCTCTCTGCCTACTTGTAATCTCTCTCTCTGTGTCAAATAAATAAATAAAATCTTTAAAAAAAAAAAACAACAACAATGATGCTGCTTCACAATGGAAAACACCACCTTACTAGATAGGCTATTCATTCAAAAACATTTATCAAGTGCTGGGTCTGTTCCAGCCACATTGTGCCAGGTTCCAAGTTGTATAAGGAATAGGCAGTATGTCCGGCTCCCAAAGCAATGCAGTGAGCTGCCAATATTCACAACTGGTTTTTATTCTCTTCACTTATGATTATAACCTTAGAACATTATAAAAGCAACATGTTTTGATCAATCCTTAATGAGGGAGTACAATGGCCCTTCCCACATCTTGATTTTGGACTTCTGGCCTCCAGCACTGTGAGAGAATAAATTTTTGTTGTTTCAAGTCATTCATGATGGTAGCCACAGAAAAGTAATAAAACACTCTTCTAGGAGAATAAAGTAGAGTACAGAAAGGCATTTCCATTATAATCTCAGCTATATGGAAAGATCTATGGAAAAATTTTGAAAAGAAACTTACCACCTTGTTAGCAATGGTAGCCCCTTGATGATGAAATCATAGTAACTACTGTTTGCTTATTTATAATTTCCGTATTTTCCAAAATTTCTAGAATAAGTATTGTATTTTTATTAGAAAATAAAATATATCACTTTGGGTCATGAAAAGCCATATGCATTGATATGTTAATTGTATAACTTACAGTGAAAAAAATTAGAGGCAGTCTAATTATCTAATATTTGCCAATGGTCAAATAAATTTTGGTTTGTCCTTTTGATGGAATATTAAACAGCCATAATATGACTATTCTGAAGCAATAAGGAAAGTTTTAAAACAACAAGGAGACAACATAGCTTAATGGTTAAAATGGTAAGCATTGGAACCAGACTGACCGCATTTTAAAAAGACCTGTTTTCGTAATAACGAAGGACCTTGATAACCTCTTTGTTTCTCAGCTTTCTCATCTGAGGACTAACAGAATTGACTTACAGGTTGTTCGAGGATCAAATGGATAACATTTTATCTAAGAACTTTTTTTTTTCTAAGAAGAACTTGTCCACATTTTAACATCTCTGATATTGGGCTATCACTGATAGTTGATGGTATCTTATTACAAGCACAGAGTTTCCTACTCATGTGAACATCATCACTGTTCATGTGGTTGTCACATCAACTGAATTATGTACATTGTGGTACTCTATAATTTGAATTTAGTTGCTGTTTAAAATGCCTTAAAAATTGTGATTCAGCATGGAAATAAAGGTTAGTGTGCATGGAGAAAGGCAAGAAAGAGAGTAGGAGAACTTAAATTTGATATTAGCAAAACAATTATTTGTCCCTGAAGGGAAGACTGCCACTTCCTTTCATGCAAAGCAACCCTGAAGAGGAAGCTGTCTCACATTCTGGGACTAAGATATGAGCCTATTGTACATCAGCAATGCCACTCAAAGCAAGAGAACTGTGAAATCCCTTGAAATAGATGAAAGAAATTTCAAAGTAATAGAGGCTGATATAACCAATTTATCCCTTGTGAGGAACTATCATTAAAGTGTCAAGTGTCAGGATGTCGGAAATGTCCTGTTGCCTTTAGACAGAAGTTGCTTACTTTCTAGAGATATGAGGTTCAATAGAGGGAAAAAAGCCAATGTGTGGTTTGTGTTAGAATTTTAGTGAGCAGTTTTTTAAGTTCTTTCTTAATGATACACAAGAAAATGGTGCATGTTACAATCAATAATATCTCAGTTTCAATGAAATATGATTCAAGAAAATTTCTAAGCACCATGCCTGGCACATGGTAAATACTTCCTAAGTGCTAGTTACATATATTGTAACAAACAAAACAAAATAAAACAAACCCCAAGAACAAAACAAAAAACCCAAACCCCAAAAACAACTATAAAGTTGTATGCGTACATATCTGACTATAGAACTTCATCAACAAAGATTTAGAGGGAATATGTAAAAACACAAATTATATTATGTTAGATCGATGGGTTAATTGATGCTTTTATTCTTTTGTAACTTGTTAGAGAAACTTGCCATTGTATTGTATTTTAACAATTTTTAATTGAAAAAAATGTATTTCATGAGCATGGTAAAAAAGAAAAGGCAAAAAAAAAAAAAAGAAAAGGCAACACTTTACTAAGGGGTATATAAATGAAATGGAAATCTCTCTCCCATCTCAGGCTTTATTTTTGTTTTCCCAGAAGCAATTACTGATTTCATTTTCTTTAAAATCTTCTTCATTTCTTCTATGCATAAAAAGTATGTGTGTGTATATTCTTACACAAATAAATTTACATACCTATTCCCTACTTTTATTTTTCTACTGTAATAGTTATTGTTCCGTAAGCCTATATAGATTTTAATTCTTCTTGACATTCATATAGTATCTGTTAGCATATAGTACAGGAAAGAGAAATCACTCTAGGTATTTCAGATAGAAAGGGACTTAAAGGCAGAAACTTGGTACTTACAGAATTGTGGGATGGTTTCAAGGAATAGAAGGCAGTGGTCTGCTACCAGACACTGATTTCCAGGGCATGCCACTTTAATCTACAGGTCAGCACACTACTGCTGTTTCCATTGCTTGGGCGCTGAACTTCCTCAATTCCCACTGAAGTTGGTGACTAGTGCCTCTGGGACACTGCCTTCAATCATGACAAAGCTGATAACTCAACAGTGGAATGAAAGCTGGGTCTGGCTGCAAACACTAATGGGCTGGCAGCTCACTATGAAGAAGGAGGGCTCCCTTGTACTTCCAACATCTCACTGGTGGAAGCAAATTCTCACCCAGAACCACAGCTGCAAGAAAGTCAGAGAAAAGTAGTTCTGTGGGAAGGCATAGAGAAAGGGGTAGAAATGGATGCTGAGGCTAATTAACTATAAACAACACAGTGTTCCACAGTATCCATCAATACTCTGTGTGTGTGTGCGCGCGTGTGTGTAAAGGGGGTGATATGGAGGCTACTTGCAGTATTTTATATTACAAACTCTATGGCAACAAATTTCAGTCTAAATATGTCTTTGAGCATCTTTGAGAATACCACAAATTCTAGAACTAAAATTAGTGGCATTATCAGTGGGTTGTACACTTCTTTACATAATTAAGAAAGGAAAAAACACATCCCACACTGCCTAAACACAAAATAACATTAGTAACTCAGTTCTATCAGTAAGGGTAGATTTAAAATATTTTTCAATGTTGATCATGTAACACTTAAATCCTACAGAAGAATGCCCCCACACCCATTTGCTCTGCTGTATCTGTGATATACAGAAATGTTTTAGAAACACCTTCATTCCTCTATCTTAAAACCTACGGTAAAGCTGAGCTGGGTTTACAGGTTCAGGCCTCTCACCCAAGTCTCCATTTGCCTGTGTCTTCATGGTGTTTACCAATCCCGCCCACAGGGCCGCACAAGAAAGGTGTGGCCAACAATTGGTGCAAAATTAATAAGGCCTCGAGGGCTGGAACCCATGAGTTCAGCGTGCTTACCACCTACACCACCCACAGGCAGAGGTCACAACGATGATTAGCATTCTTGGAGTGCTTGCCAGAGGCCAGTCACTGCTCAGTCGTTTAATCTTATCCTTAGGATGATCCCATGAGGACTAGGCACTTCCGTGAACCCCTTGTAGGAGTGAGGAGATAATCCTCAGCAAGGTGAAGAATTTGCCTCTAGTCAAGGCTCTTGTTGTCACCCCCTACAGTGGGAATTTATTCTAGTTTTCAGGATCAAGCAGGAATTCATGAAATACGAATCCCGAGGAGACAAATGAACTCATATCTGCTGTGGCCAAACACAACAGACTCTCCACCACAGGAAAAGTCACGTGTCTTACACAAACGCTACCTCATGCCAGTGGTTCTCCTGATGATGACAAGTGAGACCGTAACCGTGGATTAAAATAAATCTACTCCTAGAAAAGCAACGCATGGTATATAGATCTATTCATTTAGTTAGCCAGCCAGTCAGTAATTCATTCATAGCTGGTTGCTCTTCACAGAATCCTGGAGGTCTGTGGGGACTAAGAAAGCAATACAACCTGCAGCCTCCCTTATGCTCTCATGGAATTTATAGTCACTTTGTAGAGAACAGAGAAATACATACCAAACATCTAACAATTCGAGTAAAAGACAGCACAGTATCTTTGTAACATCCTGTGCAATTTAAAAACTTATGCACTTTTTTTTTTTAACATTCTATTTATTTACCTGAAAGAGAAAAAGAGAGAGCATGAGTGGGGGGAAAGGGCAGAGGGAGAGGGACAAGCAGACTCCCTGCTGAGTGGGGACTCGATCCCCGGACCCTGAGATGATGACCGCTAAGGGTGTATTAATACACTGCTGTGTGGGCTCAGTTCCCCAGGTAACTCTGACAGACTATAGAACATGGCTCAGAACTGACTGGCCAAGTGGCAAGGAAGCTGGCACATTAATCTATCAATTCTCATCCTTCATGGATTAGCCACTGTTCCTAAAGTGATGAGTTCCTTGGCATTCCTAGCTGGCAGTACGCATGGGCTAAGCAGGAGATGTAGGCACTTAAGGAAGGAAGACCTTGGTGTATAGAGAACCACTACTGAAGTTACAGGTGAGCTGCAAGTTAGCTCACTGGATCTGAGTGGGACACTGACAGCATATGCTACAGGATAGGAATTAATTCAAAACAAGTAATTACCAGAAATTTTCCTTATTGTGTTGGAACAGTTTATTTCATAAATAAATGATAATGGATTTCTGCCTCAGTGAAAACAATTTCAATCATAAAACAAATTAGCTTTCATCCTGTAAATTCCCCTTTAAGGAGCCCTCATTATATAAGAAAGAAACAAAAATGATATCCATGTCTAAGAACATACTAGAATTGATTATAGAGTCTCATATTAACAAATATTTGCAGCATCAAGCAGGCCAACCAAACAATTTTCAAGACAATAACTAACCACTGTCAAATAAATTGCCGCTGCTTTTACTCATGCTGCAGACATATGGGATATGTATTCACGTGTGATTGGATCTCCCTTTGCAAACCTGAAAGCCTACAGTTCTCCTGGAGGCCTTTCTTGTCTCTCTGAAGTGCCATCCTAATGATTTTTCAAAATGAAATGCGTGGGCAAACTTGTAACGTCATTTTTGCTTGTTTTCTTATTTGTTTTTTGTTTTTGTTATATCAGACCATCTTCAATATACCCTTCAAATTTGGTGAAATCTGCTCAGCTACTTTTTTTCACGATGGAGCAGTAAGCAAGCAGAGACTCCATTTTATTTCCAGAACCCATTTTCTTTATATCGGTAACAAACTGGATTTCAGAACTAAAATAAGCTAACATAGTAAACGGTCAAATCACAGTTTCCCCAAAGGGCAGAGCTGAAAGCCGTTTTAAAGTTGTTTATTTATTTCCTTATCCTGTGACTATAGTTTTTAATCGATTTTAAATCACAGGTTCTAGTAAATGTTTTCCCTGTGCTTCTTATAGCTGAGGAAAAGGAGACCCGAGCCCTTTCTTTTAGGTGATAACCTAAAAATTAGCGAGTTCACAGGGGCTTAAGGACTGACTGTTTAAAAATAAGGCATTTCTTATGGCAAACCTGAGAAATTTATGACAAAATTTGGAGCTACCTTCTAAATGGGGAGAGAGTCAATAAAGATCCTGAAGAAAAATGGAAAGGTGGAGAGACATGCCTGTTGAGTATAACAGAGTTAACCTGAGGGTGTACTCCTGGAAATGCTCAATTATCATTCTATCGTAGGCTAAAACGCCCTTAGCTTTTTAGCCTTGAGTTTATTTCCTATAAATACTTCAGCCTCTGAGTTTATTCAGTAGAGACTGCAGTTATTGCCTCATAAAAAGAAAGCATCCACAGCCTATCTCCTTAAGGAGAGAGATTGGTGTTTAATCCAGAAGTGGGTCTCAGAGGACTCAAAGTCCTCAGAGCTGGGAAAGTTGAAAACTACACTTGTTGATGGGAAATGTGTACTTACTCAAAGGAGTTTTTTTTTGTTTTGTTTTGTTTTGTTTTTTGCTTTCTAATAAAAGTGGGTAAAAGGTCTAAATGTCTTTTAAGGATGTAATTTTTATTTTTTTATTTTTTTTAAAGATTTTATTTATTCATTTGACACAGAGAGAGAGATTACAAGTAGGCAGAAAGGCAGACAGAGAGAGAGAGGAGAGAGGAGGAAGCAGGCTCCCTGCTGAGCAGAGAGCCCGATGCGGGCCTCCATCCCAGGACCCTGGGATCATGACCTGAGCCGAAGGCAGCGGCTTTAACACACTGAGCCACCCAGGCGCCCTGTAATTTTTATTTACTATATGGTTGTCACCATGCATATTTTCTTTAAATCTAGAAAACTACCTCAAATAGACAATTAGACTGAGTAATAAATTGAGAATGAATAAATAATAGAAGACTATATCTTTTCCATCATAATCAAAGTCAAAATCATGTTTCTAATTTAACATTTCAGTATTTGAACCCACCTAAGTGGCCTATTCTTTGGGAAGATGGGGAATCTTTCTGTTGCAAGTTCATTAGGCAAAAACTGAATCTAAAACCACCGGACTTTGTACCCTGTAAATATGAGACTCTCTTGAGAAATTCTCTGCTTGCCTGCTTTGTCTGCATTGATTTCTTAAATTTCAGCTGCAACTTATTTTAATAATCTGTTTATGTTAGGACACTGGGAATGCAGAACATATTCTACCTGTCCATTGCAACTAATATTACCTATCTCACCACTAGAATTATAATGCAGGGTTATTTTGCAATTAATATCTGCTCACTACATACAGGTAAATATTTGAGGTGAAAAAAATCCTTTACTAGAAATAATAAAACATAAGCATTTCCAAAACATGACAGAAAAATTTTAAACTCTACTTAGGGGGTGGTAAAAAGAGCCAATCTCAGAGTCCATCGTATTTATTTTTAAAGCTGAAAAAACAAAACCTAACTACTGTGGAATGGATAGGAATGGAGGACTCCGGCATATAGATCTTTAGGATATTTGTGTTGCATAAACACAAGCACAAATAAGTTTCATATAGTGTCACTTACGAGTGTTTGTTTATAGATAACAAATTCATTAAATTTGTCTCTATTCTCTTTCACTTTCAATTTTCAGTACAAACATTTCTGCTGCTGTGTTTTAACCTATAAATTCTCTTTGAATGAAGCTTTTTCTTCTATCTTTGGCAGCATGGTTCTTCCAAGGATTTCTTCATATTTATTAAGTCGTGCACATTCCACTCTTTCATTAAGACAAGAGTTCCTAGAAGAGGCTTTCTGTAACTGCAGCTTCCCTGTAACCGGACTGTAATCACACAGTACCATTAAAGCTAAATAAGACAAAGGATTTATCAATACTTATGAACGTTCAGGTATCATTTTGTGAACGTTCAGTTATTGGCTCTGTGAATCTCAGCTTCCTCATCAGCAAAGTGAGGAGGTAGGACACACAATCTTGAATGGTTTCTTTCAGCTCTAACATTCCAGAACTTAGGCTGTGGCATCAGATTGCCTAGGTTCGAATGCTGGTTATTTCTTCACCACTTTAGGAAACATACTTAACCTATCAAATAGTGGAGATGACAATAACACCTACCTTATAGGGCTGTTATAAAAATTAAATAAGCTAATGCATGTAAAGCACATTAGACAGTGGGGCACATAAGTGTCCTTTAATAAATGTTAGCCTCTGTTATTATTTTATAATATCCTCATTTTGTAAGTAGATATTCATTTCATCTTCGTTTATTTATTTAACAAATATTTATTCAACACCCACTCCATAGAGGTATCAGGGATTAAAAAAAAGATATTATTCCTGATTTCAAAGATCCAAGAATCTCATGGAGAAGAAAAACAAGTAAATAATTATGATTCAGTGCAGTAAGTGCTTTAGTAGCAGAAAGCAGCTTGGACACAGGTGGGGTGGGATGGAGTGAGGGAAGGTTTGTGGGATGGATCAGATCTTGTCTAAGTTGAATCCTCTAGTCTGAACTAGAGTTAAGTAGAGTTAGCAAGGGCACAGGGCAGTACCTGAGGTAAGGGCTGGGGGTGGAAGGAGTGAGGAGGTCCATGGAGAAAGAATATCACGGGCAAAGATTCAGATGCATGAAACAGCATGGACTATTTAGAACTGTAGATGATCCTGCAGGTGTGTGTGGGGGGGTGGAATACATGTGGCAAGTGGCAGACAAGCTCCTGTGGTAGACGGGGCCAACATTTAAGAGAGGAGCAGAGGAAGGTGAAAAAGACTGAGAAGGAGTAACCAGAGGGGGAGAAGAAAACTCAAGGTTGCATGCTCAACTATATGGGATGCAGCAGGGAGATTATTACTTTATTTCTCTTTTTCTCTCCACCTTTGGATTAAGTTTTTATGTTCCTGTTTTACCTCCACTGTTGACTTATTAGCTATACTTCTTTGTTTTATGTGGGTTGTTTAAGGCAGGGTTGATAAATTTTTCTCTAAAGGTTCACAGAACAAATATTTTAGGCTTTGTGGGCTGTACAGATATGAAAACAAATGGGCTTGGCTGTGTTCCAGTAAAACGGTATTTACAAAACAAATTTGGCTCACAGGCCTAGTCTGCCAACTCCTGCTCTAGGGTTTACAATATACATCCTTCACTGGGGAGGGTTTGCGCTATGGTGAGTGCTGTGAAAAGTATCAGCCTGATGATTCACAGACCTGTACCCCTGGGGCAAATAATAAAAAATAAAAAATAAATAAATACAATATACATCCTTAACTCATCACAGTATACCTTTAAAAATATTGTACCACCTCAAAGCATCTTTTCAGAACTACACTACAGTATGCCTTCATTTCTCACCTCTCTTTACTTTGTGCTGTTGTCATATTGTCATAAATTTTACTTTTGCATATAACTCCCATAATATACTGCTATTATGTTTGATTAATATCATTGATCTTTTTTTAAAGATTTTTTAAATGAGAAAAAAATGATTATTTTTAATTTCTGGACATATTTACCATTTCTGCTGCTCCTCATCCCTCTGTCCAGATTCAAATTTCCATCCGATATCATTTTCTTCTTCCTCAGTTGGGATTGGGATTCTGGAACCATTAGGGGTTAGTCAGACCTTAAACTCTTTCTCCACATGTCCCCTTCATGTAACTAGTATGGCTTCCTTGCAGCATGGCAGTCTAAGGGTAGTCAGATTTATTACATGGTGGTTGGCCTTTCCCAGAGCAAGTGTTCCAAGAGGGAGTCATTTCAGAGACCCAGAAAGAAACTACTAGGTTATTCATTATCTAGCTTTGGAAGTTACCCAGTTCCATTTCCATCACATACTACTGGTCAAAAGTGAGTTACAGAGTCATACCAGACCAGGGCCACACAGGACCTTGATATCAGGAGCCTGGTTCATGGAGGCAGGGGGCAGGGAGGGCATATCCTTAAAGACAAGCTACCAGAGCTCAATGACAGTAAGGATTATTGCGTTTAGGATTACTGAGGAAAATATTTCACTGAAGAGATGGGTCATGATCCCAAGGACCTGGCTCAGTAGGGAGTCTGCTTCTCCCTCTCTCTCAGCCCCTCCCCCTGCTCAAGCTTTCTCTCTCAAATAAATAAATAAATAAATAAATAAAATCTTTAAGAAAAAAATATCTTTTTCTTCAATATTCGATGTGCTCCTTTTTTCTGATTGCTTTTAAGATTTTTCAGTTTATCACTTATTTTTGGCAATTTCTCTATAAAGTGCTTAGGTATTCATATAATTTCCTATTGCTGCAGCAACAAATGATGACAAGTTTAATGGCCTAAAACAACAATTGAACAACAAAACAACTTTTGTGCGTCAACTATACTTCAACTTTAAAAATACAAATTTAGGGAGACCTGGGTGCCTCAGTTGATTCAGCAGCTGCCTTTGGCTCAGGTCATCATCCCAGGGCCCTGAGATGGAGGGAATGTTGGGCTCCCCGCTCAGTGGGGAGTCTGCTTCTCTCTCTCCCCCTGCCCCTCCACCCTGCTTGTGCTCACTCTCTCTTCAAATAAATAAATAAAATCTTTAAAAATAAATAAATAAATAAATAAATAAATAAATAACACGAAGTTATCATCTTAGAGTTCTAGATGTCAGAAATTTAAAAATCAGTCTGATGGACCTAAAATCAAGGTTGTGGCAGGGCTGCCCTCTATTACGGGCTCTAGAGGAGAATCCATTCTTTGTCTTTTTCAGCTGTCAGAGGCTGCATGCATTCCTTGACCCTGGGCCTGCTCTTGCATCACTGTCCTGTCAAATCTCTTTCTGACTCTCTTGCATGGCCTTACAAGGACTTTATATTTGGTTCTCCCAAGTAGTCCTAATCATCTTCCCATTTTAATGTCGTTAATTTGCAAATGATAAAAGGTAACATATTCACAGGCTCCAGGGATTAAGACATGGTTATCTCTGGGGGACCATGATTCTGCCTACCAAAGTGTTGGGGTTTTATGTTCCTTAACTTAAAGTGTGTTGAATTTCTTGTATCCATGGGTTAAGAGGTTTCATTAAACTTGGGAAAACATTTCTTCAATAAATTTTTTTTCCCATTTTGCAGCCCACTTTTCCTTTTGTGACTCCAATACATGTGTATGAGACTGCTTGATATGCTTCCTCAGGTCACTGATGCTCTATTAATTTTTTTAGTCTTTTTTTCCCTCTCTGTTGATAATTTCTGTTGCTAGTCTTTAAATCCAGTGATCTTTGTTTATCTGAAGCATCTAATCTGCTGTTAATTCCAAACAATGGAGTTTCCATTTCAGATACTGTTTTCAGATTTCATTCCAGATATTATATTTTCATCTCTAGAAGTTTCAAAGGTCTTTCTTAAAACTTTAATTTCTCTTCTTATCATGTTGTTTCTTCCACTTCTTTAAACATATAGAACATATTTACAATACTTGTTCCAACATGCAGTTTTTATCTGCTGATTCTAATATACATGTGATTGATTTTTTCAGTTAAAGATCCTATTGTCCTGGGCGCCTGGGTGGCTCAGTGGGTTAAAGCCGCTGCCTTCGGCTCAGGTCATGATCCCAGGGTCCTGGATCGAGGCCCGCATCAGGCTCTCTGCTCAGCGGGGAGCCTGCTTCCTCCTCTCTCCTCTCTGCCTGCCTCTCTGCCTACTTGTGGTCTCTCTCTCTGTGTCAAATGAATAAATAAAATCTTAAAAAAAAAAAAAAAGATCCTATTGTCCTGCTATTTGCATGCCTGGTAGTTTTTTATTAGATGCCAGACATTTTGAATTTTATTTTGTTGAGCATCACATTTTGTTGCTTTCATTTAACTATTGTTGGGCTTTGTTTGGGGACATTTAGGATTTGTTTTGATCATTTAGAGGCTTGCTTTTAAGTTTGTCTGATTTGGCCCGGAACAGTGTTTAGCCTAGAGCTAATTTGGCCCCACCACTAAGGCAATAGCCATTTGAGAGGTCTACCTAATGTCTCAGGTATTAGGAAATCTTTTCCTTTGGGCTGATGTGAACATGACCTACTCATAGCTATGCATTAATTCTAGTGATGTTTATGCTTGTTCCTCTTCCTTTTTGTTGGTTCACTTCCTTGCCTTGGCTAGTTTCCTCACACACATGCCTACTCAGATCATTACTCAGATGAAGATTTGAAGAAAGCCTTTGTAGATCTCCGAAGCTCGCTCTCTTTGCAGCTGCCTTCTCTTTGTTACTTTGTCCCACAAATTCTAGCCTCCCTGGCCTGCCTGGACTTTCAACTTATGAAACTGCCAGGCTCTATTCAGGTTCCGTTACCTGTGCTGTAGCCTCTCCTGGCAGTAAACTGAGGTAATCACAGGCTTCCTCTCTTGTGGATCACAATCCTGGCACTACCGATTATCTCATGTTTGAAAACCTTTGTTTTCTATATTTCATCTGGTTTTTTAACTGTTGAAGGTGGAAGGGCAAATCCAGATCCTGTTACTCCATCATTGCAGAAAGTTTTCAGTATTTATTAAAGTACAAAAACAAATATATATTAAATATATACACTTACCAGAAGAATTTATAAGCATATATATAACCACTCCTCAGAAGTATTCCTTAAGACAGGAACTATGTCATTTGCTGTCTTTTTTTTTTTTTTTAAAGATTTTATTTATTTATTTCACAGAGGGAGAGAGATCACAAGGAGGCAGAGAGGCAGGCAGAGAGAGAGAGGGGGAAGCAGGCTCCCCGCTGAGCAGGGAGCCCGATGCGGGCCTCGATCCCAGGACCCTGAGATCATGACCTGAGCCGAAAGCAGAGGCATTAACCCACTGAGCCACCCAGGCGCCCTCATTTGCTGTCTTAAGACTGACCAAAACTCAACTCAGTCTACTGTTCTTAACATTATCTGGGTCCACAGATCAAAGACCAATCTCAATATGGAGCAGGGAGTACACTGACAGCCTCATTCTTCCTCTCCAATCCAGTGAGATTCAGATTTTGAGTAGATGACTCACAGTGACCTTGAGTAGATGGCTCCAGTCCCTAGGGTTGAGTTCCCATGGTCCTGTCTGTTCACTTTGACCCTACCTGCCATGAACACAAATGACTGGACTAGAGCTGGGCTTATTGGTGAATAGAAATTGTAAAAGAGTATTATGTATCTATCTTCTACCTAACTTTTTTTTTTTAAGATTTTATTTATTTATTTGATACAGAGAGAGAGAGAGAGAGAGAGAGATCAGATCACAAGTAGGCAGAGAGGCAGGCAGAGAGAGAGGAGGAAGCAGGCTCCCCACCCAGCAGAGAGCCCAATGTGGGCCTCGATCCCAGGACACGGGATCATGACCTGAGCCGAAGGCAGCGGCTTTAACCCACTGAGCCACCCAGGCGCCCCTACCTAACTTTCTAGAGAGAAAAAATTGCAGGAGACTAAGGGTAATAAAGAGAGATTCGGAATCTGTGTGGCTGCAATATGACATATAAACTCAGAAGCCAGCAGATTCCACATTCTTTGTGGATCACAATGAGTTATCCACACGCATAGAGAGAGAAGAATGCAGCAGATGTACACTGAGAAATGAGACAGCAGACCATAACCTGAGTTCCTGGTGATTTTCCTTAATTCCAGTCCCTTCTTGAATTCCTGCCTTTGGGTCCTACAATACCCCTCTGCATCCCTCTCTTCACTAAAACTTGTTTGTAGAGTTTTGCTACCCTTCAACAGGTCTGGAATTTGGGTTTTCCAGAGTCAACCACTGGGAGCCCACTCTGCTGCCTGCCAAATATGGAAGAGACGTGTTGTCCTCTGACAGAAGTTCTTTTCACCATGTATTTCATTTTCCAGAATGTGCTTTTTTCTCTGGTCCTGCTACTCATCTTCCCCTTGCCAGCTGCTCCTGGGTCACTAAAGTCTTGCCTCCAAACCTCAGTGATTACAGCCCTTCTACCTGATTTCTAGGATAAGAACCATCTAACTCAGGAACCACCCATTCATGATTCTTGGCTCCTGCACTCCTGTCTAAGAGGGACCTGTTGAATCACACTGAAAAGGCTG
This sequence comes from Ailurus styani, assembly GCA_002007465.1. Classification (NCBI taxonomy): domain Eukaryota; kingdom Metazoa; phylum Chordata; class Mammalia; order Carnivora; family Ailuridae; genus Ailurus; species Ailurus styani. The sequence continues at coordinate 6,091,825 of LNAC01000021.1, read as the reverse complement.
CCACACTTTGTACACAGAAGCCAGACCCAAAAGTGATATAGATTTTCCTTCTAACATCTGGGGCAAAGCAGACTGCTGTACTTTGTAATATTCTTCTATACAATCCAGCCAAAGTTATGGGAGGAGTTTGGCAATGAGAGAATAAGTATCATTCACCATGTCTCCCTTTTTCTCTCAAGAGAGTACCTAGCTAAGGTCAATCTATATAAAAAGGTATAAATGAACACATTAATAATGAAGACTGCATCATGCTATTTTCTGGAGTTGCAGAAATGCTGAAAACTGGCACTTTCAGAATAAAAATGAACAAGTGTTGCCTCCTGTACCTTGAGTATATATTATTATTAGAACTCATTTTTCCTTTCACATACCCATGTTTCTCTCCAGCTGATCATAAATTTGCTAAGCCCTGACATAAAACAATTTTTAGCAAGAGGGTACATGAGGGTAGTCATAGTGGGTTATTAAAGCAGTGGAGGGAAACCTAAATATTGCTGAATAGGTCATAAATGAAGCTTTAAAATGAGCAGTTAAATAGCCTAAGAGAACTGATTAGAGAAATAAAAAAGTAGAAGACTCCATGTGAATCTGGATTTAACTATTAAACTCTTTCATGACTTTACCCAAACTCCATAGATATGAACATCTTTTTTTTTTTTAATATTTTATTATTTATTTGTCAGAGAGAGAGTACAAGCAGGGGGAGCGGCAAGCAGAGGGAGAAGCAGACTCCCCACTGAGTAAGGAGCTCAATGAGGGACTCGATGACCTGAGCTGAAGGCAGACAGACACTTAACCAACTGAGCCACCCAGGCATCCCTGATATGAACATCTTTTAAAGAAAAGAAGCTTTTTTGTCTCTAGTGAGTTTCAGGGTCTTTTTCTCATTTTATAAAGTAAAAAGCCAAGATCAATTTCTGTCCTATGATAATATATCCTTCATCCAAACCACAAATACATCAAAATGAAAAGTATATTATGACCAACTTTTAAAAATAACTACATATCCTTAAATTTCACTTACAAAAACAGTAAGAAAAAGTAGTCAAGGACATGAATAGATAATATAAATTTAACTAAATACAAATGACTAATAAATATATATGAAAACATATTTAATCCCTTCAATAAAGACACAAATTGTGATATCACAGCATGGTGCCATTATTTCTCTACCTCATTAATAAAAAGTTTTAAAAAGAGGGGTGCTTGGGTGGTTCAGTTGGTTAAGAGTCTGCCTTTGGCTCAGGTCATGATCTTGATGTCCTAGGATTGAACCCTGGTTGGTCGGGCTCCCTGCTCAGCAGGGAGTTCTGCTTCTCCCTCCTCCCCACTGCTCATGCTGTCTCTCAAGTAAATAAAATCCTTTAAAAAAAAGTTTTAAAAAGCTAACATCTGGGCGCCTGGGTGGCTCAGTGGGTTAAAGCCTCTGCCTTCGGCTCAGGTCATGATCTCAGGGTCCTGGGATCGAGGCCCGCATCGGGCTTTCTGCTCGGCAGGGAGCCTGCTTCCTCCTCTCTCTCTCTGCCTGCCTCTCTGCCTACTTGTGATCGCTCTCTCTGTGTCAAATAAATAAATAAAATCTTAAAAAAAAAAAAAGATAACATCTGATGCTAGTAAAGGTACACTGAAATAGTTGTTCACATATTGCCAATAGTGCAAACTGATGCAACCTTTCTCAGAATAAATTTAGCAATAGGTATGAAAAATATTAAATATGTTCATTATCTTTAACTGGGTTTTCTCTTCAGAGATTCTATTCTGGGAAATACTCTGAAATATGGACAAAGATTTAAGCACAAAAATGGCTGTAACAGCAAAACTTATAAAATATTTTGTGTCCAAATACAACGACCAGAAATCCTGACACAAGCTGACTTAAATATAAGGGAAACTTATTTCACATAACAGGGAGAACAGAGGAGGTAGGTTTCAGGGTTGTGATTCAGTAGTTCATCAATGTCATCAAAGAACTAGGTTTCATTCATCTCTCTGTGATCTTCAGAGTTGGCAGAAAGTAAAATGGCTATACACCCACAATTCACAATGTCTACAAGAAGAAGAGAGACTATTTCTTCTTACAGCTCTGTCTTAGATGTGAGGAAAACTCCCCAAATCTCTTCATCAGAACTTCCCTTAACATTTTATTGGCTAGAAGTGGCCACATGCCAGGGAAAAGAATTGTATTATTTTTAGGCCAACCAGGTCCATTCCTAGAGCTCCTAACAGAATTTTTTGTCTTTGAGGTGCATGGTTACATGGAGGAGTATATTCCCGAACAAAATCATTTTTCCTTTTGGAAAACTGCAAGAGCAACGAAGTGTGTGTGTGTGTGTGTGTGTGTGTGTGTGTGTGTGTGTGTGTGTGTGTNGTGTGTGTGTGTGTGTGTGTGTGTGTGTGTGTGTGTGTGTGTGTGTGTGTGTGTGTGCGCGTGTGTGCGTGCGTGTGTGTGTGTATAAATGAATTAAACTAGCAGTTTGGTAGAATTAGTGTGGTACATTCATGCTATATGATGGCTGGCTATCTGGCCACTATAAATACTGTGTTTGAAGAATGCTTACCACAGAAGTTTTTCATTATATAATGTTTTCTTAGTCTGCTCAGGATACCATAGAGTCGGTAGCCTAAACAACAGAAACTTAGTTGTTATAGTTCTGGAGGCTGGGAAGTCCAAGGTCAAGATACTGGCTGATTCAGTTCCTGCTGAGAGTGCTCTTCCTGGCTGCCTTCTTGCTCTGTCCTCACATGTTAGGGAGAGAGAAAGGGTAAGCTCTCTGACGTCTCCTCTTATATGAGCACTAATCTCATCATGAGGGTCCCACTCTAATGACTGCAACCCTAATTATTACCTCCAAAAGGCCTCATTTCCAAATAACATCATCACATTGGGGATTAGGTCTTCAACATATGAATTTAGAAAGGGACACAAACATTCTGTCCATAACAAAGGTTATGTCAAAAAAAAAAGGAGATTAGAAAACCACATGCACATTATAGTTTTATGATACATGCGTGTCATGTGCTGATATATACAGAGCGAGGCAGAAACAAATGATAAAATATTAGCTGTGGATATCTTTGTGTAATAAGGTTACTGATGATTTTCATTGTCTTCTCTATTCTTTTTTTGTATTTTTCATTCTTTTCTACATGGACACACATAAAAAAGCATAAAAGTTATTTATAAAAATTCCACTCATGACGCACCTGGGCAGCTCAGTGGGTCAAACGTCCAACACTTGATCTCAGCTCAGGTCTTGATCTCAGGATTGTAAGTTCAAGCCTTGTGTTGGGATCCACACAGGGTGCAGACCTTGCCTAAAAAAAAAAAAAAAAAAAAAAAATTTGCACTTATATTTGAGGTTAATGGCAGCTCTAATTCCAGTAAAATCAATTCTTCATCTCTAATTACTCACTATATATGGTATTTTAAAAGATTTGAGGGTATTCTCTCTGTCCATACTTGTGAGTTGGGTCTACAATAGACCAAGTATACTGGATTATTTGATCAAAGAGTCTTTAAAGCCACTTTGTTTTAATTGTTGATGCAGTACTCAGCCAAATAGCTGTTGTCCAACTATTCACACCACCCAAAGATCTAGCTTATCTTTGATATCAGCATTATCACAGGTATTGCAAAACTTTTAGGCAGCTGTCCACTGTTGGGGCTTGAGGACATCTATTTCCCAGAGTATTGGTTAAGGTGGTGAAACATTCCTTTACAAGTCCATGGTTTAATGGTCTTCTAATTGTTGCCGTACTAACATACTGGAATAAGTAGGACCCTTCCATTCTTCATGAGCCAGACCAGCTCATTCAATCTTCTTATCATCTGTGTCTACCTTAAAGGGACACTAAAGGAGTTGGAGAGGTGGGATACCTGGGTGTCTCAGTCAGTTAAGCATTGCCTTTGGCTCAGGTCATGATCCTAGGGCCCTGGGATGGAGTCCCACATTGGGCTCCCTGCTCATCAGGGAGTCTGCTTCTCCCTCCCCCTGCCTGTGTGTGCTTTCACACTCTCATTCTCACACACAAATTTAAAAAAAAAAAAAAAAAAGGAGCTGGAGTTGAAGAGGAAAAAGTCCAAGAACTGGAAAAGAAGGCTTTTAGGGTATCCTCCTACAGACAGGTAGGATGACCAACCATCCCAGTTTCCCAAGATCAGGTGGTTTCCCAGCTGGTGTGCTAAAACCAGGGAATTCCTGGGAAAGCTGGGATGGGTTGGTCTCCCTAGTCACAGTTCTATAAACTAACTGCTCAAGCCAAGAGAGCCACACCTGGAAATCACTGAAAAATGATTTGGAGAGCTAAAATATTACTTTTGTTTTCCTTTGTTTTCTTATTAAAATCTCCCTTGGAGCATTCCAGGCTGTTTCTGTTGCTCTACAAAGAAATGGAATTTTTTTTTTTCTTTTTGCCACTTTTCAGTCAAGAGCCAAGGGAAGCAGAAAGACTCAAGAGGCTGGGTGGGGTGGCAGCATCAGGAAACCCTTAGGAGGCAAAGAAAGAAGTAAAACCAGTAGGGAGGGGGCCTACTTGCCCCGGGAGCTACAGAAACCTTGTGCATTGGAAAACTTCTTTTTTAAAAAATTAAGGATTTGATCCTTCTGTGAGGTCCACAAACCAAATTTTTATTCATCTTTATCCTCACTTTCAGTTTTCAAGATCTGTTGTCATGGCAACGTCATGAATTGAGTTCAACCTTAATGTCTGTCGGTATCTGCTATGTTATTTAAAACTGCAAGATTTTCTAAAAAAATTCTTGATATTTTATCGCTCGATCTCCTTAGAAATCATTCCATGGATTTATTATAATGCTTATTCCTGACAGGAACACTAGAGCCATATTCAACACATAAGTGATATCTAAGAATTTTATCAGAGGCCTCATTCTCAGGAACAGAGATTATGTGCAAAACCAAACTTTGTCTTTGTAGAATGATACAAATAGATACATTCTATATGGTATGTTATATATTGTCCTCTTTTTTTTTTCCACTAAATGTGATTATCAGAAAAGTTGAGAAAAAACCTTAAATTATGAAAATCCCTATACAGGTAGCAATAGCATGTAATCAAAAACTTTTAAGAATATGAGAGTAAAAGCATAATTTAAAAATGAATGATTACCATGGTTTCTACTATTAGGTGCTACTTAGGAAAAAAAATTATTTAATATTTAAATTTACTGCTCCAATTCAGACAAGTCCTTAAATACTATATAAACTATAAGATGGTTAAACTCAGACTGAAGACTTTAGGCTAATGAGATGCATTTTCTTTGTTTTCCTTAATTAGCACATAAATGCACAACATTAGCATCTTAATGCTTTCATGTTCGTTGAATGAATCTGCCTACTCTTTGGGATGAGTGGCAGAAAAACGTGTTTGAGAAATTAACTGTATTATTTTTCTTTTTATTTCTCGTACCCTCTTTCTCTCCATCAGACTGTTAGTTTAATCAGATGAAGAATGTGTCAGAGAGAAAACCATCCTGGTTATCTAGGTTGACTGGCTCATAGACCATTTAGAAGTAAAATTCCTGTGCCCCAAATCTGGCACCGAAGCTTCAGAGAGCTGCTAGTCTTGTAAGGAGCTGTGTTAAACAGCACTGTGGACCACTCTGACATAAACTGGGCTGTAGACAATTGATATTCAGAGGAGTCCACCTTGGCCCTTGGTGCCTGGAACCATGGAACAACTGGTGGGAGGTAGAGAGCGGTTGGAATGAGTCCAGCAGTTGGGAAATAAAACTCTTCAAAAAGACTACATTTAAATTTTCCAAAGGCTAAGCAAAACGGAGACTGACCAAGATGGCCTTAACTTTCCCTTCAACTTGACCAAACTTCAGACAAACTTCTTTTTGACTACAGGCTTCCGGCTGCCTTTTTCTTTCCTTCTCTTTTTTTTTTTCCCCTAAGATTTCATCATTTTTAAGTAATCTCTACACCTAAGATGGGGCTCAAAGGCACACCCCTGAGATCAAAAGTCGCATACTCCACCCACAAGCCAGCCAGGTACCCCTGGCTGCCTTTTTCTTAGAACATTTACTTTAGAAAATTTGCAACTGTAAATTCTTTCTCTTTATCCTTTAAATGTAAATTTTCTACAACCAGGAATGTTTTTCTCATCCCTTTGAAAGGGAAACATCGAAAAAGAGCCCCTGTCTCAGTCTTTGTGGAGAGTAAGATCCTAACTTAAAAAAAAAAAAAAAAAACCACAAAACCCAAAAAATTAGTAAATGCAGATGGCCTAATATCATGGACTAACTTTCTCTCAAGTTCTCCAGCACTTTTCTATTAGCTGACCCCAGCATTTAGGAATCTTCCTGCCTTTTCTTTCAGTAGGGTTCACTTTCTCTCTACTATTCCAACAGTCTCTCTCCCCTTTTGCAATAATCTTGAATAAAGTTTTCCTTGCCTGTTTAACTAGTCTGGCACAATTTTTCTTCTACAGGATTCAAAAGTAAACAATTACGTTGCCATATAAAATTTAAAATTTCTATTTATTGTACAGTTCAGTTTGTGGCCTGAAATTCATAAGCCTTAAAAACAAAAACACTTCTGCTCTGTAGCTGGCTTCTAAAATCCTGGATATTTTGCATATTAGAGTCAGATTCAAAAATAAACTGTTTCCTTATATGCCTGCTTCCCTTTTGAATGTTTCTTGTTCTTCCATCAGAGATGGTTACTATTTTTCCCCCAATATGATCATTTATATTCCCTTGTAGCACATAAAAGTTGCTGTAAGGATTGAAAGTAGGATCTGTAAACTAAATAGTAGAGAACCTAGACCTTAACAGCCATTCAGCCAATGCAAAGAGAATTGCATTCTTTCAACCAAGTGCTAACACATTCAACGGCCCACTGATACAGAAGGAAACCTTCTAATTTAAGGACTTACTTTTCACAGCTCAAGAAGGAGATATAAACTTCTTTTTCACTTATAAACAATAGAAGAATTGAAATGAAAACAGCTTAAACAGCAAAGGCTTTTTAAATCCTACATAAGAAAAATTAATGGCATAATAGTTTCTATCCTGGTTTGTTGCTGTAAATAATAACTACAAACATATTTGCGTGGCCCTCAAGTCTGGGTCCAGCATTTCTTAAGTGGGTCTTCTACTCAAGGCCTCAAAAAACTGAAATCAAGGATCAGCCGGATTGGGTTCTTATCTGTATGCTCTTAGGAAGATTCTGCTTTCAAACTCATTCAGGGTGTTGGCAGAATTCAGTTCCTTGAGGGTTACAGAACTAGGCTCCTCTTTCCTTGATACGGCCCTTTCATCTTTAAGCCAACAATGGCATGTTACATCCTTCTCAGGCTGCAAATATCTGAGTTCCTCTTCTACTACCAGCCAGAGAAATAGCTCTGCTTTTAGGAGCTCATTTGATTACACTGGATAATCCAGGATAATCTTCCTATTTAAGGTAATTTGATTAGTAACCTTAATTATACCTGCAAAATCCATTCTGCCATGAAAAGTAACATTCACAAGAGTAAAACCAGGGGGGAAAGGTCATGGGGACCAAAATTCTGCCTATCACAGATGGAGTTGAAATATATTTTGGAGGTAGAAGTCAAAAGCTTGTTTTGAAAAGTATTTGACATTTTATCTAATGAGATGTTTATCCCTTACCTAGAAACTTATTAAAGGCCTCCACCATTTCCTTTGACACTTGCATTCTTTAGTCTACAAATATCCTGCTTGTGGGCTTTCAGTGTGCAGAAAATGAGGAAAAACAACATATCACTCAAGAAAAATTTGAATGTGGCGTTAAAAAGGAACAACAGACCCCAAATGGAGTCACTTTTTGCTAAGCCCCTGCAAGACTTAAAACCTACCCTAACTACAATTTCAGCCTTTCCCAAGAGTGGATTTTAAACCAATCAGCCTGGAATTTCCTGATCAGCACTAGTTAAGTCATCTGCAAAATAAGACCCCTTGCCCTTGCTCTGAAGGGAATACCCTGTCTGAAATCATCCTTTCTTTTCTTTGGCTAATAACCTCGTTGGCCTGCCCTATTTCTGCTTATAAAAACCCTTCTATTTTGTACAACTCCTAGGAGCTCCTTTCTACTTGCTAGATGGGATGCTGCCCAATTCATGAATCACTGAATAAAGCCAACTAGATCTTTAAATGTATTCAGTTGAATTTTGTTTTTTTAACAGTGGTAATAAGAATTGTGGTTTGTGAAGCAAAGACATGATGAAGCTAAGCAGGAATTTGCAGTATGGAAGTCACTTTTCCATTGTCCTCCCTCCATATGGGTGTGTTGGCATGAACAGAAACAGAAGAAATTAATGCAGAGGAAAGTGATCTGGGCCTTAGGGTCACATATAATATGTAAGGAGTGAAAACCGGAAGTGTATCATATCAAAGAAGACCCAGGAATTCTTAAGTAAGAAGAGGCTAAATAAAGGCAAAAAACAGCTTTGGGACCACACAATGTCATCGACCAGCTAATCTCTTTGGAAGAAATATTTATTGAGAGGTATATATTAAAAAAAAAACTTTTTCATAAAAGATAACCTCACTACCTAGAATCAACTCTGTAATTTCATAACAACATTCAATTAATAATTGAGATCCTTGTCAAGTACATCATATACATACACATGTACATATGCACATACATATTCTTTGTGGGGACAGATGGCTGCTATTTTAGGGCGGAAAGGCCCAAGTGAAGACCAAGTGGACAGCTTGATAGATTTAAGACAGGAAAATATGCTAAAGCAAAAGGCCCTTTAAAGTGTGCTCTATTTTCTCTCATAAGCCTAGGGCCTCTGCAAAACATCCACAACAACCACAGAAAATGCACATTTTATTCTGCTGCCCCTTCCAGCAGTGATTTGGATTTTTAATGAAAAACAAGCTTGCATTCATGAACCAAATTTTAAAGCCTCTAGGTCACTGTGTAATAAACAGATTAATAGATTTTGCTTTCCATTGCCTTGGATCAGCTAAAACAATTATGCCCTCTAGTCTCTAAAATCTGTACTACAAAAGCCATTTTAACAGTGTTTGCTTTAGCTTTATCCTCTTCAACTTTGGTTCTTGAAGTCAAAAGTTAGCAAAAATGTGGTTCGGATTCACTAAGACTCCTTTAGGTGTAAGCGAAGCAATAAATCTCATTTGGAGCATAAATATGGCTATTGTGAGGTTCATTTGCTCTTTTAGCTCTACCAGAAGAAAAATAAACTTTAAATTGCTTTTATGCTACTACATGTTTACAGTCATATTTTTAATTTTTTACATATTATAGAAAAAATACTCCTGAAAAGTTGCTAAGGAGAAAGTCATCCATCATTTTCCTAATAAAGGCACACAACTAAACACATAAAGACAAATTATGGAAGTTGCCTGCCTGATCTTCATTAGCCACCTGGTATTTAGGATGCTGATCTTTAAAAAGCCACCTTGGCATCTTTTAAAAAATGCTTTGATTTGATCTATTTCTACTTCTTCTTTGAGGCAATCTTCTTTGAGGCCAGGAGTCCTGAGAACACATTCCGTTTGTTTATTTGTTCCTTTGATCCCTTTATGTCCCGTCTGCATGCAAGGGCACACCTCACCTTGAAAAGAACTCATCAGCAGTTCTCAGGAACAGAAGTTCAGTGCCTTCATCTTGAGCCACCTTTAACAGGATTTCATTTTTTTTTCCTTTTTGATTTTGAACAGTGCATATACTTGGAATTCATATGGTATGCATATAGTTGGAATTCAGATCAGTTGTCAGGTTATCAAAATACCTTCCCACCTAGATAGGACCGCTGTTAATTACTCTGATCAATTGTAATACATGGTTAAGACAGAAAAAAATATTGCGAAGAGACCTCAGTCGATCTAATTTTATTTCATGGACAAAGACAAATGACTGGTTTATTTTAGTTAGGAAGACCAGGAAGGAAGAGGAGGCAACACTAAGGAAGGATTAAATGCTTCCAGCAATCAGCTTCTGGGTCTTTAAATCTAAATGACTAATCTCACTTGATTATTTTAAAGGCTATCTGGAAATAAAAGAGGAACAGTTTGAGATATCTTCCCTGGTATACAGAGGATGTGATTCATAGCAACAGCTATGTGGGCCCGGGCATTTTGTGTCAGACAAACTTCACATTTGACATCTCTACAAATAAACAAAAATCGCCTTGGAGTTTTAAAAGCTCAAACCATCTTGGAGCTTTGAAAGATCTCGTCATTTCAGAAATGGAGGAACAGGGATCCTCAGGAGCAAGGACAGCTTAATGGATCTTCTAAACCCCCCCACCCCATGATAATCTTCCCATGACTTAATTATTCTTAAGTTGTTGGGTTTGTTTGTTTTTTTTCATTGTCTAAAATTCTCCTCAATGAGAAATTCATTTCATTTTTTAATGTCAAAGCCTCTTGCAAGGATAACAAACACCTTGGGATGGTTAAAGTAATCTCTGTCGTTCGCAAATGTATGTATACAACTAGGTTTGGTTTAATAAATCTTGGGACAAGAGAGGATTTTTTTTTCCTTAAGTTTTCAAAAATCACATCACATGACAGGTAATTCAGTATCAGTCATGTTTAGGAGGGCCTCCTCCCATCTAGCATTATGTAAGAATCTCAAGCAGCTTGTGTAGTTCAAAAACTTAAGAGAGGAGAACCTGGTGCTGCACTCATCATAGTTGCATTGAGCTCCTCCTTTACTAGTGCTAATGTGGCTTTCTGCTAGTCACAACCCCTGCTACCTCTGCACCCAAGATAGCCATGGACACAACTGTCAATCCCCAGACCCCACCAACCTTCCACTTTTTCTAGTCTCTGGAAGGAGGGCACCCATTCTAATAGCTAGGTTCTTCTCTCTTGCTCAATCAACAGAACTCTCCCTCTCTACATTAATAGTCCTGCTGGTAAAAAGAGGGTGGGGTAGGGGCAGACTTTTGAAAACTAAAACTTCTTATCCTTCCCCTGAGCAGAGAAGGCTTCGGGTCTTCTGAATATTTGACATTTTGAGAAAGGAAAAGTAAAAGGCTCTTTTTTATAGAGAGATAGTTTCTTCAGGTTGTCTAAAGCTAGGTAACAAAGCACATCAGGCAGGCTCAAAACAAAAGCAATTCTTTATTTGGCATTCAAATATGGGATTTGACAGGACTTGGGCAGTTTTCATTTGGGGTCTCTCATGTGGTTGTGGTGGAAAGGAGGCCGGGCCTGGGGCCATTGTGAAGGCGTTTTCACTCACAGAACTAATACCTGGACTAGGAAAACTCTCAGAGCTGGAGTTAGAACAGTTTGGATTCCTTGGGTATCTTTCTCTCTTTTTGTGGTCTCTCCAAGTGGTGTCAGGTAGCATTAGGGTAGCAAAATTCTTACACAGTGGACAAGGCCTCCTGGAGTGAGTAGAGCAAATATCACAAGAGATACCAGCATAGCTGCATGGGCTTTTCTAATGTAGCCTTGGAAGTGACTCAGTGTCACTTCCCCTGGATTCTGTTCACAAAGGTCCAGTCAGGTTCAAGGGGAGGCTCTACAGATTTCATCAGTTGATGAGAGGAGGAAAGAATTTGTGGATGTAATTAAAAACCGCCCCAAGAGCTTATAAAATAGAAAGAAATGACTTGTTTCTCCATTTGTTTACCCTTCCTCCTTGTGTCCACCCATAACTACCAGGCTGCTGCAAACTCTTTCTGACTTGGAAATTCATCACCCTTCCATTCTCCATCCTCTTTATAGAGATTTCTTGGTCTCAGTCCCACTGCCACAAATCCTGACTATCTCTGCCTGGAGACTAAACTGAGCTGGGTTGGGTTCTGTTTCTAAACAATTTTTGCAGTTCTGTGTGTGTTAGAACCCATGGGCAAATACTATTTCTACCCCTGGGCAGGCTGCTGGGGAACCAGGTTCCAGCTTAGGCAAGAAACAGCTTCAGTTTTTCTGGAAGGGAGACTAGGGAGGTGTCAGAGACACCAAGGTTTGAAGAGAGCTGGGCCAGAAAGAAAGATTTACACGTGTAAGTGGCAATCTCTATTTTCGCAGTTCATGGGACTAAGAATTCAGTAGAATTTCTCTGAGCTTTGTGTCTTTCGTCTTGAGTGCCATGGCCCTCTCACGGGACACACAGCACAGACTGACGCCACTGGTCATGACTGTAGCTCCATGCAGGTTACCTGTGAGCCTCCACTCTCACTTAGAAAATGGCCAGCCTTGTGGAATTAGGTATCTAAAGGTTTCAGTTCTAGAACTCCTCTTGTGATATAGGAATCTGGCCCACATTGGCTCATTGGCAGTACTTTTTCCTCAGCAAGATGTATCCTGAGCTCTGAACTGTCCACTTACAAAATAAATGGAAACATAAACCTACTGTAAGTTGTGTATTACTTACAACTGAGGGGTCTTACCTCATCAACAGTGATCCAGAATCAACTGGCAGCACAAATTCTTTCTGGCACTGTTAGTGAACTATTATTTTTTTAAAACACTTCACAAAAAATTTGGCAGTTTTGACTCATCTTGGATTTTAAAAATATTATTGTAATAAAACTTCTCCTCAAAGAAGTGCTTATTCATGACACATAATTCACCAAACTAGTTCTTTCAGCTCCAGTAGAAAAAACACAAGGAAAGCAATTCCATTGCCTCTTTTGTGTATAATGAATCTTTTCACATTTCTTCTAGTTAATTTCTTAAAAAACAACAACAAAAAAAGAATGACAGCCTGAACCATGCTTCTCATATTTGTCTGTAATGTTGTATGGTTAATAGTTCAGTCTCAGATTTGCATGAGGCCAGCTGTCAAAGATGGCACCACAGGGAATCCACGATAATTTTAAGACATGTTGCAGAGTCACATATGTCCATAAATCTAAATTCACTAGAATGCTTATGGGAACATAGTCATCGTTAGATTTGAAAATGAATCCTTTATTGCTCTCATTTTGAACTTCACCCTTTACTTGACTCAAATTATCTTTATCAGATAATGGATGAAGGGCCTCATAACAAGTACACAAGTTTCCAAACAGCCTCATTTGCAAAACTTCTTAAAATTCTTGTCAGAACAGTATGGAGATTCCTCAAAAAGTTGAAAATGGAGCTACCCTACGACCCAGCAATCGCACTACTGGGTATTTATCCTAAAGACACAAAGGTAGTGTTCCTCAGGGGCACGTGCACCCGAATGTTTATAGCAGCAATGTCCACAATAGCCAAACTATGGAAAGAACCTAGATGTCCATCAACAGATGAATGGATAAAGAAGATGTGGTATATATATACAATGGAATATTATGCAGCTATCAAAAGAAACGAAATCTTGCCATTCGCAACGACATGGATGGAACTGGAGGGTATTATGCTGAGCGAAATAAGTCAATCAGAGAAAGACAATTATCATATGATCTCTCTGATATGAGGAACTTGAGGGGCAGGGTGGGGGGTTGTGGGGGGTAGGGAGGGAAAAATAATGAAACAAGATGGGATGGGGAAGGAGACAAACCATAAGAGACTTCTAATCTCATAAAACAAACTGAGGGTTACTGGGGGGTGGGAGGGTAGGGATAGGGTGGATGGGTTATGGACATTGGGGAGGGTTTGTGCTTTGGTGAATGCTGTGAAAGATGTAAGCCTGATGATTCACAGACCTGTACCCCTTGGGCAAATAATAAAAATAAAATTAAAAAAAAAAAAATTCTTGTCAGAGCCCATTTTGAACAAAGCCAGGGCAATTATTTCTGTTCTCGTTAAGAAAAACCTCCTGGACCTAGTTACTATCTATGATATGTTACAGTTAACATGTAATGAGAACAAGAGTCAAAACCATAAACTCACTTAACAAGTGCACATTAAGAAATTGAAATTCAGGGGTGCCTGGGTGGCTTAGTTGGTTAAGTGGCCAGCTCTTGATTTCCACTCAGGTCATTATCTCGGGGTCCCTGGGATTGACCCCCACCTCAGGCTCTGTGCTCAGCAGGGAGTCTGCTTGGGATTCTCTCTCCCTCTCCCTCTGCCCCTCCCCCTACTTATGAGCACTTGATCTCTCCCTCATTCTTAACAAATCTTAGGAAAAAAAAATTTGAAATCCACACAGATTGTCAACCACACCATAAAAATATGCTGTCTCATCTTATACACAGCAAAGATGGGTATGCTCACCTACAAAACTCTATCTGCTTGATAAAAATAATTTTTTAATTTATATATATAACAGCTCTGATGCTTGTTAAAAGAGAGGGGGGAAAATGGAACTCAGACTAAACACTTGCTCATCAGTTTTTGAAAAGTCAGTGCAGTTACTATTTATTTAATGACCTAGAGTATTCTAACCATGTAAGTCATAGCCTCCCTTCTTGAATATTCCTAACACTAAGTATAAAGTCTTAAATAAGTACACATTCTTAAAAGTAAGCATAAAATAACGTTCAGATGAGATTTAATCATCTTCTTTCCCCACCCCCACACCAACCCCAGTCGATTCCAAACCTTCGAAGACCTTTTCCACACACACAAGTTGAGGGAACTTGGTCATGTTCTTTAAACCTCTCTGAGCCTCCAGGACCTCATCTATGGGTGGAAAATACTTTCATATGGGACAATTAGACAAGATGCAGGAATAAAGGTGATGAGTTTAATATTCCATCAAGTGGGAATAGGCCTCCTTCCTCCAAATCTGGATTCTGGTAAATCACTGTTTAAAATAAGTTACCAGCACCTTCCTCTTGCTTACCATTGTTCCACCTGAGTCCCTGTAAGGAGCCTGCCACTCCAACCCTGTATTATCATAGTTGTCTAACATTTCCATTCTACACAGGGGCCCTAGGAAATGTTGAAGAAAATCCCATAGCTAATTTTACAGATGCATGGTTCCAGCCTTAGCAGAGGCCCCTCCCCTCAGTCTTCCACATGTCCCAGAATGTTCTTATGTCCATTCACCATCAGGGGCTGTTTCACCCAATCCCCCTTTAGTCTCCACTATCCCTCACTCTCCATTCTCTCTTTCAGCAGATGATCTTTTGTCCTGTAACATTAGAAAAATAGAGACTCCAAGGCAATTGCTCAACTTCCCACCCCTTCCCTGTCCCCATCCTCACTCTGTTCCTCATTTCTTTAATTTTATCCTATTTCTGGTGTGCCTTCAGTGTTTCCCACTTCACTGACTTCTCTTCAGCTTATATGACTAAACCTCTCTAAGCCCCAAAGAGCTCCTTTCAATACCATTTTCTTTTCTAGTCACCTTTCACCCCAAATCGTCTCTTTCACTTTTCTTTTTCAGTATTCCTGAAAGAGTATCCTGGACTTGTGGACTTGGCTCCATTTCCATCCAGTCTGGGTCCCACTGCTACCATGCTATTGATGCTGCTGTGATGATTAGCAAGTGCATTGGTTAATTCAATTACCAGGAAAGGTGCTAGGCACTGGGGATATAGTAGTAAACAAGGTAGACAAGATTCCTGTTTTCTGGAGCATATAGTGGGTGTGACAGTTTGGGACTTCTGAGAAATGGTTACCAAGACTGGATTAGACATCCAAGAGATCTATTGAGGGAAGTGCCTGTGCAGGAGAAAGGTGTTAGAGTAGACAGAGAGAGCTTTTAAATCACATTGCAGGTCTGATACCTGTGAAAGGAGAGAGGGAAGGAAGGATTGGATGGGAAAACCACAGACCACAGGACGGCTCTAAGAAAATCTCAGCTGTGCTGATGAGACATCACTGAGCCAAAGTTTCCTGTTAGAGGAATCCCATGTTGAGCAGAAGTGGACTGGCTCTATGACCCTGCTTTACTCAGTAATTGGGGGCAGTCTGTGAAAAGTATGGTCTCAGTGTTTCCAGCGTAGAAGACAGAATTCATCCATCAACTGTGTATCTCACAGCAGTCTGGAGGTCTGGACCAGCATTCATGATTGCTACACTTTACACCATATGCTGCACAGATTCACTTCTCCATTCATGTTTTCCATGGTCCTCGTGTACCTCTATTCCTGAAGGGAAACTTAGAAGAGGGAGCTCTCCTGTAGGGATAACTACAGCCCCCACTGCTACCGCTGATCTCAAGCCTCAGTGATAATCATCTTCTCCCTCCTCTCACTCTAAACTAATCTCTTCTGCCAGTCTTGTTGGCTGACCTTGTGCCATAACCCAAAACCTCAATCCTAATGGGTCTGATCTCTTGGAAATCATAACCTTCTCAGGCTGTGGTTGTTGCACATATCAATTCACAGTTACAAGCAAGAAAGTATCAAGAAACACCCAAGCAAGCCACCTTGGTTGCATACATCACTTTCCTGACCTTGTTTTGTCAAAGCAGCCCTACCTCTTCCTGCTGGTTGGGTTAAATTATCTCTGCCAAGATGTTGACTCCACGTCTTATCTGCCAGTATGTGGACACAAGGAGTCCACAGTGATCTGGCAGCAATCATAGCTTATAGTTCATGGGGATCCTTACTCTGTTTCTCACAAGAATGTACCCCTTTGGTGACCAGGACCTCTAACCTTGCAGAGGCCAGAGCTGAAGGTATGAGAAACACAGAGATTTCCACTGGGTCATTGAGAGTGATGATAAGTGAGACCATTTCTATTTCTACTTCCTGGTTTCCAGATACACATGGCTTCCTACTGAGGCCATTTAGAGGTCCCTGGTGGCACCCCATCATTACAGAGCACTGCATCTAAGAATGTTATTTCAGTTGTGTCTTCAGTAGGTTGTTCTAGTACAGTCCGGTATGAGGCTGGCTGATTCTGTAAGGTGCAATGGGTGATGCAAATAGTGAATTCTTTGCTGAGCAGTGGTTTTCCTGATTAGATGCTATGTTATAGGTATTTCATACTATGGATCAAGCATCCTGCAAGCCCCCAGATAGTGATGCTGCCTGAGGATCTATGGAAAGAAAAGGCAAATTCATATCCAGAATAAATATCTATCCCTGTGAGGGTGAACCTTTTAAAGTGAAAGTGGTTCAGTGTAGCTCACTTATCACAAAGAAGATAGTCAATTTGCTGAAAGAATAATGCCAGATTGGGGGATCAACACTGATTGGCTTCTGTTGCTCAAAGGTTGGATATTTAGAGACAGTAACAGTTAGCAAGTGAGAATCAATGCTGTTATATTCATGGGTAGTCTCCATCTCTGCCACTGGGCCACTCTGCTTATGTGTCCATCATTCCAGTTCTGGGGTGGCAGTGATGAAAGTTAGTGAATGTCAACTGCCATTTTTTCTTTTTGGTTGTTCCTCCATAGTTCATGCTTTCTGCTGGGCATTAATGTGTGAAAATCTTCACACTTTGTACCCACTGCCATATGCTATCCATCTGCTTTTACGCCAGAAGTTGTTATCTCTGATTTTCAAGTGTTTTTTCTTCTAGGCCCCTGGCCATCTGGTTAGGCTACTTGTCACTGCCCAGGAGTGTGTGTGTGTGTGTTTTGTTTTTACTTTCTTGTCTTGGACCACTTGTTCTTGCACACAAAATAAATAATGAGGCATATCACCTGCTTACTGGGAAGATTTTCCCTTTCCATTGTATTTCAAAGCCATCCCTGAAGTGGCTATACAGCTGCCATCCATTTTTAGCTTGTACATATGTACTAAGCTGATCCATATGCAAACCAAGCCTAGACTTTTTCCTCCACCTATAGCTGGTCATAAGGGCCCCACATACAGTCATAGATATGATCTGGGACAGTGGTTCTGGTGCAACTGTGGTGGAGGGGTAGGCTACTTGCTCATGTAGCTTACTTGTGCCCTCTGGTCTTGCTTCTGGTTGTAGATATGAGGTAACACTGGCCAATTTTTTCTCTATGAATTTTTCCACAACTCCCTAATGTCAAGCATCCTTGGCTTCCCCACTCTCCTTATTGGTTGTTACAATAATTGTGGCCTGCTGGCCTTTAGTAGCTGAGCATCACTGCTTGTCCTCCAGTACGTCACTTCCCTATCGTGAGTCTGGCTCTGGTACAATCTCTCTTACCATCATCCCAGGCCTACAGAGGAGGCCATAACTGAGCCTTTGGGCACTGCTGGTGCACATTCCAGATGGCCTTGGCAAATGGTACGTGCTCTGGGGGCCCTCCATGGAATGTTATCCTACAGGCACTCTTTCAGTTTCACATAATATATCTACTCTAGTATCCTACTTCCTGCAGCCTTTTTATTCCCTCCTCTACCATGTGCATGGCAACTCAGGCATTTCCATCATCCCACACAAGACGACTTTTTTTCCCCCAGCCTCCTAAAAGTCACCCAAGTTGAAAGTTTGCCTCATCCCCTTGGGTCCATGCCAGGGTGGTAAATTCTATGTCCTGAGAAAGTGTCACCAGTTGCTGATTTTCTGCTTATTCAGTTTTATGCTCTGACCCTTTGATCAAGCACCTTCAAAACTCAATCCCAGGGGTATTCTCCCAGTCCATGTGTATACATACTGGTTAATTCTTCCAACTTCTTTAACCAAAATCTCTTTCCTTCCTTCTCAGGCCCAGCATGTTCTCAGCCAAGTTATGTGGGGGGTTAATTCTAGTAATTAGCCTGGCAGCCAGGAGTGAAGGTGGGATGAGCTCCTAAGGGGTTATCTATTGCTTCATGGGAAAAAGAGCTCAGCAGAATATTCCTCTTGAGGCTTCTAACTCTTCTCCAGAGAGTGGACCACCCCTTCAAGCTCTGAGATTTAAGGGGGTTCTACGTAGTTAAGAGCCACAGACGTACTCACTCAGATGTCTCCATTTCATGTTTCAGGGTCCCAGGTTTTCCCAGTGTCAGCCCTTACACTAGTACAGAAGACCTGTTTGACTGTGAGCATTTAAATATTACTAGAGTTCAACAACCTTAATGATCATATCTTGATCTTGCTCCTCAGCTGTGACTGCTCTCCCACAGCAATGAAAGGTGAAAGGGATATCTTAAATGGATTCCTTGCTTGATGAGCCCATTTGGCCTCCTTTGTATGTAAGCTCTTTGCTCCTCCTTCTTTCCTGATCTTCTTCTGTGTATTTGATGATCCACTTCTGCCCAGGTTGCTGAACACAGTTCTTTCTCCCCAGCTTGTGCCCAGTGCTTTGAATCTCATTTATTCTGTCACTTCATCAACATTTACCTGTTCTTCCCTCCTTTGATTAAGGTCCTGGTGGGGAGCCACCCAATTAATCTGGTGAAGCAATTAAGGGCAGGGCATTGGTGGCTGATAATGCTGCATTCCTCCTAGGGAATCTGCTGTACTTTAATAGGAGTCTCCTTAACTTGATTTGATGAGTGACTAATGGGCTAATTTCAGAACCCTTGCAAAGTCAACATCACTGAGACAACAACCTACATAAAATCTAACTGGAAGACTGAACAGAAGAGTTAGTGCCAGACACTGGCTGAGAACAGGGCTCTCTCCTGTCCCTGGAAGTTGGTTAATGTTGCCAAAGGCCCAGAGCTGCTACAAGGAGCACACCAAGCTAAAATGGACAGTGGAGAGTGCCCAGAGAGATACATTTCTGAGCCTTTGATTCAGAGCCTCGGCCTTTCTTGCCAGGACTGATGCAGAAGCCTTTTCTCAGGTCTCCCTGACTCCTCCATTCTGAGAATATCATCTCCTTGCTTAAGATCTTTCATTGGGTCCCCATTATCTATAAGGTAAGGAAGTTCTAAACCCCTCAGCCTGACACAAGCCCCTCCTGCCTGGCCCTTGCTCCCTTCTTCAGGCTTATCTCCTGCCACTGCAATCACACACGCTCACATTCCAGACCAAATGGGAAGACCTGCTATTCCCTAAAGTCCTCTGGACCTAGCATTTGCAGTTCCCAACACCCAGGCTATCGTCCTCCCTGCTCACTCTGACACCACCTCGTCTCTTCATTCTCCTCTCAAAGATTGCCCCATGGATGCTTGTGTATTTTTTCAAAACTCATCTGTTACCACATCCTGGGGAAGTCTTCACTATTGCCTACCCTCACTTAACCCTGGAAAAGTGAGACATTTTCTCTTTTGTCCTACTAAGCATACCTCTGTTTTTTTGTGGGGGAAGGGCAGAGAGAGAGGAAGAAAGAGAATCTTAGGCAGGCTCCAACCCCGAGGTCATGACCTGAGCCAAAATCAAGAGTCAGATGTTTAACCGACTGAGCCACCCATGCACCCCATATATCCACTTTAAAAAAATTACTTGTTTTATGTTTCATCCCACATTATGTGAAAGGTCTTTGAGCATTTGGATCATGTCCTGTTTGAATCCTCAGCCTCAGGGATTCAAGGTGAACAATAAATGTGTTCTGAGTGAAATGAATATGGCTATGAGTGACCAGAATTTAATTTGCATTCTGGGTCTACCACAGATTATTGGGCAATTTATTTAACTTCTCAGTGCCTCCATTTCCTATTTTGGCAAATGGTAATAAAATGCCTACCTACAAGGATGGAAATGAGATTTTATGTATGTGAAGTGTCCTATCCCATTCTGGGCACAGGATACTGTCACATTGGGCTGCTGCCCCCACCTTTACCTACCTCAGTATATACTGAGTTACAGTACCTTTGAAGACAAGTCCCAGAATCATAGGAGGAAACAAGAAACTGAGGGGAAAGCCAACATTTGCTGAGTACCTTTCGTGTGTCTAGCCTTGTGCTTGACATTTTACATGCTATTCCCAAGGCTCTCTCTTCCACCTTGGGTGTCAGACTTAAAGACTACTTATAGCTGGGGAATAATAGTGGTTGTTCAATAAACATTTTAATTTAAATAAATTGAACAGAATCTTTTTACATTGATTCAGAGTTTGAGGACATTTCTTTCTGCTGTACCTTCCCAGTAATTAAGTTACAGATTTTCCTTGAATAAGTACTATTATGCAGGCAGATTTATAAGCTGTTACTGCTGAGTGCTTGAAAGAGACCAGTCCTTCAGGCTGGAATCAATGTGTCCCCCAGTTTTTGCTGGCTTTGTGAGTAAAGAATTCAAAGATACAAATTTCTACTGTAAATCAAAATATTCTCTACCAACAACAAGTAGAGGAAATGAAAGACAGAGAGAGGTTGATTCCTGTATGTGGATAGATACATGGAGAGATAAATGTCTCCTCCACTTGATGACTATTCAGAGCACACTCCAGCCTGGTATCTTAGAATGGCTTATATGCTAAATACTAGGAGAATCAAGTAACTGTAAGGGATTCAAATTGCTATGGAACGTCAATCCTTGTGATGAACTGTTTGCTCAAATAAACTGACAAGGAAGTCTTCTAGGAACTAAAACCAGAGGCCTTTCAGATATAAAAGGAAAAACACTACAGTGAGCTCTTGGTTATAGAATACTTTTAAAACAAAGGGAAATGACAATAAGACATCATTTCCTTGGCTTTGTGCAAATTCAGTCTGTCAGTACTTGGGCAGGACTCTTTCGATCATTTACTACCACTTATAAATCATAATGTATGCTGTTATTTATTGTTTATAGAGTACTCTCTTAAGAAATGTACACCCCAAAGAGTAAATATATTATTGTACTCTGCTGATGTTTAATTTGCATGTGTTCATTTATGATTAAGTAATTATTTATAGAATGCATAGTATGTGCCAGATAGTATTTTAGGCACTGGGTATATAGCAAAGAACAAGACAATGTCTGCTGTCATGGAATTTACATTCTGAGGGATGGAACTGGGGGCAAATGAACAAAACATCGCTGTAAAATAAACTAATGAACAAGAAAAATAGAGAGTGAATAGTGCTATGCACAGGGAAGAGAACAGTTCCTACAATGGGAATGGGCTTGGCATGCTACAGGAACGGAGGGTAGATGAACATTGCTGGAGAGAAGCAATATAGTAGGAGGTGAGGTAAAACACCAGACTTGGAAAATCTAGGTAATGAATTTGACCTTTATTCTCACTGAAATGAGAAACTGTTGGAAGGATTTTAACCTGAGTAATGACAAAATTGGAAGGACATTTAAAAATGAAGGTGGAGAGGAGGCACAAAGATGGTGGAGGAGTAGGGGACCCTATTTCAACCAGTCCTCTAAATTGAGCTGGATATCTACCAGACTACTCTGAACACCCACAAAATCACCCTGAGATGTAAGAAGATATATCCGCATCTCTACAAACAGAATATCTCTGGTGGTTGGTTTCCAGGCATGAAGCGGGAAGCCATGATTCTGTGGGAAGATATCAGAAGATAAACAGAAGGGGGAAGGAGCCTCCAGGATCCTGTGCCACCAGAGTGCAAAAGCCTCCCATGCTGGGGACTGGCCACAGACTCTCAGACCAGCAGCAGCGGGGAAAGGACTTTAAGGCAGCCCCCCAGATTGAAACCTAGAGCTGCGGGAGCGCATGTGCAAACTGGGGGTGGCTTGCAGTTTTAGAAGCACAAAGGGCAGAGATGTGCCTGGACCTGGAAGCGAGGGATGGGAGTGTTGCTGTGGGGGCATAACCCATGACACTGCGGTTTTTAGCAGCACAGACAAAAATAGAGTCAGTGTGGCCTGGAGGGCTCTCTGGAAGACAGACTGCAATCTCTTTGTTCTGAGACAGACGTTTGGATATGGTCACTTCTGCTCTGACTCTTGAAAGAGACACAGAAAACGGCCATATAAACCACCCAGAGAACAAAAGCCCCCCAAACCTGGATTTCACTGAGCCCATCCTCCCTCCACAAGAGGGGGCAGGGCAACTCTGCCCAAACAGGATGCCTGAATAACAGAGTGGCAGGCCCCTCCCCCAGAAGACAGGCTGGAAGAAGGAGAGGCCAACAACACTAAAGTCCCTATAAAACAGCTGCACCTTGCTTCAATTACTGTCAGTAATCTGGACTCTGTACATTCCCTCAACAACCCATCAAAAGAATGATTAAGAGAAGGAAACCCCAACACAGGAAAAATTCAGAGACTGTGATCTCTGCCACACAACTAACTAATGGAAATGAATAGAAGCAAGATGCCATAAATAGACTTCAGGGTAACAGTTATGCAGACAATAGCTAGGATGGAGAAAACCATTAATGACAACATAGATTCTCCAAGGGCAGAAATGAGAGCTGAAGCGAAATAAGTCAGAGAAAGGCAATTATCATATGATCTCTCTGATATGAGGAATTTGAGAGGCAGGGCAGGGGGTCGTGGGGGCAGGGAGGGAAAAAATGAAACAAGATGGGATTGGGCAGGAGACAAACCATACGAGACTCTTAATCCTAGGAAACAAACTGAGGGTTACTGGGGGGTGGGGAGAGGGGTAGGGTGGCTGGGTTATGGACATTGGGGAGGGTATGTGCTTTGGTTAGTGCTGTGACATGTGTAAGCCTGATGATTCACAGACTTATACCCTTGAAGCAAGTAATACATTATATGTTAATTTAAAAAAAAGAGAGAGAGAAATGAGAGCTAACCTGGCAGAACTTAAAAATGCTATCAATGAGATCCAATCAAATCTAGATACTCTAACAGCCAGGGTAAACGAGGCAGAAGAATGAATTAGTGATCTAGAAGAAAAATGGAGAGAGAAGGGACAGGAGGAGGCTTGGAACAAACAACTTAAAATCCAGGAAAACAGAATTAGAGAAATAAATGACACCATGAAATGTTCCAATGTCAGAATTACTGGGATCCCTGAGGGGGTGTAGAAAGAGAGAGGACTAGAAGATATATTTGAGCAAATCGTAGCTGAGAATTCCCCTAATCTGGGTAATGAAACAAGCATTCATTTCCTAGAGCCAGAGAGGACCCCTCCCGATATCAAGGAAAACAGACTGATGCACAGGCATATAATAGTAAAACTTATAAATCTTAAAACCAAGGAAACCATCTTAAGGGCACTTAGGGGGAAGAGATTCCTTACATACAGAGGGAGGAACATCAGAATAATGTCAGACTTCTCCACAGAGACCTGGGAAGCCAGAAAGGGCTGGTAAGACATATTCAGGGTACTAAATGAGAAGAATATGCAGTCAAAAATACTTTATCAGGCAAGGCTGTCATTTAGAATGTATGGAGAGATAAAGAGTTTCCAAGACTGGCAAAAACTGCAGTATGTGACCACTTAGTTAGCCCTGCAAGAAATATTAAGAGGGGTTCTATAAAAGGAGAAAGACCCCAAAGTGATACAGAACAGAGATATATAGAGACAATCCACAGAAACAAAGACTTCATTAGCAACACAATGACAATAAAACCATATCTTTCAATAATCACTCTCAACATGAACAGCCTAAATGCTCCCATAAAACAGCACAGGGTTGCAGATTGGATAAAAAGATAGGACCCATCTATATGCTGTCTATCAGAGATTCATTTTGAACCTGAGGATACATCCAGACTGAAAGTGAAGGGATGGAGAACCATCTGTCATGCCAACAGACCTCAAAAGAAAGCTGGGTAGCAATTATCAGATAAATTAGATTTTAAGCTGAAGACTGTTGTCAGAGATACAGGACATTATATCATTCTTAAATGGTCTATCCAACAAGATCTAACAGTTGTAAATATCTATCGCCCCAACATGGAAGCAGTCAACTACATAAGTCACCTGTTAACCAAAACAGAGAGACATACTGATAATACATTAATTGTAGGAGACTTCAACACTCCACTCTCAGCAATAGACAGATCATCTAAGCAGAAAATCAACAAAGAAACAAGAGCTTTGAATGACACACTAGACCAGATGTACCTCATAGATATATACAGAACATTCCCCCCTAAAACAACAGAATACTCATTCTTCTCGAGTGCATATGGAATTTTCTCCAGAACAGACCACATATTGGGTCACAAATCAGGTCTCAACCAATACCAAACGACTGAGATTATTTCCCGCATATTCTCAGACCACAATGCTGTGAAACTGGAACTCAATCACAAGAAAAAGTTTGGAAGAAATTCAAATACTTGGAAGTTAAAGACCATCCTGCTCAAGAATGTTTGGGTCAACCAGGATATCAAAGAAGAACTTAAACAATTCATGGAAACAAATAAGAACAAAAACACTTTGGTCCAAAAGCTATGGGATAGGACGAAGGCAGTCCTAAGGGGGAAATACATAGCCATCCAAGCCTCACTCAAAAAAATCCAGAATACACAAATCCAGAATATACAAACTGTCTTTACACCTTAAGGAACTGAAGGATCAACAACAAATTAAGCCTAACCCATGCATGAGGAGGAAAATAATTAAGATTAGAGCAGAGATCAATGAATTAGAAACCAGAAATACAGTAGAACACATCAATGAAACTAGAAGCTGCTTCTTTGAAAGAATTAATAAGATCGACAAACCACCGGCCAGACTTAATCAAAAGAAAAAAGACCCAAATTAATAAAATTATGAAGGAAAGGGGAGATATCACTAACACCAAGGAAATAGAGACAATCCTCAGAGATTATTATCAACAGCTATATGCCAGGAAGTTAAGCAACCTAGAAGAAATGGATGGATTCCTGGAAACCTATAAACTTCCAAGACTGAAACAGGAAGAAATTGATGACCTGAATAGACCAATAACCAGTAATGAGATTGAATCAGTGATCAAAAACCTCCCAAACAACGAGAGTCCGGGACCTGATGGATTCCCTGGGGAATTCTATCAAACATTCAAAGAAGAAATAATACCTATTCTCCTGAAACTGTTTCAAAAACTAGAAACAGAATGAAAACTTCCAGACTTTTTCTTTGATGCCAGCATTACCTCGATCCCAAAACCAGGCAAAGATCCCATCAAAAAGGAGAATTTCAGACCAATATCCCTGATGAATATGGATGCCAAAATTCTCACCAAGATCCTAGCTAATAAGATCCAACAGTACATTAAAAGGATCATCCACCAAGACCAGGTGGGATTGATCCCTGGGATGCAAGGATGGTTCAACATTTGCAAATCAATGTGACAGAACAAATTAATCAGAGAAGAGAGAAGAACCACATGGTCCTTTCAACTGACGCAGAAAAAGCATTTGACAAAATACAGCATCCTTTCCTGATTAAAACTCTTCAAAGTACAAGGATAAAGAGAACATCTCATGTTCATGGATTGGAAGAATAAACACTGTTAAAATGTCTATGCTGCTCAGAGCAATCTATACTTTCAATGCTATCTCAATCAAAATACCATTGGCATTTTTCAAAGTGCTAGAACAAACAATCCTAAAATTTGTATGGAACCAGAAAAGACCACGAATTGCTAAGGAAATGTTGAAAAAGAAAAATAAAGCTGGGAGCATCACGTTGCCTGATTTCAAGCTATATTACAAAGCTGTGATCACCAAGACAGCATGGTACTGGCACAAAAACAGACACATAGACCAATGGAACAGAATAGAGAGCCTAGATATGGACCCTCAACTTTATGGTCAGCTAATCTTCGACAGAGAAGGAAAAAATATCCAGTGGAGAAAAAGACAGTCTCTTCAATAAACGGTGCTGAGAAAATTGGACATCTACGTACAGAAGACTGAGACTCGACCATTCTCTTACACCACACACAAAGATAAACTCAAAATGGATGAAAGACCTCAACATGAGACAGGAATCCATCAAAATCCTAGAGGAGAACATAAGCAGTAACCTCTTTGACATCGACCACAGCAACTTCTTTCAGGACACGTCGCCAAAGGCAAAGGAAACAAAAGCGAAAATGAATTTTGGGACTTCATCAAGATAAAAAGCTTCTGCACGGCAAAAGAAACAGCCAACAAAACAAAGAGGCAAACCACGGAATGGGAGAAGATATTTGCAAATGACAGTACAGACAAAGGGCTGATATCCAAGATCTATAAAGAACTTCTCAAACTCAACACCCAAAAACCAAATAATCCCGTCAAGAAATGGGCAGAAGACACGAACAGACACTTCTTCAGTGAAGACGTACAAATGGCTAACAGACACATGAAAACATGTTCGTCATCATTAGCCATCAAGGAAATTCAAATCAAAACCACATTGAGATACCACCTTACATCAGTTAGAATGGTAAAGATTGACAAGGCAGGAAACAACAAATATTGGAGAGGATGTGGAGAAAGGGGAACCCTCTTACACTGTTGGTGGGAAAGCAAGTTGGTGCAGCCACTTTAGAAGACAGTGTGGAGATTCCTCAAAAAATTAAAACTAGAGTTACCCTATGACCCGGCAATTGCACTACTGGGTATTTACCCCAAAGATACAGATGTAGTGAAAAGAAGGGCCATGTGTACCCCGTGTTCATAGCAGCAATGTCCACAATGGCCAAACTGTGGAAAGAGGCGAGATGCCCTTCAACAGACGACTGGATAAAGAAGATGTGGTCCATATATACAATGGAATATCACTCAGACATCAGAACGGATGAATACCCAACTTTTCTATCAACATGGACGGGTCTGGAGGAGATTATGCTGAGCGAAATTAATCAAGTAGAGAAAGCCAATTATCATATGGTTTCACTTATTTGTAGAACATAAAGAATAGTATAGAGGACATTAGGAGAAGGAAGGGAAAAATGAAGCGGGGTGGGGGGGAATCAGAGGGGAGACCATAGAATCATGAGAATCTGTGGACTCTGAGAAACAAACTGAGGGTTTTAGAAGGGAGGGGGGTGGAGGGAGTGGTCTAGCCCCGTGATGGGTATTAAGGGGGGCATGTATTGCATGGAGCACTGTGTGTTATACAGAAACAATGAATCTTGGAACACTGCCTCAAAAACAAATGATGTACTGTATGGTGACTAACATAACATAATTTAAAAAAAAAAAAGAAAAAAAAATGAGGGTGGAGAATAGATCCCAGGGAATCAAGAGTGGAAAGATTTCCAGTTAGAAGGAATGAGTTGTAAAACACATGATGGTAGCATACACTATGGCAAACTAGTGAAGATGGAATCAGTAGAACTATCCTACATATGATTGATTTTTGCTTCTGTTTATTAATCCATCTTAAAACTTTTCTAAACAAAATTTTAGTCGTGGGAACAAATTCCCATGAGAAGGTATTCCAACACTGCCAAAGAGGTGGCAAAAGAACTAAAGTATCTTTGTCTTTTTAAGATTTAAATACTAAAAGTAAGCCAAGTACTGTGACTTATGCTTTATCTCATTCAATCGTCATTACAACCCTATGGATTGATATTATAATTAGTCCTATTTTATGAGATAGCGAAATCGAGGTTTGGAGGTCTGAGGTCATACGGCTACTAAAAGGTATCGTCAGAACTTGTAATCCAGGTCTGCTTCTACCAAAACCGGTAAATTTATACCTTAACTACAAATTTAAACTGCTTTTTAAAAATGAAATATATAAGCAATTTGCCATAAATATCTAGAACATTTTCTTCCCTCCCATCATAATTTTATCAAAGACTCTACATTTTACCATTGAATAAACACCAGTCAGGAGCACATAACTTGAGTCTACAGCCCTAACTGTGGAATGGGCTATAACAAAGAGGCTGCCAGATGGATTGTACATTTCTCATAGTACCTCATCAAGCACTTACAGGACAGTCTTCTTGAGCTGAGACTTGCTGAACAACCTACTTTGTTCTTTAATAGGACTTTAAAATCCTATTGATTCTATTTCAGTGCTTCAACTTTGTAGCCCCTCTTTTACAGCCTCTTTCAATACCCTTGTTCAGGCCCTTATCACCTGGTGCCTCATTAAAATACTTATGGTGGTAATTTATGGTTTACAATTCATCTTTTCACATTATCACCTCAACTCTTGTAACAATGTGACATAGATAGCAATACATTTTGTTGGTTTTTTTTTTTTTTTTTAAAAATTTTATTTATTTATTTCACAGAGGGAGAGAGATCACAAGGGGGCGGAGAGGCAGGCAGAGAGAGAGAGGGGGAAGCAGGCTCCCCGCCGAGCAGGGAGCCCGATGCGGGCCTCGATCCCAGGACCCTGAGATCATGACCTGAGCCGAAAGCAGAGGCTTTAACCCACTGAGCCACCCAGGCGCCCTACATTTTGTTGGTTTGTTGATAAATATATCTTTTTTCACATTTTAACTTATTTGCAAGTCAAATAGGTTTTATATTCTGTGGCAACTTAGAGTTGCTATTGGCCAGATAGCTGGCATGATGCATTTGTCAAGGACTATGTTAGCTCGGTCTGACATATTTTTCCTGGTGGTATGAATAGAATTCACTGTTCTCAACTTCTAGCTCCTAACAGACTGCTTAAGGAAGGAATATGAGTCCTGATTATTATCTAAAAACCTCTATTAAACACCCTGAGATGTTTTCCAGAAACAAAATTTTCAGAATGAATGGGGCTTGAAAAAAATTGCAGTGACACTAGTGGAGCACTCTTTAGAAAACGAGGCATCACCAACACATCTAATGGCACGGAAGATAATGTATAAATAAAACAGAGGTGCACACTACTCTGAATCAAAGAGTGATCCAGAAGAGTTGCTCTATGAATGTGAAGAAGTTTTAGGAACATCTAAACCCACGGATTCCTAAACATCCCTGACTCACTGCATTTCTAGAGTCTCAGTACTTTTTCACAGCACGAGGCCAAAAGAAGTATCTAACAGTTCTATTTATTAAATACTTAGGTCCAACAATTTAGTAGCCATTTGAAAATCTGAAAAAAATGATATTTTTGTTTCATTCTTAAATAACTACAATTACTTTCTAATGTGGCAGGCATGCTTTTGGGCACCGCACAACTTTGAATCCTATTCCACATTACTTTTGCATTATTTGCTTTTTTTATTAATATAATTGACACACATATTTTCAAGTGTACAACATAATGATTTGATATTTATATATATTACAAAATGATCACGACAATAAGTCTAGTTAACAACCATTACCATAGTTGTGTAATTTTTTCCTTGTGATAAGGACTTTAAAGATCTACTCTCTTAGCAAACTTTCAAATATCAAATATAGCATTATTAACTATAATGACCAAGCTGTACATTAAATCCCCATGACTTATCTATTTTATAACTGGAAGTTCAGTATTTGCTTTTTCCTCACAGCAATTGCCAATACTCCAGCTTCACAAAGTACAGTGTCACCGAAAGGAATGTAAAATGTAGCCTGATCTTATGTTAAAATTATGAATAACCTCAAGTCCATTGCTGGCACCATGAGTAATAGATGTCCAAGGATCACTGTGTTTCCCTTGAAAATATAAAATACCCCATGATACCACTGTGAGTTTCTTGAGGTGGCTTGGTGCATATTTTGGAAACCATGGCCTTAACCAACCCATCTGGCTCATAGTTTACCTTTATAAGTACTCAAGAGTAATACACAATAAAAATGAGAACAATGTTAAATAAGTATACAAGAGCAATTCAATATGCATAAAATAAAATTCTAAAATGATAAATAATTTTGTTATAATTCAACAGATAAGAATTCAATGCAGTATTTTAATGTAACTACTTTTGTAGCCTTAGCTTTTATCTTTCAGGGCCAAGAGACTCTCAGCCTGCATTTTCTATTAATTGGTAAAGCAGTTGACCACTCTACGCCTCAGTTTCTCCATCTATAAAATGAGAGTTTGGATTAGATGAGTGGTTCCTAGGCTTTTTGGAAAAAAAAAATTAGAGACTGACATAGAGTTACCAGAGGTTTAGTCTATGATTAATTCTGATATTCATATAGTCTATCTTAATAATATTGTGCTGCAAATAAAGTGAATTATAACAACAACATCAATAACAATAAAAAACTGAAAAAAGTTAACTATATGAAAAATTCAGTTTGTTATCTTTATTGTTTTCATTTAACTATGGACTTCGTAAACTGTTGAGTACTGAGTCTTAGATCAGCATCTGAGACCAATGGATGACTCCTACTACTCAAATTGAAGCCTTTGACCAGGGGCATCATATCACCTGGGAGCTTACTGGAAATGCTGAATTCAGAGTCTGCATTCTAGAATGACCCCCACGTGATTCATTTACACATTAAAGTGTGAAAAGGGGCGCCTGGGTGGCTCAGTGGTTTAAAGCCGCTGCCTTCGGCTCAGGTCATGATCCCAGGGTCCTGGGATCGAGGCCCACATCGGGCTCTCTGCTCAGCGGGGAGCCTGCTTCCTCCTCTCTCCTCTCTCTATGCCTACTTGTAATCTCTCTCTCTGTGTCAAATGAATAAATAAAATCTTTAAAAAAAATAAAAATAAAAAAAAATAAAGTGTGAAAAGCCTTGGACCAGATGCTACCCAGCAGGAATATTCTCTGATATCTACGATATCTTGCATGGGCTTGGCACAGCTGTCAAACCATGACTTGCCCTGTGACTTGCATCAAAATAATCTTGTACTTTTCTTCCATGTTTCTTGTTGTTTAGCCACCTCCTTGTGGCCATGATTTCTTACCTGTTCTCCAATGGCTGACTCAGGTTTCACCTTTGCTCTTCTATCTTTCAGCTCTGTGTGACATTGGGCAAGTTGATTTTTCCAATCCAAGTCACAGTTTCCTCAGCGATGAAATGGGGATAATATCTATTTCATAAGGCTGGTGAAAGATTAAATGAGGCAATATTTGAAAACTCTGTACCTCAGTGCTAGACATCATAGGCTCTCAATAAAGAGTAGCTGCTACTGTTGCTGTATTTGTTTTTACTGCAATGGTAATACTAATCTACCAAACACAAAATTCCTTGCCCCATGGGGCTTACTTCCTAATGGGTGCTGTTAAATTAATGTTTGTCAGATACTGTAGTCACATCTTGATTTGCCAGGCAGTCACTCAGCAGCTCAGTGGGTCCCAAAGATTGCCAGGAAGCTAGCTGTGAGCTCTTTGTATGCTTATGATATTTACCATATTATGTGTTACACCATGGCTATTTATGTACTTTCTCACTTTTCAAATTCTTTTTTTTTTTTTAAAGATTTTATATATTTATTTGACACAGAGAGAGAGAGAGAGAGAGTAGGCAGAGAGGCAGGCAGAGAGAGGGGGAAGCAGGCTCCCCGCTGAGCAGGGAGCCCGATGCGGGCCTCGATCCCAGGACCCTGAGATCATGACCTGAGCCGAAAGCAGAGGCTTTAACCCACTGAGCCACCCAGGCGCCCTCACTTTTCAAATTCTTAAGCACCTTGCTTCTGTGTATAGTCCCTTGGCACTTGACGCATAGTAGGGATGCTTAGTGGATGAGAGAATTTTAGGAAGCCTCTCAGCTCTCTCTTCATCCTTCCAGTGGGAGGCTATTGTGGTCAAGGCTGCTCAAGCAGCCATCTTAGAAAACGGTGTTCCTAGTTCCAATCAGACACTACTCTGAATTATGCCGTGTCCCAGCTGTTTAATGTGGATATCTGTATTTCTAGCTTCGCTATCTTTAAGTTGCCATGTCATTGATGCTGATGGCTTCAGGGAAAAACTTCCAGCTAGAAAAAAACAGTGCCAACCACAGGCTGGGCCCAATTGGATTGGTTTTTGTATATCACATATTATTACAACATACATTCGTTCTCTCTGGCTTTCTGATGTGGCCTTCCTTGTAGTGCTGGATGACTATTGATCTTGGAAACTTTTGGCTTAAATATAAAAACTATCTCTAAAGCAATTTCAGGAAAATGAAGACCGGCCTTATGATTCCTTTTGGTCTTGTCTGCCCCAAGATTTAATTGATACCCATTCTTTTTTCAATTAAATTACCAGGTTTGTTTCGGCATATATAAGGTTAATACAATTTATCTTTCTACCACCCCCTTTTGTCCAGGATGGTGCTTCTGTGAATCAATTCCTGAAACCAGGTCAGCAGGAGCAGAGAAGGCTTAGAAACCACAATTCACTGGAACAGCCTAAAATCACCTCTCTAGCTGCTGCTGCCTTTCTCCTCTCTGTCTCATCACCAATTTGCTGATATGCTTCTCTCTCTCTAACAAGCCCCAATAAAGCTGCATCCCTTATTGAAAACACCCATGTTCTCTACATTCTCAAATTCACCATCTAAATACAAGACGCTTGGGGAGATCATTAATTCAGACATTTGACTGAACAGAGCCCTTTATCCTCTTTTCCCCCAAATAGCAAGCTATGCTAAGTGCAGGGTAGGAAAACTCAATAACTCATGGCAAATGCATTCATTTGACTTTTAAATTTCAATCACCAGGGTGAAGGGTCAAAAAAGGCCATAACAGAAATTCTTGCAGAAGAAAATCCCCGTTGCCCTGCAGCCAGTCATCTTCCGGCTGAATAAATCATTACATTCTGTGGAACGTCAGCTCCAGCTGTAATCAGAGTGCTGAAGAGAAGGGCTTTTCTTTAGGGCTTCTATTTATTTTTGTCAGCTTGACAGATGAACAGCCTTTTCAAAACAGCAAGATTCATTAAAGAGTCATTCTTACGCATACACTTGGTGCTGGCCTGGTCCCACTGTGGGAATGAGGAACTGCTCCCCACCTGCAGCACACACACACCTCCTGGTCCCCTCCAACGTCACCTGTGGTGGCTGTCCACATCCTCCTACTTTACTCCTTTTGTCAAGATACTACAATATTTAAAAGACAAGGAGGATGTAGACTTTGCCTCTAATCTGTAGCAAAAGGACAAAGGAGAAAGACCTGCCTTTTGCCTCTCTCCCAAATGGCACCATTTCCCTTTCATCACCTGTCTTCCCAGCCCACCTATACACCTGAGCTCATCACCCTCCCCCCAGGGCTCTGAGACTCCCACACTTGCACCCAGCCCCTTTTCCATTATGTGCCAGGGTACTTCCTACAGTACATCTAATATCAATATACCCCGACCTACACCATACCTCTATGTTCTTGGTTAGCACTAACACTAAACTAGTATTCTGATTTATTCATGAAGGTTGAGAGAAAGAGATAGTAGCTCATGGGTTTGGAAGGTCCTCCCACCTTCCTCTGCTTCTGCACACCCTAAACCTCATGAGGATCTTCACCATGACAACAGCTTCACTGTATTCACAGTGAAGGTGAAAGGGGAGGTATCTCATATTTCCCTCTGTTCAGGCACAATGACCCTGTGGGAATGAAGACTGTCCATAAGACTCTCAAACTGTGTCCATGTGATTCTGGGGTCGAGGGAATTTGGGAGAAGGATCCTATAACTAGTGAAATGAAAAATTCAAGAACAGAAAGATTGGATACTTCTCCAGCTTTGAACTCCTCACTTGCCAATTATTTTTCACTAGGACGCACAACCAGGCAAGTTAAACACAACACTATTGCTTCTGTACCACATGTATTTCACTTAATCTTCAGGACGACCCTATGAAGTCAGTATGGTTACTACTAACTCTCTATTTTCACATGAGGAAACAGGTTTCAAAAGGCTAATAATTCAGCCACAGTCACCCAGCAACTCTGATGCACAGCAAAGATCTTAGTCCCATTTTAGATGGCTTCCTTCACAGGAGCCAATGGAATGAATGTGACAAACATGGGGAAACAGATAATCCACAGAGGAGCTATTTTGACAACAACTAACTAGAGACTATGGAATGGAAAAATTCTGCAGACTGGCTAACCAGCTTGGAGGATTAGTCTATACACAAGGACTGATAAGTAAGAAAGTGGAAGAAATGAGAATTTTTGATTATTAGGGGAGAGATCAGGAAAAGAATCAGCTGGTCACACAATCTGCCCTGTACTCTTTCCTCGTCTCTGTTGCTTATCCACAGTGACCAGCTGGGCAAAACCCCAGGCCACTGATCGTCTTCAATACCTGTAGAGACCCTACACACTACTTTTGGCCACGAACATAAGAAACCATTTGGATTGGTCACTCCCTGCTTCAGAATACTCTTGCCTATCCTGACTTTTCTGCCTTCTGGGGTTACCTTGGTGTTTCCCACTGTTTGGATCTGGCTTCTGGATTTTACTCAGACTTCACATCCCAGCTGTCTGATAAAATCTCTACTGGAAGCACAACTTATCCTCAAACTCAGCACTGACAAGCCTAACTAGCTTCATTCCCAAATATTGAAAACAACAATTATCTTTGATGCCTCATTCTCTTCCACAGAATTCAGCCAATAACCAATTGGTGCGACTTACAAAATGTCTCTTTAATCCACTGTCTTTCAAATATCAGGGCCAACATTTCTAACTCATATCCTCATTTTCTTCTTCAGACATTATCGCTGGCTCCTCTCATCTCTTGTCTGACTTTCAGTCACTCCCACCTCTTCCCTGTCTTCCATCCTGGGACCGGATCATTCTTGGACAGTTCTTTTTTTTTTTTTTTTTTTTTTTTTTTTTAAAGGTTTTTTTTTTTTTTTTTAGAGAGGCAGGCAGAGAGAGAGGAGAGAGGAGGAAGCAGGCTCCCTGCTGAGCAGAGAGCCCGATGTGGGCCTCGATCCCAGGACCCTGGGATCATGACCTGAGCCGAAGGCAGCGGCTTTAACCCACTGAGCCACCCAGGCGCCCTCTTGGACAGTTCTAATCATTGTACTTTTCTTCATAAAAATGTTTAATGATCCTCCATTGCTGAATCAGGTGCATGTTCTTCAGCATGGTTTCAGAGCCCCCAAAATAGCTCCCTAGGAGGGGACATCTGCAAATTTTCCTCCCCAGAAGCCAGTTCTTTTGTGGTAAGTGCTTTAAGATTTCTTGTGGGGACCCCCTCCTCACTAATCCATTTGGTTTGGTTGGCACTGATCCCTCTTCTTGGCTCTAGAAGTGGACACATGACATATCCTCCAAGACACATTAATTGGTTCAGGGAGAGGCAGAAATGACTTAAATCAGAACAATGAGTCTCTATTCTGAGGGTTTTGCCTAAACATTTGAGAGAGAAGCTCATTTTCTGTGGAAACTGTTAGAAATAACAATGATAAAAGCTGCCAGGGGTTAACAAGTATAACATGATAATGAAGCCAACAGAGAGAAGAGACGTGAAATATGGAGAGCAAGGTGGGAGTCCCTGGATCCAGCTTTATTGAAGCCAGAACATTCCCTGTCTTTCCAGGGAAGTGGGCCAGTGCATGTCTTTCCAAACTTTGTCCAGTTTTACTTGCACTGCAGTGACTTTCCATCTAAAGAATTTTGAACTATACAGCTTCCATTTATCTTTTTGAATGTCTCCTCCTACCCTTCTACAATTATGTTAAACTATTTGCTTTTGTCTTAAAATATAATGATTTTACATATTTGTGCTCTTGCTCCTGCTGTTCTATCTGGAACACAGTCTGTAGCCATCTCCACTAGCCCAATCTTTTAAAGTCTCTTTCAGATATTAACTCCTATCTGGTGTCTTTTCTGCCCTTCAGCCACATAGTGTTGTCCCCATTTGAATCCCCCCACCACCACTGAGCCTTCTGGGCCATTAAAGATTGAACATCCTTCACCAGGGACCCACATTAGATGCTCAGTAAGTGCCTGTGAATTAAGTCAAACTAAAAAGGAGGGGGCTTCCCACAGAGGAATGAAGTGACACTTGTTGGACTGAATTAACTTTAAATCCTGAGGAAAATAACAGGAAACAGCTTATCCTTCCTATATTATACCTGGCTTTTTTTTCTTCCAGCAGATAGGCAGACATTTTCACTGCTACTTCCTTAAACACACATGCCACCATAAACTATAATTCTGCAGCATAAAAACACTTTAGTTTGAACCTGTGGGAAGCAGCAGTACTTCTGGTTACAGCAGGGCATTTTATTTACTTTAATATTGGTTGCTCCTTTATACATAGAGACTTTGTTGTTCTTTTGTTGGTATCCTTATCCTGTTGGTATTTGCTTGTTTTTTTTTTCTTCTCAAATTCAAAGTTGTAGATTTATTTCGCTAATAATATCAGTATTTCTGAGGGTTTTATATTGCCTTCTTCTTTGGAGTACTGCAATTCTTTGAGTGTTACTGGTTTTACTATGGCACTATTTGAAAGGAATGTTCACTTGCATTTGGTGTTTATATAACACCTGCCAGTTGATCTTCTAAGTGATTTTCAGCTCCTCTATGGAAGAGGAAAGTAACTACATTGTAGTCTGACTGAAGAGGGGCTCTTTCTATAAATGCTAGCCTGAGTGGTTAAACACGAAAAATCCAATCCAGTGCCTCAAGTCGCTTTTCTATGTGATGCCACAGACCCACTTTCTGCCCTTAAGTTAAAATAGTTACTTTGATGTCACATAAACACAACCTATAGAATCAGACTGTGAATTCAAAAGAAATCTTGAGACTGAAAACCAGACTTTCTTTTCCCCCTCAATGCCATAGGCTATACCTTCTTGAAGAGCTGCTTTACTGTTAAGCAGAAAAAAAGAATCATAGAACGTATGTGTGTCTTGGTAAGCAGTTTAGAAAAGAAACTAGATAGACTATGCCCTTGTCCATATTCAGCTCATAATATCATTGCAAAATGTCTATCTTACTGACATTAAAGCATAGGGACCTTGTAAGTTTAGGGTTTATATGTATGTGATATGAATTTCTGAACTAAAATGTTTACTGTTTCTACCTGAATTTATAAGCAATACATAGTCACTGTTAAAAAAGCAAGATGGGCGCCTGGGTGGCTCAGTGGGTTAAGGCCTCTGCTTTCGGCTCAGGTCATGATCTCAGGGTCCTGGGATCGAGGCCCGCATCGGGCTCTCTGCTCAGCGGGGAGCCTGCTTCCTCCTCTCTCTCTGCCTCTCTGCCTACTTGTGATCTGATCTATCTCTCTGTGTCAAATAAATAAATAAAATCTTTTAAAAAAAAAAAAAAAAGCAAGATCCACAATGAAATACTATTTTGTCACTACTTTTTGGGCTAAGTTTAAGAAAGTTGGCATTCGGTATATTGGAGAAGATGCAGAGCAACAGCATATTTCATATGTTGCAAGTAGGTGTGTAAATTAGTTCAACTGCTTTGGAAAATAATTGGGCATTATCTTGTATAGTTGAGCATTCACATACCCTGTGGTATGAAACTATACTCCTTAGTATATACCCAAAGGAACATGCACCAGGAGTTTTATACAAGAATGTTTATAGCAGGGACACCTGGGTGGCTCAGTGGGTTAAAGCCTCTGCCTTCGGCTCAGGTCATGATCCCAGGATCCTGGGATCGAGGCCCGCATCGGGCTCTCTGCTCAGCAGGGAGCCTGCTTCCTCCTCTCTCTGCCTGCCTCTCTGCCTACTTGTGATCTCTCTGTCAAATAAATAAATAAATAAATAACCTTAAAAAGAAAAAAGAATGTTTATAGCAACCTTGTAACACCAATAACCAAACAAAAACTGGAACAACCAAAATGCCAAGAAACAGGGAAATGTACAAATTAATTATAGAATATTATGCAACTGTGAAAATGAATGGATTGTAACTACAGGCATAGTATATATGAACCTTGGTACATACTGTTAAATGAGAAAAGCAAATTTTATTTTTTTTTGAAGACTGGTTTTATTTTATTTTTTTTAAAGATTTTATTTATTTATTTGACACACAGAGAGAGATTACAAGTAGACGGAGAAGCAGGCAGAGAGAGAGGAGGAAGCAGGCTCCCTGCCGAGCAGAGAGCCCAATGCGGTCTTAGCCCCATTTTATGGACGAGGAAACTGAGGCTCAGGCAGTAAATAACTCGCCCAAGGTCTCAGCCACTCAGTGATGGAGTTGGAGCTGGAGGACAGGTGTGTGCCACTCAAAGCTTTGCTTCTAACTACCACCATGCACCCTTCACTTAGCTATTCCAGGGTCAAGTGAGAGAGGGGATTGGCAATATCAGAATCCCTGGCAAATCATTCATAGTTTGTGGATATGATTATATTCAAAGTGACTGAGTCTTAAAATGTCTAGAATTTTCATTTATGGATTGGGTCAGCAAATTCTTCTCCTTTTCAGAAAATTCTTGTGTTGGTCTCATAGTCTCAGCGTTGTGGCTTCTCCAGGTATTATTTGGGTCAAGCGCCTAAACTGGGCAGACGCTTCCTGAAAGTCTAATTGAGGTTCTGATCACCAAAGTGGGAACTTCTATATGAACAGAGTGCCTTGAACACATCTTATTTTGCATTGTCTTTCTTTCTTTCTTTTTTTTTCCTTAAATAGCAGTTCTAGTGGTTGTATTGTGGAATCTCATTGTACTTTGCATTTCCCTGATAACTAATGGTGTTGAGCATCTTTTCATGTACTTATTGGCCATCTGTACATCTTCTTTGGTGAGGGTCTGTCCGGATCTTCTGCCCATGTGTTTTTCATTAGGTTGTTTGTTTTATTGAGTTATAAAAGGTCGTGGGGGGTAGGGAGGGAAAAATAATAGTGGTTTTATTTTTTTTTTTAAAGATTTTATTTATGGGCGCCTGGGTGGCTCAGTGGGTTAAAGCCTCTGCTTTCAGCTCAGGTCATGAGCTCAGCGTCCTGGGATCGAGGCCCGCATCGGGCTCTCTGCTCAGCAGGGAGCCTGCTTCCTCCTCTCCTTGTCTCTCTGCCTGCCTCTCTGCCTACTTGTAATCTCTCTCTCTGTGTCAAATAAATAAATAAAATCTTT